>CM029115.1:4325000-4877500 GCA_016859345.1 Istiophorus platypterus
GTGCTCCTCTGTCAGCTCCTCCAGTCGAGCAGACAGCTGCCTGTGGGATACCTGAACCTCATGGAGCTCCAGCTGGCTCTGTCTCAGCTGGACATAACAAAGAAAGCAAAACTGGGTTTTAACAGCGGACAAATACTTGTAGAGGTCTGAGAGGAGTGCTGACAAATTTAGTGGCTAAACAAAAAAAAGGATTTGTAGAAGGTAGTGTATAATATCTACAGGGGTAGCAGCTACCATCAAAGATCTAGCAGTCCTTCCTGCATGTCTCCATACCTGTAGGTCCTTCTCATGACACTGCTTCTCCAGCACCAACGTCCTCTCTCTGAGGTCGTCCACTGTACTCTGCAGCAGCTCGTTCTCCTCCAGCATGGCGTGCACCCGGCGCTCCAGCTCCATCTTCCTCTCTGATAGCATCTTAATCTAACATGTCAAACAGCGCCGGTTAGTTGCTACACCACAGGAAATAGGCCTTAAGTGGAAAAACTGACGATTGTTTAGATTTCCTGGTCGATAGTGGACAGATGGGCAGCTATGGAGCTGATTAAGGGCTAAATTTTGTTGTTTGTCTGACTCTGAGGCAAGCTGGGCTCTTTTGGAAGATTAAAAAGCACTCCCACTGGTCTAAAGAATGTTTGTTGCCTAGCAAGGGTGTGGGCGTAAGTTGCCACCCTTGTCTTCAGGAATGTTTTGGTGATATGTTAGCGTCTCCACGAAGCTTGATATCAGCTTACTCCTCACCATGACCATATATCGGCCCTCTACTGAAGGCTAGCATTGCAGCAACACAACTTTTTCCCCATGAATTGTTTTTCTTTTTAGCTGCCAGAGCAGCTTTCCACATTAAACAAACATCAGTTCTTGTTCATTTTTATCCCTCCTGCTTTTGACCTACATCTGGCAACCTACTTCCCAGCACAGGAGCTTACATGTGGATCAGTTTTTCACTTGAGCTTCTCCATTGCCAAGTTCTGGATTTTTCTGCGTTGCTGTAGTCTCAGTCTTTGCACAAACAGGGCAAAAAGCTATTAGTCCTCACCACATGGCATAAACAGGCAATGCATTAAAAAAATGTAGGAGCACCCAGACATTGCAGTATCTCGGCCAAATATAGAGCAGTAGCCTGTTCTCCTAATTATAGCTCAGGCTCTGCAGTCCGGGTGTTTTCTGCCTGACTTTGAAGAGAAGCTACGGGGAAAGCTCGACAGTACCTTTTTCACAACTGGCTGCTTTTATACCTGAACATGACTGACACCACAACACATCTCATGCTCTGACTACCAAGCATGTTTTCCATGCCCATTCTCAGGAAACAGGGATTGCCATAAGGATTATATATAGAATAAATTCCATTAAGATCGTAATTGGAATCTATGGTCAACTCATTTTATGGAGTAGAAGCAATAGAAAATTCAAAGAAAAAATAAATGGTGCAATCCTTGTTTCAATTATTTTACACCACGTTACATGCAGCATGCAAGTCTGGCTGATAGACAGCGTTCGGTAACCACTCACTTCTAGCCCTTGCTGCTCCAACCAAGAGGGAAGGAGGGTGAGGGAAGGAGGAATGGGTGAGTAGAGAGATAAAGATAAAGATTACAGAGAGAGAGGGGAAGATAAAGTTTAAGAGAAAGTGCCCTGACAGAAGAAACACATCCAGTAGCATGACAGGTGAAAGGTGAAAACTATCCTCTGAAAAACAGGACATTTGTTCCTTTACTGGAACTTTTACGTTCTATCACCAGAAACTTTTGTTGAATAGAAGCCATGGTTTCTAGCATCACCAGTGGTTGTTGCAGGATATGGCACAGAAGTAGAAATCCCTAGTGATCTGCTGTCACCTAAGGCACTCAGGCTTCTCGCTGAGAACCAAACACTGCAATATTATATTGCAATATCCTTTTTGCAGATCAAACCTCGCTGTAATTTTCTGTTTTGTTTATCTTTTGTTGGTTGACTGTGTCCACTCTAAAAAATACAGTTCAATCGACTGTACTCAGTATCGAGTGATGTATAAAATCGAAAAATGCTAAAGACAGCGGCTCACCTCAGCCTGTAGAGTCTCTAGCCGTGTCATGTGCTGGCTCGTAGACAAACTCTTCTCCCTGAAGTCGTCCCGTAAAGAATGGACCTGAGTGGACAGCTGCTTCTCCACCTCTGCAGCCTGGACAAAGACATAGAGACACCAAACATTTCCCTTAAAAGAGTCTACTCTTACTTTAGTACTTCAACAATTTAGCATTACACAAAAGATCAAAAGCAAGCAGCCAAAACAGGTACCTTTTTGTTTTTCCACACACTCTCCTTTATCAAAGCCTTGACCCTACATTAACCACAATGCAATAACCACTGACAGATCAGATGGAGATTTAGGTGTATTGTGCTAATATAGCCTGGAGCTGCTAACTTATGGCAGAGACAAGGAGTGGGCCACAGAGGTCTGGTTAGCTAACGTCTTTCTAACTCCACAACCTCTGATTGTCTTTTCTTTTTCTAACTGGTAGTCTTCAACTAAAACCTCTGATGACACGTGATATTATCTGAACATGATTTATCAAACTTCACACAGCTCCCCCATATATGCAGGAGACCTGTATCCAGACTTTAATGTGTAAAATCGATGGACAATTTAATTATTGTTCGTGCTAATGCTGACACAAAAAAGAGTTGAATTGTTACATTCTTAGTTTGATTAGAAATATTGAGCAGAAGCTCTTCAGTCTGTGCTCCCCTACTATGAAACTTAGCTGACTCATTGGAGTCTGATGGAAAGTGTAAGTACACACACACACACACACACATATACACACACACACACACACACACACACACACACACACACAGAAGCGCGCACACACACTCACACACACACACACATACACACACACACACTCGCACACAGACATGCAGACATGCATACGCATACTGATATCCACAGTCTACTCAGTGTTACTGACATCCTGGTACTTGTAAATCAGTCCTCCCTAGTCTGCTCCTGTAAATGATGTATCTTCTGAAAGCAGGATTTAATCCGAAAGTCATGAGCCTGTTTTAAAAGCCTTAAATAGTTCACAGCCAAGTATTTGTCCAATCAAACACAGGTGCAGACTCAGTGCATCAGCTGAGGTTATTGAACAGGTGGAATCAGACTACACAGTGCCTGGCTGGGCTTCGTTAGCAGAGAGCTGCACTCAAAAAGCTAAGGTTTGCATTATCATCACTGCCATAGCAACAGCAAAAACCTATAAATGACACAGTTTTCACTGAGGAGACAAAACCAGTGTATATATCACCAAAAAACATTAAGGAAGGAAGCATTAAGTTCAAATCACAAGTATATTCAGGTTTGTCTTTTAATCACTATGTGCTGAGTGAAAATGAAGATGACTTACTGCCTCAATATGAATCACAGCCTTTAGGGGGCACTACACACTGCAACAGCTTCTCAAGAAGCTCACTCGGAGATTTGAAGGCAAAGACTGGTCGTCAACACACATTAGCTTACTTCAGTTCACTTCTGTCCTTAGGTAACACTGGTTGTAGTCTGTGTTAGTGTTCTGCTGAGAGTCTCTGGAGAAGACACGCTGCCAGGACGACTCTGCTTCAGCTCCATCGTTCTGGGGCTCCGCTCCCAAAAGTAACTAACACTATGGAAGAACTGCAACTGCTCTGTTTTAACCCTGTGTGATTTTTACAAGAAAGCACCAGAAAGGACTGAGGTTCAAGTATTATGAATTCTTAGTATCATTGCATGTAATCCATACACGCACACACACACACAGCACATAATCAAAAAAAAATATATATGTCAGTTGTCAGTTTACCATGATGTTAGTTAAATGATTTCCACCATGTTGGAAAATTCTTCCCTGTATACCCATTAGAGCAGGCTGCCAAAATAACTTTTACTAATTATTACAAAGACAAAACAATGAAGTCTACAAGTTAAGAACAAGTCAAAAAGCATACGTTCAGCCATCCATTACAAAACATAATGAGTATGGTTTACATTGAGTGGATTGCTGATGAGCCTTACTGATTAGTGAATCATAATGAATAGGTTTTGTGGGTTTTATCATGGTGTGGCAAATCCATGTGTTCAACTGACACTCAAAGCAGGTTTAGTAGAGAAAGATATCACTGCTGAATGTATCATATTCCAGCATAGGAAATGTTTGTGGTTTCAAAAATTATCGGTAAAATAGTGTCTGGAAAACCAAGATATCTACTATTTCTACTATTTTATGAAAGCGTTGAAGTCTAAACTGCCCATAGATATGAATGGCTCAAATGAAATTATCGTTCATGAATATACCCAGATACAGGTCTCAGCCTTTTACTGAGTCCTTAGTTAAATCAGAGGAGGCTCAATGCTATACGTAAAAAAGAGAATCTGAATTTAAATATGGAAACCTTAGATGTCTGGTAAAAGATGTGTGCAACACACTGTTAAATAAATGTTTTAAAAAGCATTAAACAAATTCTCAACATTTTTTGCAACTACGGTTCATCTCAGGCCTTATATCCCCCTTGTTGTATTACTACGAGTTTATGTCTCTGAGCCAGTTGTTTTCCAGATGTGGGTTTCTAGGTGACAGCTGCGCGATGCCGTCTTCTCTGTGTGGAAACAGATGTGCAGTCAGTGGAGGCTGGTGCAGAGACAGGTCAGAGTGGTGACGTGACATCTGACCCACTGGCCGAACACGCTGACAGAATGAGATCATGTCAAAAAAAACCCACAGTGCTGACTGCAGACTGCCTGATTTGCAGATAGTCACTTAATCTGCACATAAATTCCTCGGATGTCCCAGATCAAGCTTTATCGGCACGACAGGACAAACAGCGGCAAATCAGTCTGCTGCGACAGAATCCTCAGCAGAGAGGCTCTTTGCTGTACAGCCTCTGTTCTCTGACATTTACCCTGAGCAAATGCTTTACATTTACTTTCCAGGCGGAGGAGAAGGAGGAGGAGGACAGCCGAAACTTGAAAAGTAGATATCACTCCTGTTGATACAGCAGCAGGCAGTCTGCTGTTGTGGAACATGATCTAGCAGATATGGCTGTAGGTGCATCATGGGTCTTTGGTGGCACAACCTAGCATCAAACTGTAATCCGTATGCCATTCTTTAGAGCACATTCCCATGGTAACGACACATGGAGTTTCAATTTGCATGTCACTCTGGTTGTCATAGCAACCAGGGAGAGAAGTGGGATCGGCGACTGCGACTTGTGGTCTCAATGCTTCTGGTATATTCCTTAGTCGCTTCCACAGAGCACTGCCTCGTCTAGACCTATGGAGGGTGGGCGACCCCACTTTCAAACGGTTGCGTAAAAACCCCTCAGAGTGACAATACGTACCGATCACAGGACCGATCCGGAGAACAACGGCTACCCTGGCCTTTTGGGAGGCAGACGTTACGTGCTCCGGTGACTGATGCCCAGCGACCATGGTCACCAGTGACTGGAGGTTGTAAAGTTAGAATGACACTGAATCCTGTGCAGAGTGTGATCTGGATTCACTGTACTGATGAGGCCTGACTAAACATAGGATGCCATATTTCTGCTTTTGTCATTCAAAAATATTCACATTCTGCCTTGCTTGTTAAATTGTTGTAAATGCAAGTCAAAAAATAATTATTCCTCCTCTATAGCATAAAACAAACAATTTTGATGAGTCACTGGAGACTGCTGTCACATTTTAATAAGATAAATTCTAGAGGTTGAGGAAAATAGAACTGACCGTGGCCATAAAGCAGCCAGAGACTAATGCTGAAGTCACTCCCTGGTCAGCCTCCTCTGAGCATGTGTGGTGATGTAATTAGAGAACGGCCCTTTCCTGCTGGTTTACTCTGATTGGATTAGGCTTGAGGAGACTGGCTGTCCTCACACTCCAGAGCCATACAGAGCAGCACACACCTCCTAGGCTCAACTCCTGGATCAATGGACCCTCTCTAGGTGTATTGAATATAATGTATAGTTTTATTACCAGCACTGGAAAATGCACTCAAACACGCGCATACACACACACGCACACACGCACACACACACGCACACAAACACACACACAGACACACACACACACAGAGGAATAACCATAGGAGGTGTGTGTGTCCAGGAAAGGATTCAATTATCAGATCCTTTTTGCCCAAATATCTAAGTTACTTACTGTTATTAATTAAGTAGACTAGGACTGGAGTTGTTTTGCTTCTGGACTGATTGCATATGGCAAGGCTATTAGTGTGGATTAAAGCCTAATCCCCTCAGCACTGCATCTTACCACATGACTTACATCACTTCCTATGGAAAGCCCAGCCTTCTCAAGGTCATCTCACTGCGGCCAATTGAAGACTCTATTTAGAAATGACTCCTGAGTTGTTAGGAGGGCAATTTACCTTTTTTTAGATATCTAATCTTCTGCTGAAAATTGGTAGTTACACATGGAGGACAAAAATTGCTTATTCTTCAATAAATAAATGAAAAAAATCCATAATTAAAATGAGAAAAATCAAAATCAAAAGAATCAGTTTTTCATTTAATAAATTAAATCAATGAAGCTAAAATCAATACGCAAAAAGTAATTAAATTGATTATTTATGATGGAAAAAATGTTGGTAAGTAACTTAGAAAGAAATTAATAAATCTCTGTACTTCATTTCAACATTTCTACAAATATACATTTATTTAAAGGGCTTTACTTAGAAATCACAATGTGAAAAATGGCAGTCAAATACGGAGGATGAATAATGACTTATTCACCAATAAGAGAGAGAGAGAGAGAGAGATGGGGAAAGAGAGAGCACTATGGCTGACCTCATTTACTCTACTACCCAGCAGGTCTTCCTCTGTCTGCCCAACACACTGAATCATGAGATCTGGATCGATGGAGTCAATTAGGGCTCAAGAATCACAGAGACCACAAGATATGCCCTCAATACATACTAACACAATACAGACTGCTTTCAGGGAATATCCTTATGGATTCCCACACCCAGGTTTCATTTAGATTAAATGCAGTTTAATTATGATAAGTGCCTGCTTTTGCTGCGATCCATAGCCACTGACCCATCCAGCACAATCCCTGATTGCGATGTGATGATGGCGTTGAGGCAAGATAGGGCAGGGGGCTGATTGAATCTAGAGAACTACTCCGCACAGCGGCGAGCTGGGGGTTAAAATCAGCCACACAGAGCCTTCTTCTCCCTGAGCAGCTTGAGCCCAGCAGTAGATCATATCTTCTCCCAGGAGGGGAAACAACATACACAAGGGTGAGCGTTGCCATGGACAGCAGTGCCGACAGGGGTTATCAAAGTACCTGTACAGGCCTGTCAACCTTTGCGTATACAGCTCTGGGCAACCTGAAATGTCTCGGCGCCCACGGGCAGCCGACCCGGCACTTGACAGCCCTGTGACACCTCTGTTTACAGCCCTTGAGGTCATATAATGGCCTTACAGGTGTTTAGACTGTATATCTCTCTGACATGCTAGGCAGCATGATGTAGTCCTGCTGTCGGTGAAAAGCAAAGCTCAGTCCTGGGACATAATAGCTGGTATGCATGAGACACAGTTTAGGAAATATCATTATCAATCATTCTGTATGGTTGCAGTGACAAGCTTCATTACTTTTTCTAGTGTGGGAATGAAGCCACACTGAAGAACAGAGCGTGGGCATTATAATAAGAGCACATTCAATACAGCAGTGGCATTAAGTACGGATACTCTGTATGAATAAAGTGTTCTTGTTTTGGTGTAGATCCAGCAGACTGAAGTGTTTGAGCTCCTTAGCAAGGGATTAATCAGCTGTAGCTACAAACGCTAGCGCTCTCAGCTCCGTGAGTCTGCATCTACTGCAAGTCTCAGCTCACCCTGACACGAGTCCAGTTTGTCACATCAGCAGGAATATAGCTTAAGTCCTCATGTCAACCCTTAGCAATGCTATATGTGTGTATCATGTATGTCTCTGTCTAAAAATCTATTTCTCTACTTATCTCATTTTGGACATTGTCTACCCTGGCAGTTACAATAGCTGCACTCAAATTACCTGTCAATATGAATAGTGCTATTGCATAAGTGTGCAGTCCAATCGTTTTAATTATTCAACATAAGACCCGAAAGCTCTGCTTTTATATTGACGAGTTAGTATAGTTCAGGTGGAGCCAGACAGAGACAGGCTGAGTGGAGGTAGATCTTCCCCTGAAGGGTGATGAATCTTCACTTGGCTGAGCACCTTATGTCATGTCAACCAGGCGGACTTGACTTGGACTGAGTGGCCCCGAAGCCAGACCAGGGAAAAACACACATTATATATAAACACACAGACACACACACACTCACACACTCACACACACACACACTCACACTCACACACACACACACACACACACACACACACACTCATACACACACACACACACACACACACACACACACACACACACACACACACACACACACACACACACACACACACACACACACTCACACACACATGCACACTGGGTTTTCCATGAAAAATGTTTCTTGGTGGGGTGGAAGAGCATTTAAATCAGCATTAAGACCATGTGATTCACTGACTCAAAGCCCAGACTAATTCAATTTTCCGGCCCAGTCCGTCTGAAGCAGTACACTTGAACCACACACACACACGGACACTGCTCACCCTACTGAGTTGCTCCAAGAGTCTGTGGTTCTGATCAGAGAGCTCGCTGATGGCCTTGGTCTTGTCCCTGTCAGCCTCCCTCAGCTGGACCTGGTGGCGCTCCAGCTCACCCTGCAGCTGCTGGACGTCCGTCTCCAGCTCCGCCACGCGGCCCTCCCACTCCCCTTCTCGACTTTCCAGACGCCGGCGCAACTCATGCTTCTCCTGCTCCAAGTGCTGCATGCGAATGAGGGGAGAGAGAGAGGTTGATATGGTCAAAGGTTGATTTGCTTGCTTTTCTTGTAAAGTATTGCCAAAATTTTACAGAACAGCACCAAATGAAATCATTCCAGGTGCGACAAAGTCAGAGGCTTCGTAGAGATGCGGGTACTTCAACAAGGCACAAACATATTTTTTAAGTGATCAAACTGCCGTTAACTTTTTACCTTCTGTGCAAAAGTCAGAGACACGTTCCCGATGTGGTGCCGATAATGTCACTGTGCTATAACTATACATTTAACACGAAAACATATGATGTCGACAACGAAGAAAGTTTGACCACTGCTAGAAATTGAGGTTTTGTCAAAACGCAAGACATAAAAAAGTTCAAAAGAGTGATAATAACTGCAGCTGTGATATAAAATGAAAACACAAATTGAATCTGGTACAATGTGTGATACAATTTAGGGATTTTGAACTAAACCAGTCTATTGTGCCCTTGGGTCCTGGAGTGACAGTTCAGAAAAGACAATGCTCCTTTCTATTGCTCTAAATGGCAATGAAGGTGAACAGATGCACTGCACCACCAGCGGCTGCCAGAGTATGGAAGGGAGTTGTTATTACGGTTAAGCCCAAGGCCGATGCAGCTGGCATCTGTGGGGCCACTATTTTCATCTCTGGGTAAATGCCAGAAACAAAAGGGAAGGATCCAAAGAGATTCAAAACAAAAAACCTCAAAACAACATCAGTCACTGTTAGCACACCAGGAACTGTAACAACATCGATGATAAGAGGAGCTGGATATTAAGAGGCAGCTTACAGTATTTCTCTGAGCTGCAACATGGGGATGACTATGGATCAAAGGGGTGAACAGATGTACAGTAGATACAGTAGGCCCTGCACCACCACAGGATTAGTCTTTGTGGTGTCTCGGGCCACGTGTTGGCTCCTATGAAGGATTCTGAAAACAACATGAACAGCTCAGCCTCACAGAAAACACGAGGAGTGAAAAAACTCACACACTGTGCTACGCCTTTAGTTAGTCTGGCTGTTGACGCAGACAGTGTAGTTGGCTCTTTTCTTTGGATCAGAGTTACCTAGAGTTCACCTCACTCTAAGTAGCTAGTTCCAAGCCTTTAGCACCTCAGCTACAATAATACACTAGCGTAAAAAGGGAATCATGCGAGGAGCAACTCCTCCGCTCCTCTTCACTTTGTTTACATTGCCAAGGCCCGAGCTCGGCTATAGGAGTGTGGCAGTTTGGGGACGAGCCAGAAAGAGGCTCAAGGCGGCACAGAAACAGGAGTAAATGGCACCTCCTCGCCTTGGTTTACCTCCAATTTCTCGTTGAGATCTTTGTGCATTTTCTCATATTGCTTGGTCAAGTCTTGGTTCCTCTCCAGCAGCGCTTTGCCGAGTTTAGCAGCTAAAACCAAGTCTTTTTCTTTCTGACGGAAGAGCGACAGCAAGTCGGCGCTCTGCCCCATCGCAGGCGTCTCCAGGTCGGACAGCTCCCCGTCGTCGTCCCGCTCCCCGGCGAGCATGGCCAGTTCCTCCTCCAAGGCCATGCCGAGGCCTCCGGAGCCGGCGTGCCGCAGCGGCTGACCCTGGAAGCCGCCGGGCTCCTGAGCGGCGGGGCCGGCCCGGGGCTCCATGCGGTCGCTGTCCAGCTCCAGTGGTGCTGAAACCACGGCAGACGTCTGCAGGTCGAGGCAGAAAGCGGACATCGCCGCCCGGCGGAGGAGAGGCCAACGGATGAGAGCCGACTGCTTTCACTCCGGATGAGCCCACCCTGCTCTGGCTGGGTTACGCTGACCGGACCGGCTCGTCGTCGACAATCCATCCATCATCCTCGAAATTCAGAGCCGGATCCGGTCCGAGCGTAAACCGCGTCCTTCCTAGTCTCCGCACGTCCCTGTCGCCTCGTCGAGCTGCCGCTGGCGACTCGGACTCTGATTGAATCCCAGCAAACGCCGCCTCGTCTGCGCCTCGCTCGCCGGCTCGTTATTACACCAGGCGCTTTACCCGGGTGCAGGGCGCCTCGACGAGGTCTGCGCAGCGGCGCGTCGGTCGGGCAGGGTCCACGCCGTCTCGGGGTCGTGGGTCCCCCATAACGATCGGCCTTTTACACCGGAGGCATTTGCCAGCCAAACAGATGAGCGCGGTCCCGATGCCTTGTCAACCTCTTCCCCTTCTTGGATGCGCGTTCCCGCCACGGTAGTGACGCCAGCCGCGACCTGTTAGAAGCGGCCAGGCCATTGGCTGAAAACCATAGCGCCATATTTTGGTGCTTCTCGCGCACACATCTGTGGGATCCAGTACATGAGCACGTGAAGAGATGAGATAAATGATGCGGCAGCCACCCTCGGTAAATGTAGGGCAGCAAACGCAGGTGGTGTTTGTAAAACCCCATGAATTAAAAAAAGGCCTATGGTGATGGATACCGTTTGAGTGTTTTGATACATTCATTATATCATAACGAATTCACCCACCTCTAAGGTATTTGTTATTGATTTCTCATAGGCCAAGAAAACCAAATTCAAATTTGCTGAAATAATCTCAAAATATCATTTTTTTGTAGTTATTCACCAATTCCGATTGACCACACAATTCCCCAACTGTAAAGCTGCTTTTATAGCAGTTTGTAGTCATTTTCCCCAAAACCTTCTTAGTATTTCAAAATAAGTGTTAAATGAAATGCGCTGTATTTTTAAGTGTTGACTCTTAACACCATGGAAGAGTTCACATTAAAATGTATTTTACTGCAAAAGGAATTACACTTTTAACTACCACACTCAAGTGCTTAGTTTTAGTTCTTGGAAAGGGGTTAAAAGTACTGGGGTTAAAATACTCTAATTATGCCCCAGAGTGTATTCACGGGTCACACATGTACACTCAAACTGAGTTTGAACTCACAGAGAGTTTATTCCAAAGGCCAGCATTTGCTAAATCCTCGAATTAATTCATCAAATTAAACAATGATTTTTGTTGCGATATCTGATGGTTTGAACATTCACTGAAATTATACCACGTGAGTTTACAAGGAAAAATCAGACCCTGATTACACTACTTTATGTGAGATAGCTTTTATATTATCCACTGTGTGAAATCTTCTTCTTAAAGTAACTAGTCACTAAAACTGTCAAATAAACATGGTGGAGTAGAAAGTAGCCTAAAATGGAAAGTGGGTAAAGTACAAGTAGCTAAAAAATGTACTTAAGTAAATGCACTTAGTTACTTCCCACCGCTGTCTAAATCAGTGATGTCTTACTCATGTCTTAAACATGTCATCTTAATCAGGGACATTTTAATGATGCAAAAGATTGATTGCCAGTCAAACCCCTCACCACTGAAGTCATGAAATGACCTCAATGACTGTTAACTGCTAACATTACCTGTGACGTCAACGCTCAAAATAAAGTCAATTACAATGGAAGAATCAAATAAAAAAAATGATACTCCGTTTCATTATAGATGATAAATCATTGACATTTTGCAGTCTAACATAAATTCCCTTGAACCATGTTGACTACTGATGCACGTTTACTCTCCAGTCATCACAGTGTCAGGAATCAACTGGACTACTAAGTAGATGCACTGGATCAAACAGCCCCATCTCAACATCTAACCATGTTTTTTTAGTTTTTGTGATCTGGTTAGGAAGGAAGGAAGATAGAAAAGGAAAGGAAAGAAAAGGAAAGGAAAGGAAAGAAAAGGAAAGGAAAGAAAAGGAAAGGAAAGAAAAGGAAAGAAAAGGAAAGGAAAGAAAAGGAAAGGAAAGGAAAGAAAAGGAAAGGAAAGAAAGGAAAAGAAGAAAGCAAAGCAAAGCAAAAGGGCAACTCGCTTATACAGAGGACCAGGGAAAGCTCCAGAGGACGCCTGAGCCCTCCCGTCCGGGGGACCCGGTACCGGCGCGCTAGGGTGACCGGGCCACCGCGTCGAACAGGACTTGAGCCTTCAGGCCGCGCCTCGAGAGTGAGGCGCGGCCCGGTGCTAAGGCCTCCACCGACGGTCGTGGGTGGTCTGGTGGTCCCGGCTGTCAGGGGAGCAGCCGAGGCCCCGGCGTCCATCACCGCAGCTTTCCACGTCTCCTCTGTGGGAGTGTGGACGTTGATCTGACGGCTGCCGCGGGGCCTATTTACAACCTCGGATTCACGAAATCCGTGAGGTATGAATGACGTGGCACTGACGCAACAAAGCTCTCGCTGCCCATGGAACGTCACGTCTTCCTGCCCCGCCCCCCGCGCGCATCTGCGTTACAGCCAGTCAGGAAGCTAAACCCGAATTTCGAAACATGACACATACGTAGAAATGTCACCTCCGAGAGTAGGTGGGTTATTAATGGTTATAGACCCAACGGTAACTATATGATACATACAACACGAGTGGTCATGTAGCTAACGTCCATGACTCTAACTGCTATCACAGGTCGCTGCAGCTCCTCAGTAGCTAACTTGACAACAGCCATTGAACTAGCTAGCGTTAGCGTTAGTAGGCAAATTGAGCTAACTCATCTCTGTGACTAGTGTAACACGAGAGAAGAATTATTCTCAGTCTGGTACGTCACAACTGGCCTATGGGGCTTAAAACCAGATACTAATATACTAATATGCTGGCTCATTGCTGTATATATACAGTGTGTATGTGTGTACATGAATGTGTACATGTTTGTGCGGGTGTGTGTGTGTGTGTGTGTGTGTGGGGGGGGGGGGTAATTCACTAAATTATCTTAAACAACTGAAATGGGAATTGAACTGTAGCTGTCTGCGTCCGTGGCGGCTGTATACGTGATTCTACATGAACCACAAGTCACACTGGCCTCAACAGTTGGTTAAGCTTCACCTTCACTGGCCGTTCTAACCTGTAAATCTACTAGTCCTTCCTCGTTGCATTGTAAAAACAAAAACCCTGATGGCTATCCCTTATTTTAAAATACATTTTCCTCAAGTTTGTTTTTTCCAAAGATGGAAGTGGTACCGTCTAGTCCCAAGACGCTAAACCATTTAATTACGTACTCTGATCTAAATAGATTTTCTGCAAGATGGACCTCACTATGAAATGTTGAAAGGACAGGATATGAGTCAAATGCATAGATGTATAAATCCCTCATATATCTGTCTGACTTGAGTGTCAAAATGTTGCTAGTTCATCTGTGTATGGGTATCATATTTTTACTAAAGGGAGAACTCCTTTCTAACTCTTTTAAGAGGCTAATTTAGTGTTAGGGCATGGCTTAAGAGTTATAATTAGTATTAGGTTAAGTTAATATCAGATTTAGGTTAGTGAGAGTACAGGTTAAAGGTTAAGTAATTAATGTAATCAGTAAAAGGCCCTCACTGATAAAGTAATATGCGTGTATCTGTGAGTATGGGTGGGGGATGATGGGGTAGAGATGAGGTCAGGATGTTGGGGGCAGGGCAGGGGTTGATGAATGATTACAAACAAAGCTTCTTGAGCTGATAAAGTGGAGGCACAAAAGAAGTGGGTCACAGCCTGCTTGTCCACTGATGCCTCGCTTCAGGGATTGAGGGGGGCACACAGTAGATAATGGGTGATTTCCTCAGAGCCCATCAAAACCTCACTGCTTTGATAAACCACTAAGCTGAATGAATTTATCAGCCCACATTATCCCTATTAGTCTAATGCTGCTGGTCCTTGGTTGATGGTGGATTCAAGAAAAACACAACAACCTTTTTTGCTAAAAAAAGGTTGTCGCTGTACTACTTTCTGATCAGTCACTGTTGTGTGTTGTTTTACATTTATCATTGTATTTTCTTAATACATACAAATCTATGATCTATGATAACACTTACTGTTACAAAACAGCAGAAATAAAGATTTACTCATGGTGAAAAACATAAAAACCTCATCAGAGAGCTTGCAACTATAATAATTGAGCTCAGCAAAATGTTACTTTACATAACTCTTTTGTAGATAATATACATTTTTTGTCATCACATGAGAAAAATCTGATAATTGCATGAAGCTTATTGTCAGGCATGGTAATTCAATAGACATTTAAACACAATGAAGTTCCTCTTTGGATGCAGATAAACAATATAAACACCTTCCTGCTCCTTATTGCAGACTGTGGCTCCCTCTGTGGGAAAAAAAGGATACTACACTCACGTAACCCAAAATGATTGGAAAAAAAATCAATAGTATGCTTACATTTCACAGCTGTAAAAAAACTCAGATTAAAAAATACTCAAAAATACTTTGAGGTAGCTGTGGTATAATGATCAATGTTATAAATCTGCATTGATTTCATGAAAGATCACCATTTACTTTTGGTATAAGGTTTGCTTTGGTTAATAAGTGAGGGATTCAAATATTTAAATTTCTGCTAGTACAGTTGTCACAAAGTTTATGGAGCTCCAGTGTTTACGGCCACTCACGAATACAACTTTCCCCATAGAGAACATGAACAGCCCTCTTTCTGTGATGGATTGTCAACTATATCGGAAGTAGTGTTTGTATATTTGTGAGTGATAACATTATTTATTCCCCTTTCAACACCTTTTTGTGGCAGTCGTGTGATTTAAAAAATGAGCAGGAAACCTTCCATCCCCTAAAACAGTGAATCTAGCTCCTTTCATAGTGACACTTTACAGTGCAGTTGGTATCTAGAGCAGCATCTTCCGAGTACTGAGTGTTCTGTGCTTATGTAACATCAACTCTTAGTCATCCACGCCTAACTCTGCCTCTTTTTAACTAATACAAGGTTTGGCTGCCTATTATGTAACGAAACCAGGCTCGACAAAAAAAACCCCTCTAGATTGCAGTATTTCTCTCTGATACCCCAAATGTTATATCAACATTTGAGAACACACAAGACATAGAAATGAAGCTTTTTTTGGTGTTTGGCCAGTGGATGGCAGTGTTTTTACACTGGTATTTCTTGTACCTGACATGGAAAGCTTATGGCACGGTGCTGAAAAGGTACCTCTCTGATTAGTTTGTTTTCCATTGTTGATTGTTTATGCCATTGTTATAACGTTTTGTTTTCACTGTTTTTTTAATGTTGTATTTACTATTACTTTGCTCAGGGAAAACATCATAAAAAGAACAATACTGTGCTTGTACACTGCAGAGAGATTTGTATTGAACTGGAAGTAATTATTATAGTACAATAGTGACATCCAGTCAAAAAAGGCTTGGAGTTTTCTATCTTTACTTCAGAGTTAAGCTGGGATTGGGTTTAGAGACATACAATACCTTGTTGCTAGGAAACATGAGTATGATGCCTCTGCCTCAACATAATACTCTGAATCACTGCAGAAATGCAATGCTTCTTCATACTGATATGGGTAAATTGTGATCACTGTTCCATTAAATGTTAACAGTTTTGTCATAAGAATATTTTTGGTGGTTTTACATGTGACTTACAAAGACTGGGTATACTTGAAGTGACAAAAGACAACATATGCAGGCATTTCAAAGATTTTTTTTTTTTATTTTAGGATGCGTAACCTATAATGGAAAGTCAATTTTTTCCATTGAGCTTATTGTAAATGCTCAGTTATGTTGTTTACCACAACAGGTTGTACAGTAGCTCTGAAGGTCTGAAAAGGTGCCAGACTGAGAGCAGTCACATACCCCTAACAACAATCTGTATTATGTAATCGTATAGGCTAAAAGTAGGTTCTATTTATAAATCATTAAAAGATATTTCTCAAAGACCTTTTATGGCTTGTGAAGAAAATTTCTCTATGAATTCTGTGCTTCTCTCAAGCACAAATATTTGGTTGCTTAGGTGTACCTTTGAAGGGATTTTTGCGGAAACTCTTTGTGGCGGGTGATGACCATGACCTGGGTGTTTGTGGGGAAGTTATTAAATAAGGGCTCTTCCTGGATGTGTGCTTGTCCTGACACAGATTTCTCTATTAAATGACAGTAACAGATCTGTCTAAGGCAGCTGAGCTCAGAAATGTCACTGAATCATTGAATTAAATCAGTTCCTGACAGTGGGGAGGATGTGTAGAGATGGATGGGAGATAGTGGAGGTGTGATCTGACTCTAGGCCAGCTTGCAGGGACATGATGACCTGCCTTCAGGTATAAAAACATTTTTTTGTTAAGAATAAGCCAAGGATTTTGCTCGCCTTTGTTAGTTCTACAGTTATAAAAATCTAATTAACCAGTAAAAAGCCTGAGTAAGTATTGTTATTAATTACTGTAACTCTTATTAATTGTACAGTACTGTGCTTTTACCTTCTATGCATTTCGTCCCTTCTGTTATACTGCTGGCCAGGGTAGCTTCTTAGGTTTCACCATCTCTTACTGTGTACTTCTGTGTGTGTGTGTGTGTGTGTGTGTGTTGTAAGGGGTCTTGTTGTAACATATTGGTTGTACAGGTTTATGATATATAACATATATTTAGAAAAGTCCTACTGAGTCTCGGTGAAGCTTATCTAACAGTAAAATGAAAAAACTGATAACATTACAACAAAATCAAAAGGATAAAATTAAAAGTTAAAATTTAGAGGTGTGTCAGACTCAAAAGTTCTTAGTTCTAGTCTTTCTCTGAAAAAATGGTTTTCATAATCTTTTTTATTAGGATGGCTGATGAATTTATACATTACATCCTGTAGGAATATTGCTGCATGGTATAAATCAGACATGCAGTATTTGAAAGTGCACTGCTATGAAATTATGAAACAGTAAACAGTACTAAAAAGCCTGCAATAATTGACTTTCAAGCACAGTTTGATTCGAAGGTTTGTACATTTTAATAAAAGATTATACACATTGCATTTATGCTTCTTTCTGCAAACCACAACCTGCACTTGTTTTTTCATTGCTTTCATTGTCCTGGCAGTTATTCGATAGCAATGCTGCTACTGTTTTAGAGGAGGTATAGTAGGGGTCGTTGTATTAGTTTCTAATGAGCTGTAAATTTTTAGCAACTGATATGAACATACTCTAGTTTGCAAATATTGGGATGTGAGCTTGACACTCTGTTAACGCAGAGTGTCAAGCTGCATACATTAGTATGATTAGTGACAGCTGCTGCAGTATGGAGAGAGAAGGTAATAGTTGGGGGGGGTGGTAAGGGTGAGCGGGTGACAGAGACAGGAGGCAAAGAGAGAGGGAAAGAGAGAGAGAGAGCTTCCTTTCACTCTCTACAGTATGTGATCACCAGTCTGCTGCATTACTGTACAATGCAATGTCTCTGAAGTCCTCCACTCCCTCCCTCTCTCTTCCGCTGTATATCTCTGTAAGCAGTAATCTCGAGCCGCTCTCGCTGTCTCACAGCATTCTGCTCTGCCACCGCGCATCTCTCTCTCCCCTCAGCTCCACTTTCTCCCCAGTGAGGATGACATCCCCGAATTTGATGAACCAGCGAAGCTCTCATTCTGGCTGGTGGCTTCCGAGGGAGACCCCACATGAACGGGCTTACTGGACGAGGAGGTGCTGCATCTAAAGAGCTTGGTAGAAGACCTGTCAGCTGTATCAGTCTCCAAGTGAGTGCCATACTTATATACTTGGTCCACAAAATACAAGGAAAGGGGCTGAGGATGATGACTTGGTCTGGGATGGAATTAAAACAGCACCTTTGCTTGACAGTTCTGAATAGCTACAGTGCTATGTTATTTTCCCCATCTCAGCATGTTGGAACTATTGCCTGATTGATTGATTGAGTGACACTACGGTTGAGGATTTATGAAGTGACGAGATAACACTGGTAGCACCAAGCTTGTGCAGCAGCAGGAGTGAGCACTGTTCTTGGTCACGACACTGAAATGCTGTGTTTTTGTTTGCCCATCTCTCTTCATAGCTGTGGTTACTGTGGCATACACTGATACAGATAGCTATCGCTCCCTGGGTTGACGTTGAAACTCCCGACTTGTTTGTATATGGTCATAATGAGACCACTGCATGCTTTTTCCTTCTATTCCAAGACTGAGGAAGTTCTGAGACTAAGTTTATCTGAATGTCTATCATGCAAGGACTTTTCAGATGATCTCAACTCACTTGAAGCTTCCAATCGGAAAGGTGCTATAGTAGTTGGGGGTTAGAGTCAGTTCAGCAAGAAAGCTGAAATTTCAAAGTCAGTAGGAAAAGTACGACAAGATGAAGACTGTGGTTGGAAGAAAGTATCTCTATGGTAACACCAGGTTTTGCCAAGGGCAGAGGAGAGGCGAGGGAAGCTTGCTGCTGGTTTCTGGTGCCTATTCAGCCGAATAACAAATTTCAATACTGACAGGACTTTTGAGACAGAACTAAACAGAATATTAATGAAAAGATTGTGGAAGAGACAGACAATTAAAGAAATAGATAAATGAACATCAATAATGATAATAAATACTACAGTATGTACAGTAATTTTATGTACAGTAACCTGATTATGTAATTAATACTTAACATTGAGTGTGCTTTTTTAGCTCCCACATATGTATGCTATATTTTAATAAAAAATAATTAAAATTTGCCAGGATGACCTTACAGTCACATCTGTTGCTGTTAATTTTAATCATTAGTTACCTCTTTGTAGAGGCGGACCAAACTGGAGGTAGATGGTACAGAGGGAATGACAGACTGACTCTCTGCTGAACACATGTGTCACCGTTAAAGTGAGTTGTGATGAGAGAGAGAGCTCTACTGTTCCATATCCTCAAGTGTCATTTTCCCAAAATCCTCCTTTAGAAGCCCATACTGATCCTCTTTGTCATTTGGATTTGTGATATAATGATGGATTGGATTTTTGAAGTGGTCGCCCAAGTGCTTGCAATACTTTTATAGATTGTGAAATCCAGTCACCCAAACCACCAAAAAAACGTAATGCATCAGTGCCAGAAAATTCAACGTGCAGGTCTATAGCATTGGTCGCCCATCATAAGTGAAAGTGTTTTCAATCTCACATTTAACCAAGTTTGCTATGTAGGAAAATCTCTATGCAACAGCTTTATTATTGGAGGATTAGTGATTAAAAGCTAATTGTGGCTTCAGTTAACTGGGCCCCTTCTATTGCAACACAATCCACTGGATAATAAAATAATTTGAATACATCAACACATCTTCCTGCAGCTGGCTGCTCGGGAACTACAATGTATATTTGTCATTACCATTTTTAAATTGTTTCAGAGATGATTATTTTCTCTTAATAGGTCACATAACACGTTATTTCTGACCAGTGTTATGTATTCCTTAAAGTGCGCTTGTGCATTAGCCCTCAAGCCTAAAGGATAAGAATATCCATTACTACTTGCAATAAGTTCAAGACAGTATGTGTCACCTATGCACAACTTGCTCTTCTGACTACTCTAAAGACTATTTTAAAAGTCAATCAAAATGTATTTAAATTAATTCAGATATTCCCATGCAAGAATGGTGCTAACCAGTGCAGATGCACGAGGCCTTTAATGCACCTTGAAAAGTGTAGGCTGTTGTTACATCAAGCACAAATGCTATTGATTCATTCTTGGATTGGTCTGGGTTATCTAGCTCTAATCTTTAATCCTGTTGTGGTTGTTTAGCAGGAAACTGTGGACCTGGAGAGCCATGTTTTAATCAGAAAACTGCTGCAATGGCAGAAGCCAGAAGCATTCAGTCTTTCTTGCATGACTGTAGCATTACTAATTTGTTGTTGTCATGACAAAAGGCATAAATGTCTCGTAGAATATGTGGAGAGGATGGGCTGAAAGATCAAACAAGAGGGGGATATATGGGATAAGGACTCCGACTGTGTTTTTAGGGAAGAATCTGTGCCACTACTGTGTTGCAACAGGTCTGTGATTCACTGCTACCTACCGCCCATATAGTAGCACTGACCCCCAGTCACCCTGCAGACTGAATGTAGAGCAGCACCATGACTGGGATGCAACCTCTCTCCGCTCTCCTCCTCTTCAACGACTCTGACTCACAGCCCAGCACACATTATTCAACCCACGAAAAAGATCTCCTCAACTGAGTTGGAAGCCATCGTTCCTCTGTGAATGTTACATTTCTGTTGTTGATGAGCTCCCATAATCAAGCAGTGTTTGTGGAGCCTTTCTGATTGCAGATACTGTAATTATATTGCTTGCACTGATTGTAAAACCAGGCAAAAATGTAGCTTCATGATCTGGACTAGAATAGTGGAATAGTATATTGTTATATTTCTCTAGCAAGAGTTTGGAAATGTTCAGCAAACAGAGATAGGCCAGCTCAGTGGTCAGATTGTCTTTCTTGTAGTTGTAATGAGCTTTTAAAAGTAGTTATTAGTAATTCGTTTCAGGGAGCCAATTATTGCAGAGGAGGAGCCCAGCTGCACAGTCTGTTAGCTCAGCTCATTATGGGCAGTCAGCTAGCACCTCTAGGAGCCTAGGAGGAAGACAGCCAAATCTGAGTCCCATCTGGTGCCTCATGCTAGGATGGCACCCTGTAACCATCAACTGTACCCATGGCTGGCTGCTGAAGAAGTTCTCCACATCGTTATGATTCAGTTATATAGTTACAGTTATATACAACACGTAATCATGCAGTGTTTTTAGTGTCTCAGCATGCATGTATTAGATTCAGAAGTGGGTTTCAGGTTCTGTGAGCTGCCAGGAGACATGAATTGAAGGCACATAAAGCCTCTTGTGTGTCTCAGTTGAAACTCTTTCACACCTGCGTGGTTAAGATTGTTTCTCTCTAACTACTTGGCACCTGCTTTCAGAACAAACCAGAAGTTTTTGACATCTCATCTAAACCATACAGCAGGAATGTATCATTGATGGAAAGTGTTTACAGGCTCAAGATCCACAGGCCCCAGCGAACACTCACCTCGGCTAGCACTTGGCTCAAGGCATCATCACTCATTACGAGCCACCTGCTCCTGCATCATGTCCTGCCAATCAGACTGGAATACCAGGCAGTAGTTTTTGATGCATGGTGCCTGTTGTGTTACTAAACAGCCCCCCCCCCAAAAATGATCCTTGGAGCATAATGATTACATCAATTACATTTCTGTGCAAATATTAGTTAGCACCAGAGTCTCTAGAGGCCCATAATATCCGTTGTTCATCTGCAATGTCGGTGTAGTTTTGTTTTTTTGTCACAGATGCTACTCCATGCGTTCTTCTGGGCAGTGAAATGATGGTTATATCCTGCCGATCACTGACAGTATACAAAACAGAGCAGGGTCAAAAACTGAAACTGACAATATAATTATAGACAATATAAAGAACAGTTGACATGAATACAGACACGCAGCAGTATAAACGCATAGCGATTCACTACACTCCATGTGCTAGCTGAGCTTGAGCTGGGCATGTTACTGTAGGGAGAAGTGGGAGGTAAGCCTCTGCTTTTAATAGACATTCTCCCTCTGTCGTTCATTCTTGTGCCTGCTTCTTGATCACAAAAGCTGCCAAATATATCCAGGGGTGGTAAAAGAAGCTGTTGTGTGAACACAAGCAGGTTATTTATAGGTCTCTTTTAAGATGGAATATGAGTGCATATTCAGTCAGCACATTACTGATCTCCTGTCTCTTGTCTCACTAAATACCTAAGCTGTGAATGACATACTTTATCTGCTAATCATATGTGTGATATTTTTAAGGTTTAAATTGAAATAATTGATAATATCTAAAGCATCACTGCTGTGGAATAACTAGGTGTGCTTGTTATGTGAATTGCTAATTGTTATAGTCAATGTTATAGTTTGGTTATAAATGTATTTCACTTGCCTGATAATCTATAATGAACATTGATATGTTTATTTTTAATTGCTATTATAATAACAATGAGCTAGAGCCTGGTATTCTTGTTTACTTGTCTAATAGGTAAACATCTACATGTATGAATTCTATAGTATGATGTTACTTTTATAAGCGTAAGCACACACTGAAGGTAAATTATTCCAACCAACAGCCTGCAAAAAGACATCTATACAGTATTATGAAAGCTAAGTGTTTTACATAAGAGCATTGAGTCAGCCCTTCAGTTTTCAAGAGAGGTTGTGCATAAACACTGTTTACTGTCATTTTTCTCTCCCTCTTCCCAATCTCCTGTTCACTCCTCTTGCCCCCCTCTCCTAGGGATTAGTAACTACATCCGTCAACTCTCCAGATAAGACGATCTCCTCTGGAAAAACGTCATTACCTTTGAAACTCAAAACAGCCAGCATTGCCGGACACATGTCACAGGTATTACTCTTCACATGGTAAGAGTTTGTTTCCAGAGCTGACTAATTCATCCATCTGTTGTCATATTGCCTTTACGCTATAGCAGAACTGGTGTGTGTGTGTCCAGTTGTACTTACATCTTTGTGAGGACCAGTTTGATTATTAGACCTTAGTGAGTTAGGATGTTTTGGCTGATCCTCACACCTTCTGAGATTTCAGAGGGTTAAGATTTGGTTTTAGGGTTCAGGTTAGAATCAGGTCTAGGTTAGCATTAGGGTAAGGGTTGGGGTTTGGCATTCAGTGGTGATGGTTGAGGGGTTTGAGAATGCATTATGTCAGAGTGTCCTAACAAAGATAGAAGTACAGTATGTATGTGTGTATGTGTTTGACTTTAAGAAAACTCCTAAAAATCACCAATGGTTGCATGATCGAACACAGCACAACCTATGTTTCTTTTTAACTCATGGGGTAAAAATACAATTGAAACAACCTGTTAAAAATGTAGTGTGATAAATAATGAAATGTGTATTAGCTACTGAGGTGTTTAAAAAAGATGTAACACAATATTTCCGATGCAGTGGAAACGCTGTGAGAAGACATGTCAAACTAGGATCATCTCAATGGTGAAACACTTTAAAAAGGATAATTAACATTATGAGTGTCTCAACACAACACTTAGTTTTGTGCTGTCATGGGGAGCATGCGTCTCTCTTCCCACAACGCCGTTATCAACTTTCAATATTCTGTTCCCTCCATAAAAAAAATTCTGTATTTTATAACCTGTGTTGACTTTTTAGAAACACAATTGTGTTATTTCAATCAGTGATCCGTCTGGTGATTCTTTGCAGTAGCTAAATGTACTTTGTTAAATGACCTTATTAAAAGTAATTTTGATAAAATAACATGGATGTCTGTTTTCCAAATAAAAAAATTCCCATTCGCAGTTGTGATAGAGATAATATTTTGTGGATGTAGTGAATTCATATTGACTATTTTTCTTTCTTTTTTCTAGTTTTATAACTGTAACAAAACACTGACCCCAAAAATTTACATGTGGTAGCACTGTAGCACTTCCACTCCACAGCTTGCAGTCATGCAGGGTATGTGAAAGCTTCTTAAGTAACTGTTCATAGAGAAGTAACTTGCAAAAGATTGATTGCTCCATATAGAGGAATATGGATGTACTAGCAATAAGTGAACCTCCTCCTGCCCCACGTCCATATGATTCAAAACTTAACCTCTCTTGTGAAGTGAAATTGTCCCACGCAGCCTTAAAATCACCTCCACAAGCTTGTGCAAGAGTAATGAAGACAGAATGACTGGACAGTTGTAGCACATTTCATCCCACAAAAATGTGCAAGAATGTAGAAGAATCGACTTAGGTAAAGAAGACAGTGATAGGTAGAAATGTATTTTGTTACAGGACTTCTAGCCTTTCATATGATAAATTATTAATACATGCCCTAATCAGACTACTATACAACATCTTTCAATCTGTCTCTTCAGTGTTTTGTAAATAGTGCATCAAAAGTATCTGGTGATCCTTTACAGTTAGGAGGGATTCCAATACAACAATGACCCGTTGCTTTTCTGGCTGCAGTCCCATGCTGTGGCGCCGTGTTGTTGTGAGCATGTGTCTGCATTCTGACTCTGTGCTTGTCTTACCGTACACTAAGTGCTGTGACTGTGCGACTGTGACTGTACTGCCAGCCCTGCTGTTTCTCTGGTTTCTGATGCTCTTCAGGCTCCGTAATGATGTAATAGCATATCTAATTGTATCATCAATCGCCAGCAATGCCATGTGCCATGAGACAAGTGTAGTCTTCTACACTTGCATGCATGCATCCGCATGCATGCACACGCACGCACGCACACACACACACACACACACACAAACACATACACACACATACAGACAAACACTACAACTAATGTAGTTGTTAGTAATTTATAGTAAGAGGACATCTTTAACACAGCTACACTCTCAAAGGAGGCTGAAAAAAATGTATATCTATTCAGATATGTGGGCCCCAGAGATTAATTAATAATAGTGAACTGTCACAGAGGAGTTTGGTTCATATTATGTTCTTGTTTTCAGGTTGAGCAGGAGATCTCCCTTGTCCAGAGGAAGATGTCTGACCTGGAGTCAGTGCTGCAGCAGAAAGATATAGAGTTGAAGGCCTCTGAGACCCAGAGGACCATCCTGGAACAGGACCTAGCAACGTACATCACAGAATGCAGTGTGAGTAGCCCTCTAGTTACTAGAGTGGACATTGCATGGATTGTTACACCAAATACACGTGTGTATGACCTTGTCTGGACCAGTAGATCTTATGGGGACCAACGCCCCTTCTTAATGAGGCAAAACTTAATTTCTGAGGTCCTGGTAAAGGTTAGGGGTAAGGTGGGAATTGAGCCACAAGTAATGGCAGTCAGTGCAATGACCTAACAAGGATAGCTTTGAAAACGTGTGTGTGTGTGTCTGTGTGTCTGTGTGTCTGTGTGTCTGTGTGTATGTCTGTGTCTGTGGTGGTGGTGGGGGGGTTGTTTGGCATCATGTCTGTATGCTCGGTTGTGTGTGATATTATACATCTGTATACACATGAATTTAATTGCACTGGGTCTTTATGGTTGCATTTGAGATTTATTGATAGAATTTGAGTGGACAACATATTAGAAATACCTTTCAGCATAATACAATCCAATTAAACAGCACAGCCTTCAAAATGAGCATAAGGTGGAATCAACACCTATTTGAAAACATTTTTAGCAAAAACCCTTTAACCAGTTACTGCAGGGCTGCTGCATTAGATTTCATTACTTTTTGTTTACCGTGTATCCAACAAACTGACTGAACATATGTATGTCTTGGTTGCAGAGTCTAAAGCGCAGTTTGGAACAGGCTCGTATGGAAGTGTCACAGGAGGATGATAAGGCACTGCAGCTCCTCCATGACATTCGGGAACAGAGCAACAAGCTTCAAGAGATCAAAGAGCAGGTAGGATGATATCTTGGGTGTTATCTTATAGGTCAGTGGGTTGAAGTTCTGACCATTTACTCTTGGTGTTGTGGGCTCAGAACTGGATAAAGGCACAGTAAGGCGAATCACTGATCAACTTCACAAAACTTCACTGAAATCTTAAAAATTATAATTTATTTATATTACTATCTTTTAAGATTGAAGTTTTCTTCATTGTATAATTCATTCATTCTATAAAACAATTTGTTGTGCAAAAAACAAATGAAACAGTGTCTCTTTTGTGTCAGAATTTTTCTTGATTTAACTCAGTTCTCATTCACTTCATCAATGGATATTCGCAGTAATAAGTACTGATTTCAATTTCAAAAGAACTATCTTTTTGAAAAGAAGCTAATTAAGAGTATTTCATAGTGGCAGTCAGATGAAGCAGGTCAAGTCACCAAGGCTGAGTGTGTGGAGTGGGAATGTTAATTAGACAGGCATGTGATGTTTGAAGCTGGCTACTCTCTGTAGCGGAGCAGTTAGTATAAAACATGAAACATCTCCAGAATGTCCAGAAATTTGTAATGTTGCAGTACTTTATGTAAAATGTAAATTATTGTGGTCAGTTTTGCTTTAATCCTTAACCTTTTTACAGTAAGAATTTTCAATATAAGGATGCATTTCATGTATTGTTTTATTGAAAAAATGTTTTTTTGGAAATTCACCTTGTACTAAATAGATTAAAAAAAAAAAAACTAGAAAAATTAATGTGACACATTTTTCAGATTAGTTATACAATCTGTATATTTGTATTGTTGTCTATATAAAGTATAAAGACTTGGGTCTTCTAATTGTGACTCTCCCTAGAATCAGGAATACTATCAATGGAGGAAGAGATTTTATATTTGGTTTACCATACATGAAGCCCTTAATTACTAAATTCAATTGTATTGCTTGTGTGGCATGTACAAGTATTTGTGTGTGTGCTTATATTTCTGTGTGGTAGCGGCACATGACGTAATGTTACAAGCTGTTAGAATTAAGCTGTTACGAGACTGACAGTTTGGGATATCGGATAAAGAGCATCAAAAATCATCTCCCCTGCATTATGCACCACTCGTTCTTAAAAAGGTAATATAAAAGCAACTTATTTTCCTCAGCCTACACTAGTGCTGGTTTCCAAGCACTGAATATATTGTGCAATGGTTGCTATGGTGATGAGAGCCATATACCTACAAGTGAAGAGACTATTGATGCAGTGGGCAGTCTGTCGTGATTAGGTGCTGGGGCCTAAGCGCATACTGTTTGAGTTACAGAATTTTTGACCATCATCAGCTGTTTTTAAAATGTGTATGCACTGTACATCCACATACCTATGTAGAAAATCCAATATGTTTAATAATAACTCAAGTTGTAATTCAGAAATTATATTTGCACGATGCAATACAATATTATAGTAGAGGGGCTGCATGCAATTCAGAGGGACCTTGGAATTCAGCTGCTGTTCCTTTGCAAGAGAAGCCAGTTAAAGTAGAGGTGTTCAGGTCATGACTAATTCAGACAAGATACCTCCAGACCCAGGACAAGCTTGAGGGATTCCCAGCTGTCCTTTAGGTTTCAGTAAACATGAAACAAATGTCTAAAATAAAGGGTTTTTTTACCTGTTACAAAATTTCAATATAAGGCTGCATTTCATGTATTGTTTTATTGAAAAAATGTTTGTTTGGAAATTCACCTCGTACTAAATAGATTTAAAAAAAAAAAACTAGAAAAGGTGGGGTGAAAACCAGGCCATCTTGGCTGCATCCCCCTGGTTCCCTGATCTTTCGCTAAGTACTCTGTGCCTGCATGTCTTTTTTGTCTTATTGCAATGATTTGTACTAGAGGTTATGAAGGGGCACGCCTTCAGCCAGCCTCTCCTCAAAAGCATTTAGTATGTAATGAAAAAAATGGAAATAGTTGGATGACAAATGGAGAAAAAAAAAACAAAATTGTCTTACAGTGAAGGCCAAATCCTGCCTACTTTGTTTGCTCCACTGAGACCTAACCAATTGCAGCATGAAATGGTCATAATTGTCAGATTTTCTGTTTTGGAACATTACAGGACTTTTTGGATGCAAACCCCCAATTTTGACACATGAAAGCGCATCAGTCCATGTTAGACTATCTGTCATTCTTGTTATTGGAAGCATCCTTGAGGCCCTTTGGGTTCTCTCAAGAGGAGCAGGAGGATGTTGCTGAGGAATATAATGTTTAGGTGACAGACCTTTTTCCTTAGCAACATTGCAATGCTAATGTTAACTTTACCATGTTACTGTGTATAGTTGAGCCAGATAAGAGGAACAGAACATTCATAAAACACTGGCTTCAGGATTGTCGGGACATGTTAGTAAAGGTTCATGCTGGTCAACAGCAGCATGGTTGAACTGAGTGCCCCGTGACTAGATGTGTAATTTGACAGACTTAAAGATAAACACCCTCTAGAAGAAAACCTCCTGTAGATAAAGTATGATTAAAACAATCAGACTATTGTCTGTATCTTTAAATTTAAGAGGATGGCTGATGAATAATATCTGTCCTGTTTTCCCATTGGTACCTTGCAGCTGGGTATTTATGCCAGCTAAATCCAGTATTTCATCTTGAGAAGCATCTGTCTCCCACGCTCTGTCACATGACTGCAGTGTTTATCATTTTCATGCAGAAGCTATGCAGTGCTGGATCAACAAACAGTAGAGATTGGGGATAGACTCATTTTCAAAGATAAGAAATCTGTGCCAAAGCTATTAAGACCTGCAAACATATGCATAGCAACAATTTCAATAAAGATAGAGAGCAAAGAAGAACTACAAAAAAAAACACAATTCCTGTTTCGGTAACCACAAAAAACTTAGAGGGCATGACGCTTTATGGGCCATCAATCTATGCATGTATTGTGAATGTATGTGCAATGGAACAAAAGAAACAAGAGTCTGTATTGGTTTTTTTAAGTTCTGTTGGATGGATTTGAAAGTCTGCACTTTGTTATCTCATAATAATAATGTTACATACACTAACATTTATCTAGATTTGAAGTAATATTTTTTGTAAAGAAAGTTAAATTAACATTCAGGGTTTCTCATCAAACGCATGGTACTTATCAATGAGGCCAAACAAAAGTGTCAAATACATTTTCTCCCTCTAAAATATTTGAGAAGTTGATTTTTTTATGTTTCCATGTTTGTTTGCTTCTCCTAACTCCAAAGAGGAGAAAAGGACTGGGAAGACGGAAATCAACAGAGACTAACTTTGTTCATCTGCTGTTATTTTCCCCATGTCATATTCCCTTCCCTACCATTTCAAAACAGTGATAGTGGACATCCATCAGAGAAATGTTATTACAAAAAAAAAGCTCATCTGCTGAGCTGATGAGCGGCTCCTTCTCATATTAGCAATTATAATCTCAAATGGATTTTTTTTCATGTTTCTATGTACTTTGGAGGCTGAGGACTAAAGATTTTAGTGACCCATGGAAAGCTGTTGCATCTGATCAGCCTTTATTTCAGGCTTAGGGTGATACAGGCTTTTCCTCCTCCACTAAACTCATCTTCAAACAATTGTCTGTCCCAATGATGTCAGCTATCAGGTCACCAGGCATGTCGAAGTCTGAATCTTCTACTCATTGTCGTTTTCATCCAAGTATCTGCTATACTTTGCTTCAGCGTCGCCCAACTCACTCAAGTTGTAAGCAATTGTCTGAAGCACAACTTGAAAACCTTTTTTTACAGGCTAAGACCGCTGAAAAAGCACACAAAATACTTTTTACCATGATGCATTTCAACTTCCCGACATGTATTTTACAAATCATGATGCATTTCACCGGTCTTGTGTCTTCAAAAAGACGACATTATATAAAACACACTTGTCTAAGGGAGAAGCACACAAACACCACACCCAGTCTTGAAAGGATATACACTTATTGGTTGCATCCACTCTTAATGGGTCCTAATGGGTTCAACACCTGGTTAAAAGCCACAACAATGTGTTTGTGTGTTTGTGTGTGTGTGTGTGTGTGTGTGTGTGTGTGTAATCATAGAAAAATGTGGTCTTGTAGACATCTGCTTGGGTGGGAAATACCACAGAGATGGCATCTGAGAACTTTGAGAACTCTGGCAGATGTATAAATGTCTGTCTGTCTCTGAGGAATTAGGGGAAACTACTTGTGATCCCATCACAATATGGTCTTTAGTTTTCAACCACATGTCAAAACCATCAGCTGAACTTTATGGACAATTTTCATCTATTCCAGCCATGCCAAAGCTTATTTTTCAAAGAAATGGTCTCCAACCCAGTTTTTTGGGTCACATACTGTATGCTCACAGCAAATTGGTTTTATAAGCATAAATTGCCAGAAACAAACTCTGATGTCTGTTCTGCCCAAGCCTGCTAACTCATAGCCTTAATTCCACTGGTACTTTTAAATGCCGGATCACTCTACAACAAGACCTTCATTTTGAAAGATTTTGTTTTTAACCTATAAATTAGATATTCTATGTATCGCTGAATCTTCCTCCTCCTCCTCCTGAATCAGTTCTTTTTCTGAGTTCTGACCCCCAAAATACAAATTTCTTGACTGTAAAACCCATCAACAGACAAATATACAAATTTCTAATTACTGCTTTGTAATATTGAACAGTCAATTTTAGTGCTTTGTCCACTTATATATATAGACCCCCCCTAAATTCAACAACGGATTTATTGATGAATTCTCAGACTTTTTGTCTTTTATAGTCCGATAACTTTTTAGATTTAGGTGATTTTAATATTCACATTTGCTGTCCAGCTAACCTATTTGCTTGGGATTATCTACACTGAAACGTCATTCTCGGTCTTACCCAGCTGGTCATGGGTCCCTTTGGCCATCCCCAGAGATTTAAGCTCTCAGGTAATTTACCAAGGTCTCAGACCTTAATTAGCTTGTCAGGGCTTGGGCTTGTTCAGAGTCATCAGTAGTAAAGGTCAGATGATGTAAATTTCAAAGCTTTATAAATACACTGACTCCTAACACCTTGCCAACAGCCATGGGCTCGTCTAAGCAGCTGCCTGGCTCTGAAAATTAAAATAACTGATGGCCACAAAGCAGGAGAAGGCTGGAAGATGATAGCAAAGAGATTTCAGGTAGCTGCTTCCTTATTTCTTTCTTTATGTAATTAAGAAATGGCAGTTAACAGGAACGGCAGAGGTCAAGTTGAAGTTTTGTAGACCAAAAAAACTTTCAGAGCAAACTGCTGGTAGGATCAGTAGAAAGGAAAATAAAAAACCCTTGTTTGACTTTAAAAGACCTTCAGGTAGATTTAACAGACTCTGGAGTGGTGGTACACTGTTCTACAGTACAGTAACAACCGCACTAACATGACCATCATGGGAGAGTCATCAGAAAAAAACCTTTCCTTTGTCCTCACCACAAAATTCAGCAATATAAGTTTGCAAAGGAATATCTAAATAACCCTAATGCAAAAGATGAATTTAAAATAGAACGTTTTGTCTGCGATGAGCAATGGTATGTTTGGAGAAAAATTGGTGCAGAATTTCATGAATAGAACAACTCTCTAAATGTTGTGCACGGGGGTGGATAACACATGCTTCTGTCTTGAGTTGATACTAATTGCACCTCCAAAACCACCTCTACCTCTAGAAGCACAAGCTGAAGGTTTTGCCATGACCCTCACATTACCCTGACCTTAAAAATTATGTAAAAAAATGTGTGGATAGACCTCAAAAGAGCAGTGCATGCAAAATAGCTCAAATATCTCCTAGAAATAAGAGCCTTTTGCAGGGAAAAATGGGTGAAAATCCTCTATACAAGAAATGAAAGATGCTGCACAAAAGTGTTTATAAGTTGTGATACTTGCCAATGGGGGTATTACTAAGCACTGAACAAGCTTGTTTCAGGCCCTTTTCCTTTTTGTTATTTTTAAAACTAAACAATGTAAATAAAAAAAGTAATGATGCTTAAAAAGAAATCTGTCATATTTAACTTGTGCCTTTTGGAACTCAGCTCATCTTTTACTTGCTTAGCCACTCAGATTAACAGAAGTTCTTGCCGGGGGTGCCCACACTTCTTTATGCTACTGTATCTCTTACCATTGTTATGCTAACAACACTCTGTACTTCCTGCTGAAGCTTTGTGATCCATGCAGTGTTGTCCCCTCTAAATTGCACTGAGGGTGAAAAATCCTGGCAAAATGCTGCCGTCAGCTAAACCAGAATAAAACTGAGGTACTAATCTTTCGTCCTGCAGATAATGCCGCAAACAAAGACATCCTGGTCTTATCTTTGATTCTGGTTGAAAATTTGATAAAAGTCAACTAAGTTGTCAACACTGGCTTCCTGCGTCTAAGATCAATGAAAGTAAGCTTATTCCTTTACGTTAAAGATTTGGAGACTATACTTAACACTTATATTTCCTCTTGCTCCTTTTACTATGACTCTGGACCTCTCATATCCTCTTATTTATGTCAGTTTTTATATGTTTTTTGTTTGATTGTAATCATCAATCAAATATTCCCAGAATTTCAAAATATTTGTAAAGCCCTTTCATCATTTTTGTTTTTTTAATGTTCTCTATGAATAAATTGACTTGACTTCCTAATTACCTTTACGTGTGCTTTGCTAATTTTTTTTGGCACATTATGGCCCCTACCTGTCAGTTGACTGGTCACTGAGCCTCTCCACCCTTACCTACTGTTGCTATGCCTACTTTCTTAGATGGCACATGCTGGCACATGCTACCATTGGTAATTTCTTAAACAATGGGTACTTGATTTCAATCAGAGGGAGATAAATGCAGGACTCTCTTTTCAAGCCAACTCTCAGGCTTACCAGCTGAGATGACACCTGTCAGATTTTAAAAGCTGTAGCTAGATAGCTAATTAGGCTACCGTTAGCTCCATGAGTTGGTTAAAAAGCATCATCTGAGGCTGATCTTTTAATGACTAGTTTTAAAGCAAGAAGCATGTAAAATAGTACAAAGAAAAATGCACTAGATTGCTAAATAAATGATATTGTGCTGAAAGGCTGAGGCTGCATGTCCCACACAGAAACTCAGCATCCTCACGAAGTTATTGTATCACATGTCTCAGTATTATAAGTATGATATGAGTCTGTCTGACACTTTTCTCATTTCTTATTTAATTCTAACATAACCCAGTTTGCCCCTTAGCTCATATACTTTGCGCGTTTGTTTTTGGAGTTGGAAAGGTTAGATAAAAAGACACAACCCTCCACAACAAGACCTTAGCTGTTTAACGCACACAGCTTTGGCACATAGAGAAATCCAAAGCTTGACAGGCCGTGCCCAGTTATGATTGCAAAGCTATGATACCACAATTGGTGTTTGGCCGAGGGCTTTAGCAGATAGTTTGTCAGTGGAATACAGCAAAACCCTCTGGATGAATATGTGGAGAGGGTTTTTGTTTGTGGGTACAAGTGCATGTATGGAACAAATCCTGGACCGACTCATAAAAACATTGCCATAGCAACAAATTAGTGGCTAAAATTTCTGAGAGTAATTCTATCATTTACTCTGATTGAATAAACACTTCTGCAATATGTTTTTTTTATAGAAACAAAGCACTGGGAAACATATATTGAAAAACCTGAAACACTGCAGCAGGGTTTAAAAAATAGCCTGCAGAAATATAAAGATTTTCAGGTTAGCAGTAAATGGGAGCTAAAAATACAAACTCACTGTGTGGTCCTAAAACAATTTCATTTCCATGTGCATAAGAAACACTAATTTCACATCAAATCAGATTATGTACTGTCCACTGAAGGTAGCTTTGGGTATGTTATGATACATCAAAGGGTCTCACATGTGTTTCTTGTAGCCTACTTTTTCCTTATGTTGCTTCATCCATTCGGCAATATGATGTTTCTATAGAAGCATATTTAACACTGGGTCATTGTGTTTTAAGAGCAAGCAAACAGCCAAACAAAAAAATAAAATGAACAGAAATGCAACTGTCATTACCTACTATTCAATAAAGTCACAGTTACTGAGAGTTGAACTTTAAAGTTCAAAATTTGCTGTCATAAACATAATGTGTTTTTAGGGATGATGATAATGTGGATAGAGATTGTAACAACCCCAAGATAGAAAACTGAGAGATAATTACCAATTTGAACATCGTTCCCTTTCTCTAGAGGGAAGCAGCAGTGTAAATTGATAGTGTTGAGAGTGAATGCCCACTTTGCACTAGATGACTAGATGACACTAAATCTAACACAAGTGATGCAAGTATATTTGATATACAGTTGCCTCTTCATGCAACAGATAATCCGAATGAGTAAAGGACATGAAACTGTATTATAATTTTGCCTCTCTGTAATAAAAGAATACAGTGACTCCATGTTCCACAAGGCCTCAGTGTCTTAACGTCATATTGAAAGCTGAATTCCCTCATCTTTAATTTTCTTACACTGAGTCATTGTTTTACCAAACAGTTACTGGACTTTAAAAATTATTTCTAGCTTTTATTGACTTGCAAAGTCACAACCAGATGAAAGGTGGTTCCCAGGAGATCAATTCTCATTGATGGAACTGTCAATCTGCTCCTATGGAGCCAGATTAATGAGTGAGGGCTTTCGTACCTTGCACAAATACATCACTAGTGGTTTTTCTTACCTGACCCACACAAGTAAGCCAACATACATATGGAGGGTCAACATGGCTTAACTGATTAGGGAGGCAGTCTCTTCACTCAGAGGTCTGTGGTTACATTTGTAACCTCCCATTCCCCTTCAGCAGAACTACTTTAGCTTTGATTTCACCATGTCTGATGCTGTCTATTTCACTTGTCCTAATCTGTGTCGATGTCTCCCTGGATGCAGAGGGATGCTACTTTCTATCAGCCTGACAGACAGGTTGCTGTGCCCTGTAAGCTGATGAGAAGGTTGAAATTAGATCTGTGAGGCTGTGACTAATAACTATTGAACAGACATGTGTATTAAATGATTCTGGCTGATCATTTTTTCTCTTCACAGCCCTTTCTATGTTCATTGACTTTTATTGCATCGGTGTGGTTATACTTGGTACCATATATTTGAAGTATCTTTGTACTGTACCAATAACTGCCCAGAAATCTGACATATCGTGGCCTTCATAAAAGGCTACTTTAATTACCTCCACTATGCTGTTTTCCTGTTAAGTTTGAATGTGCTAGCAGCATTTCTGCCATAGTACATCTCTTATGAATGAGTTTGCTCTTGTGAATGATGCAGTGGATTCTAACAGGAGCATTTTTGTCAGACTGGTTGAGGTCAAACAACACTGCGGCTGCTGGAGAGCTGTGCTCCGGTTTAGGCATACAGTAACCACTGCCAATTTTCTCCAAAACTGCTGCAGTGGTAAAAGGGCACATTGAATGTCTAATAAACAAACATAGTGAGGCTAAATGGATAAATTGCTTATAAGTGGCCAGAATTCAAAGAGACTGTCTCCTACTCCGGGTACTTTTGGGCAGACATACAGGATGTGCCCTGCTAAGTGGATCTTTTTGTAATATCCTTTCTTAATGTTATTGTTCCTTTTGTGTTCAGGACTATTGGTTTTTTGTGGTCTCTGTGCAGGAATATCACGCCCAGCTGGAAGAGATGCGAGTTTCCATCAGACAACTGGAGGAGGACCTGTCTGCTGCCCGTCGCCGTAGTGATTTGTATGAGGCAGAGCTGAAAGAGTCTCGGCAGACCAGCGAGGATCTGAAGAGGAAGGCTGCAGACTACCAGCACAGGATGCAGAAGGTCTACACTGTAACTAAAGCTGTTAATCATTCTGACAGTTACATATGAAGAAATTATGGTTTATTTGACAGAGACTGTACATATTGTAGTAGGGTAAAAGATGAAATAAGATGATACTAAAATGGTATCTAACTCCCTTGTGATCATTATGACATTTCTACTTTACTGTCAAGTTGTCATGATCATTTCTGGGAGAAATCTCACTGATTTCCCAACATCTTTGCAGGCTAAAGAGCAAGGCAAAGCAGAGGCAGAGGAGATGATCACCAAGCTGGAGAAGGTAGTTTATAAAGTTCATGTAATTGCAATAAGATTAAGTGGCTGCTGAAGATGGCAAAGACATTTCTCAATAGGGACACTGACAGTTTCAAGTGACTTTAACAAAGGATGATAAGCTTAAATGTCACTTATCATTTCAAGCATCACATATCATGATAACTGTATTTTCTGTATTTTCTTTTTTAGACCAATGCTGAGCAGCAGACAAGGATCCATGATCTTCAAGAGAAGCTTGCCAAGGTAAAATATTTTTGCTTGGAAGATTAATGAATAATTTATATGAGCTTGTGCTCCCAAACGGAAGAGATTTAACAGCATTTTACACTTTCAGATGAGCCTATAAAATCCCTCTTTACCCTCCCTGACCTTCTTTCTCTCTCTGTCTCTCTCTTAAACTGTGGTCTACAGTCAGATTTCTATGGCTCAAGATCAAATTAATCTGTCTATTAAAACTAGACTTACTGCATGATTATCGGCAATCAAACAGCTTTGCCTCACTAGTAAAGATAATTTTATACTAATTGTCTTTTCGTGGAAATTATCATTTATAAGTCTCATCCGTTCTTCCAAGAGGCCATGAGGTTTTGGTACTGTTCGAGACCGACTGAAACCACCTTTGGAATGGATCTACTTCTGACTCAGTGCAAACTAATTGATGAAATAATCTGTGGGTTGGCCTTTCTTTCTTAAATGAGTCAGTGTGGTTTGGAATAATTGTTTAAGTGCAGCCACTGAACCTAGTGAAAGGATGCCAATTGCTCCTCATGCTCCTAAACTTTATCAACAACAGTGCATTGTAACCTGATGACACCATGCTGCTTGAGGTACTAAGAAGTTGATGCAGTTGCAAATAAAACAGATTAATTTCATAGTTTTATATACAACTGTATCAAAATTTTATCAATATAGTGCTCATATGAGTCTTATTTTGACCAATTGGTGTGGTTAGTAATCATTCTACTGTGGTATCTTTTATCAGACTGGAAGTTAGATTATGTAAATAAGAAAAGTCTAATATCTGCTTTCTATTACATATAATCTTCTTTAAATAACGTGAAAACACACTTTTTGATTTATATTTTTCTTCTAACCCCCAGGCGCTAAAGGCCAGTGCTGAGGCTACAGACCTCCTTCAGAGTATGAGAGTGGCCAAAGAACGCATGGAGCGAGATCTAGAGAGGCTACAGAACAAGGAAGACTCTAGTGACAGCCTGCGTAGACGCCTGCGTGAAACTGAGGTACATTCACACCTCCATTACACACAGTACACAAATCACCACCTCGGATAAATGTGTTCTGGCCTCTTGCCTGACAAAAGAGAAAAAGTAAACCAAAGAGTATTCAAACTAATTGACATGATATCCCTCTACACAAACAATCATAATCTCAGACTCAGAGCCATAGCAATCTAGACAGAGGGTAGGTTTCAGTTAGTAGGAAATACTGTTCATAGGAACAAACAAGTATTGTCCATAAACCATCCTTTGTTCAGATAACTGTGGAAGAGTGCATATACCAGCAGGCAAAACCCTTCATCATCGTAACCACTGTCTCATAAGTATCTGCCTCGGAACCCTTCAAATGCACTGACATGGCATGATGGCCTAGTCAATGACCCGTAGCCATGCCACAATATCTTGGTTGCAAACAAGCATTTACTTGTGTTAAGCTGTCAAAGTTGTTATTTTTCACTCAGTTTTAATCCAGTTCTCCAATTAATATATTCACGTGGATACATTTATTTTCATTAAAGCAGTGTCTGTGGTTAGCTGTACAGTAAACTTCATTTTTGAGGGGGGTTGTTATGAGCTCTTCTAAAACAGCACTTCAATTTAAGCACTAGACAAGCTTATTATTAGAATAGGTTATTTTATACAAGAGAGTCAAAGGAAAGAAAATCAGCCTGTACACAAATTTACACAGCTCCTTAGACCTCTCACATTATCATACATGAATTCAAAAGGGCTCCTTGGAACCATTGTGAGGAACTCTGAATAATGAGATATAAAAATTACAGGTGCATTGCTAACAAACCAAAGGGATGTGGCTGCTAAATTTTATTTTTAGTTCTTCCTTTAAGAGGAAGACTTAAGTCTAATTAGCATTCCTACATAAAATGCATCTGATGTCCAAATAGCAGAGAAATGTTTTGGACTTTGGATCTTTTGACCTGAGATTGCATTTTTTTAACTTATAGAAATATCCTATTAGTTAGTCAAAGCCTGCATGTGTGTGTCTGTGTTTGTTACTGTTGTCCATTGTGTGCAGGATGGTAGGAAGACTCTTGAAAACCAGGTGAAGAGGCTGGAGATTGTTGAGCGCCGGGAGACTAAACTGAAGGATGAGATCCAGAGCAAAGCCCAGCAGATTCAGCAGATGACAGATAAGATTCTGGTAACCCACCTTTTATCCACTGCGCAGAGCTAAAACAATCAGAGGAGGTGTGACATAAACAAACATAGCTCATTGTCATTATTGCAGATGAAGTGCTATTTTATTTTATATTTCTAAAAAACCTCAGGTTCATCATCTGCTATCTTTATGTATGATCCTCATGTAAACTGTTTTTCCGCATGCATGATGCAGAAAATTACCCCATACACTAATTAGGTATACCTAATACTGTCTCATTTCAAAACTCCTACACAGACATAATACACCCAAAAATGTGTTTCAGTTAGTTTAGATCATTGTGGGTATAAATAGACTGTGTTTGACTGACATCTCTCTCTTTCTCAGTCTTCTGTTAGATTTGATGCACCTGTAGGGACAAATTACACATATGTTATTCTTATTGGTAAAGAGCTTTTGGTCACCTTATCCCCTCTGTACCTACACCCAGTTTCAACTCGATCAGAGGTCTGTTTAAGCAGAATAAGTGACGAAAACCTGAGGTGTGTGCAGGGGAGGAGGTAAAAGCGATTTTCACCGAGCTCAGCTAAAGTTTTTTATCTTACCACTGGGATTCCTTCTAAATAGCGCTAAAGGTTTGTAGCTAGGATTGTCCTCCTAAGACCTGGTCATAAAGCTGCTGAGAGAATCTTTCTGTGTGGATGGAGAGAACTTGTGCACAGCAAACATATTGACAAGTCTGTGGGTATGGGTGATATTCTGTTGCATGTCATAGCAAGAAAAGTACAGGTGTAAAGATGTAACAGGTCTCAGTATTTATTTATACTTAAAAGTAATTCACTGCCTTGTTAACACTTTCTTGTCAAATATATTGTATCTGACATCAAAAAACACCTGGCAACTGACATCCAAGCACCTTTGGATTACCTTTAACTAATCACAGATTTATGGGCTATATTTTTGTGAGAAAATGCTTTTGTACACTGCCCTTATATAAAACTAGTTAGGAAGTATTTTTAGCCTTTGTGCAGGTGGCCACTTATATTTAATATGCAGAACCAAACACATTTGTATTTTTGTACAGGAGCTGGAGGAGAACCTACGGGAGACTCAAGCCACAGCCCAGCGGTTGGAGACTCATCTGAAACAGAAGGAGAAGCTCTATGAAGACAAGATAAAGGTGATAAGTCAGAACACATGAAACTCACTCATACATATGCAGAGCCTTTAGTGCAATGGAAAACAACAGGTAGGTATATCCCATTGAAATTGCAAGTAGCGCTATGTGCTTTGTTTAGTGGTCATTATTTAGATGCTTGAGTTGTGGGTGCACTTTATGCATGGGAGAGCTACATTATGTCCTCTTCACACCATTCTCTTTCCTGTTAAGTGACATCCTGTTTATGGTTATGTGGGCTGCCTGGTTTTGAGCAGGTGTTAGAGGCCCAAATGAAGGCGGACATGGCTGATAAGGAGATGCTGGAGTCCAGTCAGAGCAAATATGAAGAGGAGGTGCGGGAAAAGTGCAACATCATCAGCGAACAGAAGGCGGTGAGAACTGACAAGCTTTAGAGCAACACTATTTAAGGAATATTTTGATACTTATCATACTGACATAGATTTCTTGTTTGGAATAATCTTGGTTAGTTTATTGTAGAGTACACAATTATGAGCCTTAACCAGATCCCAATTAAAGCCAGCAATGTGAAGATCCAACTGAATGTTTAATGAAAACACAAGTTTTCATGTCCATAATTTCTTTTCAGACCATAAATGCCATGGACTCCAAGATGAACAACCTGGAACAGAGAATTGCTGAACTGTCAGAGGCCAACAAACTGGCAGCCAACAGCAGTATCTACACCCAGAAGAACATGTAAGTACTGGTATACAAAACATTGTTATTCCATTCAACAATAAGGATTGAAAGTATTTGAAAAACCTTCTCTTTCCATGAAGTACACTATGGTTAATTCAGGGGAAAGCTGTGGACTTTTATTGTAAGATTTTTTAAATATTTTTATTAGTATTGTTAATACCCGTACCAGTCATAATGGTGTAATATAAATATAAGAGATTAGGCTGAAAGAGGATGTGCAAAATAATATCTGGAATGTACCTTGTCCATTGAATGTTGCATTGCCTCTCATTAAACTTTTTGCATGTTTATGTGTGTTCCTATCAGGAAAGCCCAGGAGGAGATGATCTCAGAGCTTCGCCAGCAGAAGTTTTACTTAGAGTCTCAGGCTGGGAAGTTGGAGGCCCAGAATGCGAAACTGGAAGAGCATCTAGAGAAAATGAGTCAGCAAGAGCAAAGCAATAAGAGCCGGGTGCTGGAGCTGGAAACTAGGCTCAGAGAGGTGAGGAGCTATCATAGGGCAGTGAAGTCAAAAGCAGGGTTGTGAAGCACAATTCATGTGTTGGTAGGTTATTGGATATAGGTTTTCCCATCAGATTGCAACACACAAGTTAACTTTCTTTTCATTTTCCCTGTTCCCAATTTATTTCTAACTGTCTGCCAAGCTGTCACTTCTATGCCTAATTCTGTGTCAGTATAAAGTCATTTTTTCACTCTTATGGAATATCTACACAAAAAATTCTGTGCAGATCTAAGAATGTATTTCAGAGGCATGTTAAATAGATACAGTTGTGGAATTTACCGCTTCCTTCTGTCCGGATCTGCCTCCAAACAGTGGAAACACTACCTGTGTATAATTGCTTCCCTGAGCTTATGTTTAGGAGACAATTACAGTTCATCATGACCCCATGTGGAGGCAAGTGCAGCATGTAAAGCAGTTGTTAGATGACCATACTGTAAACAGTATAGGCTCTAGTCACTATGATGGATGTCTAAAATGACAAAAAGAACATTTGATGTAGAATACATAAATATGACATATGACGTGATGTTGACAGCTAGTTACTGTTGTGGAACATTTAAAATACTATAAAACAGTTCAGAAAGAGAGCTTTATAAGATGGAAATCTCAGCTTAGGGAACTTCTGAATCTCTGGTATTGACTCCTTGCAGATGAGTTATTGTAATTTGTAGCACTGTGCAATAAAGATCAGAGTTGCTATTTCTAATTTAGATGTAACCGAAAAGGTAGTACAATGAATCAAGATGGAGTCAGTCAAGATAAAGTGTCAGGTGTAATGCCCTCTCAACCCTGTGTCACATCAGCATGTCTCTGACTACTCCTTGGGATGAATTACCTCCTCCTCCTCCCCTGATCCTTGATGACCCCTTTCTGTCTGTCTGCCTTTGTAGATTGGGCTGGAGCATGAGGAACAGAAGCTGGAGATTAAGCGTCAGGTGACAGAGCTGACCTTGTCACTGCAAGAGCGCGAATCCCAGATCAGCAACCTGCAGACAGCTCGCCATGCTCTGGAGAGCCAACTGCAGCAGGCAAAGACCGAGCTGGAGGAGACCACTGCTGAAGCTGAGGAGGAGATCACTGTACTCAGAGTGAGAGAGACAGGAAAAAGAAGAGTGCTGAAGACGATGTCTCCTTTGATTTATATGATTTAGGATGTGAAATCTGTCCCTCTCTCTCTTGTCATACCTCCTAGGCACACAGAGATGAGATACAACGCAAGTTTGATGCCTTGAGAGACAGCTGCGCTGTAAGCTGCTCCCTCACTCACACACACACTCACTCACTTTTCTTTTTTCCTTTTCAATTTTTTCCAGGAACACACAGCTCTTCTGACATTGAACACAAGCTGAATCATCACACATGGTCACCCATAACTATCAACCCAAAGTGGCCATGATGTCTCAATCAATCAATGTGTTTCAGTCATTCTTGTGTAACTTGGACCTCATTTAAAAGTACTCTTGTACTTCCATTAATCACAGCATGACCCTGTGACTTTAAACAACCTCTCCATTTCATCACGCTCATCGTCCTTGTCTGCTCTCTTTGTGGAAATATAATACTTAACTGCTTAAGTTTTTACCATCCTGTTGAAATGTGTGACCAGGGCTCCGCACTAATGAGAACAGAGCCGTCCCCAAACATTGATCAAACTTAGAAATGCTGTTTCAGACAGCGCCAATTTTTACATTAATGGAAGAGTAATTCTCAGTTGAATTGTTTGTTTCTATGATGCCATAGTGCAGACTAACAATTAAGTGAGACATCATTACCAGAACTACCCCTGCTGGAACAGTAACTGGAGGACAATGGCTGTTATCCAGTTACCATTATTGTTTGGCAACATCATATTCTGGGGATTTCTTTCTTTTTGTTCGCTTATCTTCTTGTTGTCACATACTCAACATTATCTGGAAATACTGTGGTTTAGTTCACTAACAGCATTTTAACAGTGCTCGCATACTATATCATCCAATTATCTTTTTTTTTGATCATTTCCTTTTCCATATCTGCAAAGATATTTCTTTTCTCTTCTTGCTTTCTTAAAGACCATCTTATCACCACAGCTCCTGATAATGAGGCACTAAGTGAAAACAACTAATCAATGATGCTTCAAGAAACTTGTCAAAAGTGGCCACCTTTTTATACACTTAGAGCCCCACCTGTCTCAGTTACTATTGCTAACTAACAGTCATTTACAAGTTATCTTGTGTTTTTACAGACAGTGAGGGCTGTTGTAAAGCACAGTATAAACCAAAAGCTTCCCCATGTTAAGGTACTTTTTGCCATTTGTACAAGTACAGAGGTGTTCTCAGTCCCTTGACATTGTTGTTATGTTTTATGAAGTTATTATTATGTAATGTCATTATTTTTGTATGACAGTGTGGGACAATGGAGCCATGGTGTCCCACTAACCTCGAGAACATGTTTTTGTGTCATGTTTAAGGGATCTGAGTACCCTGAAATTCATATATCTTGAATAAACAGTAAGACCATCATGGTCTTCCTTTATCCCATTGCCCTACTTTTGAGATCCTCCCACTCACATTCTGTGAAGAAGTCGCTGTCCATAGATCCAGCTGGCCAATGTTCAGGCAAACACAGCCAAATTCTGTAACAAGCAGAGCTTGAAATGCCACTCTAATTTTGCCCTGCTAAGACTTGAGCTATTGGTCTCTCTGTTTGTCGGTCTGTTGAATGTTTTGGACTCAAGCAAGATATCTTGACAACTATAGGCCAGGCTCTCATTAATTTTACTATAGTCCCCTATGGGGGATTCTTAATAATTTTCTCCACCCCTTGACATTTCTTCTGCATCAGTTTTAGTCGCCCATCTCAACTATCACTTACATCAGACCATTATTTCCATTTGTATAGGCCGACATATCAAAATCTAATGTGCCAGTTTCCTTAATATACACTGAGTACATTTCTGCCCCTTAAAGGATCTATTGCTTTTCATTTTGAACATACCTTGAACTTTCCTTTTTTGCTACCTTAAGGCCAACATTTCAACTTTTCACACAAGACATCTGATAATTAACTACATCAACTACACCATACACTGAAATTTGTTGACCAAATAATTTTTTTCATTTTTAGCTGAACAACGGGTGAGACTCTAGAAATATTTAGCACTGTAGCCTCTAAGTGACTAGTGGGGCTTCAGACTATTAACATTGTTAATTTGTCAATTTCTTTTTTCTATCTATATTAGCTCCAAATACTCTTGGCTAACCTTAGACAATGTTCAAACTTGGAAAAGAAAAGGTCAAAGGTTATTCATGTGTATTCATGCTAATGCTTTTGAGTGATGTTCGAAGGTTTATGTTCTCCCTGTTAAGGTCCTGTCTTCACATAGCTAACAGATGAGTTGCTCCTCAAAAGACTACAGTTATTTGTCTGCTTTACATAGGTAGCTATCCTTTTAATCTCCCTAGTAATAGTCCATTGTGGCCAATATTTAAATCAGTGAGGACTCCTTTTAGACTGGATTAGCCAAAATCATGCTCCTCAGTCTATTTCATAGAGAGAGCAAATGTTCCCTGGTAGTTTGTGCCATCAGTGCAGAGTAAATGTTGCGTTGATTTTACTCAAGGAAATTGACACCGATTTACTGCCTCTTTAACTGGGGTTTCTTGTTTGATGAACACCCACAGCCTTCACAAATAGTGTTTAGCAATTTGTATTCAGCAGTGTTGAGGAAGCAAAGCTCTGGAAGTGATTTGCTTTGGGGCTGCAAGTTGGTCTATATATTGGGATGACAGATGAGTGAGTAAATATAGAGGCTTGCCAGATCACCACTCCATCCATTCCACCGCTGACTTCCTCGCCCTACCTTAAGTATTTAGTTGCTGCTGTCAGTCCCCTGCCTCAGGGGAGCAGAAGCACTGAGTCAGTACAGAACAGACAGCTAATTTATGTACTTAAAAGCTTTGCCTCTTTCCCCTCGCCACCTTGAAGTTCTGTGTGGTACACATGTTCCCATGAGAGTTGAGAATAAGGGGCTCTAAGCAGGCAGCCTCATCAGCCTCTAACCCTCTTTTCCCTGCAGCATGCACAAATGTCATGGATGAACAGACTGATGCTGATGAAATAATTTGCCTGACTCTTGCTCTGATCCTGCCTGGACAAAACAAATAGCCCGGATATCAGGCCAAAAACTATTACTGCATTATATCACCAACCTAAATATCTACATCATGTAGTAATGCAGCAGTAGAGTTGTGTCAGGTTTGGGTCAAATTTTTGTGTGGATGAATAATGATACGTACAATACCATGCCTATAAGCAAGATGTAAGCAAGACCTTTTTATGTGTGTAAATTGTAAAATTTATGTACATTTATTGCGTACACTGAGGATACACTGCAGTACAATAGTATGCCTTGTCTAGACCCTTTAAACAGCCTATGTGTCAACTGTATTAAGCTTTAGAAAACTAATGGACAGTAAAAGTGGGTCCACTAACCAAAGTAGAGCATATTAACCTCTTTATTGCAATTAATAATCAATTCATCTCATTCAAGGTGAAAGGTGCATTTAATCCACCTTTCAGTCACCTTTTTGTTACTTGAAGGTGTAGTATACAATACAGTCTACCTTTTTATAAATGTAAAAAAATAATCAATAATTAATGTCAGAACAATCATGTCTGTTTAGGACTTGATCATTTTATGATCTACAGTCTATAGAGACAAATTTTTTTTTTCATGTCAAAAAAGGGCAAAAATGTATCAGAAAATCCTGGTTATGGTTTATTAGTAGTTTGACCTTTGTTACTTGGTCGATTCTGTATATTTTATGTGAAGAGTGGTTACTCTGTAAATTTTCCTCTTCTGAGACTTGCATGTCCTGATCACCCTCTGTAGGTGATCACAGATCTGGAGGAGCAGCTGACCACACTGACTCAGGAGAACGCTGAGCTGAACCGTCAGAACTTCTACTTGTCCAAGCAGCTGGATGAGGCATCTGATGAGAGAGAGGACCGGCTGCAGCTCAGCCAGGACGTGGACAGGCTGCGTCGGGAGGTGGCCGACCGCGAGATGCACCTCAACAATCAGAAACAGGTAACCTGGCTGCCGGCGGTCATGTTCCGGTTATTGGTATATGTGTGTGTGTGTGTGTGTGTTTGTATGTGCTTTTCTCGGCACATGTGGGTTTCCAAAGTCCAAAGAAAAGTAAGCCAGTTTGACAGGCATTGTTCATATACTGTTTCATTGTGTTGATTTTTACATAGAACAGGCTGATACTGGCTTTTAAAAGTCATCTGTCTGCCAGTTATTTTGTCAAACTTCAGTGTTTTTACATGCAGGTCCCTGTTTTGTTATTTCTCACCATACACGCAGGAGCAATTGCTGATGTGATACACATTCCTGCCAATGGTCCCACATTATTCCACTGATCTACAGGTGGCTTTGATGCACTGAGAGATGGAGCAATGAAAAGCAGAGAAGAAGATGTATGCTAACAAGTAAACACAGATGTAACACTACAGGTTTTAAAATTATTGGCCTTTGCAGAAATTTTATGAGAAAGGAAATGCATTCAACACATTTGTTTGACGTATACACATGTGCGTTTCCGTGAGTGAACACTGAATAAAAACATCTAAATTGGTTGTGAAGGAACTTTTTTTATCAGATTCCACACAGATTGCACTTAGCAGTAATGCTATTATTTTTATTTGTATTATTATCCATTGGATTTATTCATTTTTCAGAACAGTTTCAGAGGACTTTGAAACCAGACATGACACAACATTAAACAGAGAGACACTGTAGTCTTCCATCCATTCATTCTCTAAAACACCTGAGATGAGCCGGCGGTATATCACGCAGTAAACACACAAACATACAACAGCTTAATCTTTGAACCCAGTTATTCTATAGTTAGTCACAATGCTTACCACTGAGCCAACATGTCACCACTTTAGTCGAGTAGTTTTCCAATTTCTGCATTAAATTGCCTAAAATGAACATCCGTCAATAATTTAACATTTCTAAACTGTATTCCTTCCTTTTGTTCAGGCTCCTTCCCTCTGCCCACCTCCCACTCACAGCCAGTTAGAGCTAGGCTTTCACTCACTCACATTATGTGATCTTTCCATAGTACCTGTGACAGGTGACCCAGACATCTCTCCCAGTGCTGACAGTGTTAAGTGTAAATCAGGCAGCAGAAACCCTGGGAATATTTCAGTCTCGTCATGTGCTATATTCTGGATGCAGCAGGAGAGAGTGCAGGCGAGGAGGCTGTGTGATGTGTGCGCTGCCCCCGTGGGAGGATATGTGTGTGGGTGTCCGGTAGCGCTCCCGGTCTTGATGGTTGTGTAACCGGCGATGGAAGTCATAGACGAGGGATGCGGTGGTGTGTGGGAGGGATGTGTCATCCCCATCACTCCTAGGTCATGTCAGCTGTGGAAGCGTTGGACTTCAGAGGGCCGTGGCGTTGCTACAGTGCCAGCGCAGGGTATATTTGTCTCCCAGTGCTTTGTCTTAAGTGGTGTATTGTCAGACATGAAAACACAGTGCTTTGTATAGGCCCTGTGAATAACACAGAAAAATATTCTGTATTAAAACATGTCATATAAATATTCTCACAGGAGTACTGATACTGGTTTGGAGCAGCTTTTTGGGGTTATTATTCAAAGTGAAGTTGCACAGTCGTTTACATGTTATGTTAGTTGTCCCATCAAATGCTCATCATAAGCCTCTGTGTCTGGGACTATAATTCATTTTGGCCACAGTGCTATTTTATTGTGTTACAGTTAATTGAATTCCATGTCTGGAATGTAAATGAAGAAGCTGCTGTCAAGATAGCTTTTCTGCCCCACTCTCCTTTCGACATATTGGCCTTGTAACAGCAAGTTCTGACTGTTGAAGGACAAGGGAGTGGAAATCCCATGTTTGTGTAACTTCATTTTTGGCATGGATGCTGATCACTTCTGTTTTACAGGCATTGGATCTAGCTAAAACGCTAAAACCTCCCTCGCAAGCCTCACATCTTCCTTGCCTTGCTGCAGCTGGTGAAAATCCTGGAGAGAAGACTACACACTGCTTATACTAAAAGTTAACCCTCCATCACAGCCTCTCAGTAGAGAGCTTAAGACCTGCAGGGTGACAGTTGTGGACTTTAAATGAGTACATAAACTCAAGCTCTGTACTTAAGTATAATTCTGAGTTACTTGTACTTTACCCACTACCTTGTAATTCTACTCCACTACATTTCAGAGGGAAATTTAATTCTCTTCACTCCTTTAAATTTATTTGACAGCTTTAGTTGCTGGTTAATTTACAGATTGTACATAAAAAAAAACATATGATCAATAATGCTTTGTTAAAGATAAAGTACCCAACGGTACATAACATCATTAAAAATAGCTTTGTGTTACATTAACATTCTGCCTAGATGATAATGCACCACCAATAATAGTAAATAATAATAGTAAAATAATATAATTGACATGGGCATTTTTTCTGCAATATGAGTACTTTGACATACTTCAGGCACATTGTGATAATAATACTTCTGTACTTTCCTGTACATTTGAATGCAAGACTTTTACTCTTTGTGGCTAAATTGTGTTCTTGCTACTTTTACTGAAGCCAGTGATCTGAATATTTCTGCTGCTACACTGCAGTTAGGTTACCATGCCCCAAGCTACGGGACAAATAGTAATTTGTCATTGCCCTTACAATCCTCCTGAGGAGAGGAGGCAGGCTACTAAGGGATTACCCAAACCCAACAAAGTGAATATAAATGGCTACCACAAGATCCTTTTTTATAATCATTAAAAATCTTGTACAAGTTCCTCATTTTAAGGTTGTGTGACAAGAAAACTTATTTTCCTACTGAGTGAGCACATAGTTTTTGACAGTAGAGGGCCTCAATGTCTACAGTTTTGAAGCTGATGAGCTACACACCTCTCTTGTTTATAAAACTGCAGTTTTTGCTGAGAGGGAATGACTCTATGCTTTTGAAGTTCTGTCCTTGGCCCAGTTTAGCTTTCAACCAGAGGCATTTGCAATCTAAATCCTGTTCTCTACCAGAACCTTGAGACACTGAAGACCACGTGCACCATGCTAGAGGAGCAGGTTCTGGAGCTGGAGACCCTGAACGATGAGCTGCTGGAGAAGGAGAGACAATGGGATGCCTGGAGGGCAACGCTGGAGGAAGAGAAAAACCAGGCTGAGAGAAGGACCAGGGAGATCCAGAGACTGCTGGACACAGAGAAACAGAACAGGTGACAAACACTCCCATATACATACCACCTCCCCATAACTCTGTGGATATTTATTATCTAAAGGGACCCCTAGATCTGTGCATTTCACCTTGCACTTTAACGTCATATTGCCTCAATAGACCATGGTATAGTTTAACCATAAGACATGTTACATTTTGAGAAATGGTTTCTATTTTACTCTCTGTTTCTATACTGGAAAAAAAGTCTTTTGTTTTCAGTGTTTCTGTTGCTTTATAGTGTTGGATCTCGATCCATCTGCCCACACACACTGAATGCAACAGTTTAAGGCACATTCTCTAGAGTTTGCCAAAAGGTATTCTGGGAAATATGTGAAATTATTTTCTGAGTTGCATTAGGCAGGACAGGGTGATGAAAATACTGTACACAAAAAGTGTATAAAACACAGGTTTTCTTAAAACACGTATTTTCCTTCGATCATAAACCCAAGTCTAAAGCCTAAACTAACCACTTAAAAGAACTGCAGGCTAAAAACTTGCCAGTAATTAGTGTGAGAAATGGTTTGCTATGTGTTCTAGGCTTCGTGCTGAGCAGCGCAGCTCTGAGTCTCGCCAGGCTGTGGAACAGGCAGTCAAGGAACACAAAGCTGAGATCCTGGCCCTGCAGCAGGCCCTCAAAGACCAGAAACTCAAAGCTGAGAGCCTTGCAGACACTGTAAGCATTTCCAAATATGGTTGAATAAGTCTTTCTTTCCCTGGTCAGCAGATGTTAGAGCAAATTCTTCCTGCTTTCTGTTCTCAGTTGAATGACCTGGAGAAGAAGCATGCCATGCTGGAGATGAACGCCCGCAGTTTGCAGCAAAAGTTGGAGAGTGAGAGAGATCTTAAACAGAGACTGCTGGATGAGGTACTCTCTGAATATTCACACATACAGTATTATGCAAAAGTCTGAGCACCCTTGGGCGAACGACAGATTTTGTTGATTTTTGAGGTTAAAAGAAGTAAATCAGACCCCTGAAGCAAAGTGACATTAAAAATGTGCCTTTCTTCAAATATTAATGCTGTCTTACTTTTTATGTCATGAACTTTAAAAACAAAAAGATCAAACAATAACTGCGGCAAGGTTAAAATTTAGCCACCTTCCTACATGTAATATGCAGAACTTAACTCACTTGGCCTTAAATGATTTGATAGGACTCTTAAGAGAGCTCACAAATTGAGAAATTCTCTCACTCTTGAGAGCTTGTAGGGAACACTCAACGATGATGGGATCCTCTAAGCAACTGATTGCGGGTCTAACATGAAGCTAAATGATGCCTACAAAGCAGGATAGGCTATAACCATATAGCAGCTTGAATTTCCGCTGTCAAAATGTCTATAGAAAATGTCAGTTAAAGGGAACTGTGGAAGTCAAGACAAGATCAAGATGCAAAAAAGGTTTGGATAAAATGGCAAAACCAAACATCCATATGAATGCAAAACAGCTGCAGGAAGATTTAGCTGACACAGGAGAGGTTGTGCACCGTTCTACTGTGCAGCACCGATACACCAACAGGGTCTACTTGGAAGAGTCGTCAGAAGGAAACCTTACCTGTGACCTCATCCACAAAAGTCAACTTTTGAACTTTGCAAAGCAACATCTGGATAAGCCAGAGTCTTTTGTGAAACAAGTGCTCCTGGAAAGATGTAATTGAAACTGAGGCTAGTCACCAAAGATGTTTGGAGAAAAAAAGAAGCAGTGTTTGATGAAAAGAACATCTTGCCATCTGTTCAGCATGAGGGTGGAAATATTCTTGTTTTGGTCAGCCATTGGCTCAGGAAACATTCCACAGACAGAGAGGAGAATGAATTCTACTAAATATAAGCAAAGTCTGGATGCAAATTTCCAGCATCTCCAACTGACTTCTCCAACAGGACAATGATCCGAAGCAGACCTCAGAATCCACCATGAATTAATTCAAGAAATATAAGCTGAAGCTTTTGAAACAGCCTGTACAGCCCCCCTGAAATCAACATTGGTGAAAATCTGTGGGTAGATCTTAAACATGCTGTTTGTGTAGGAAAGACTAAACATATCTCCGAACTAGAAGTGATTTGCAGAAAGCGTGGCTGAAAATAGAACAGAACGACTTTTAGCTGGCTGAAAAAAGTGTGTGCGAGCTGTTACATCTGCCAAACGGGGGTGTTACTGAGTACTGACCTGGTATGGTGCTCTAACTTTTGCACATGCCATGGTTCATTAAGTCCATTAAAAAGAATGTAAAAGTGCATTAAATAAAGGCTCAGTTTAAGGTTTGTTTGCTGCTGTGGCTGTATTTGCTTCTTTTCACCTATAAAATCAACAACATGTAATTTAATGCTGAAACTTTTGCATACAACTGTAAATACAATTTATATCTACTGTTTTCTTTCATTCATTATGTCCATATTTTAGCTTTTTAAATGGTTTTTTGCTCGCTACTACATGACATATTTTGATACCATGATCTATGCCATCGCTGCAAATCAACTGCCAGTATAGAAAAATAAACATATTTTTCTTTTGAGTCTGTTCTGTGTACAGTCGTAGCGGAAACAAATGTCAAACCATGCTGCAAGGTTTAACTGCTGCTATCATTGAAAGAGATCAATTGTAAGAAGCACAAGTGGCAAAGTCAGATGGTCCAGACAGTGATGTAACAACTGTTGAACGTCCACAGCAAGAGAAACTGCAGCAGCAGATGGATGCCCAGAAAACCCACATCTTTCGTCTGACCCAGGGGCTGCAGGATGCTCTGGACCAGACGGACTTGCTGAAAACTGAGAGGACTGACCTGGAATACCAGCTGGAGAATATCCAGGTGCCGCTACACGCACAAACATACATACCCACAAATTTAGACGCATAGAACAACTACACATGTATTCTTGCTAGACTGGGAGCAAATCCATCTCCGGTTTGCAGTCTTGTTTCTCCCCCATAGTCCCCACAGTGTCACTTTGTTTTAATACTGACAGCTACATACTCATACGTGCCCCCCCCCCCAAATACACACAGACACACACAAACACACACACACACACACACACACACACACACACTTTGTTTTACCCTACAACATACAACCCCCATTCTCACTGTCTCTCTGTCACCCTCTTTGTGTGAAGTGAAGTACTTGAGGAGAAATTCATGGCAGTAGTGATGTTCACTTAGCTCCACCTGCAGGCTGTGTACTCCCATGAGAAGGTGAAAATGGAGGGGACCATCACCCAGCAGACCAAGCTGATAGACTTCCTCCAGGCCCAGGCCCATGGAGGCTCCAAAAAGAAAAAGGTCAGAAGATGTAATAGATTAAATTGGATTGATTTATTAAATAAAAAATTCTTATCCAGTTTTTATCTGTTGAGGTAGAGGGTTATTTTCCTCTTGCCCAACCACTATCACCCTAAATCATATTAAACATAATCAATACGTCTCTAATCCAGTTTAGAGAAAAATAAATATTGGGGAAGAAATCTAATTTCCAAAGTTAAAAGCTACAGAGGAGGTGGAAAAAGTTCTATGGAATCTAACATTTCATTTGTGGCCTAATTTTGAATATTTTTCTCTTTTTTGTGGCCGCTTGTGCATGTGTCAGGGTCTATTTGGACGTCGTCGAGAGGATCTATTGGCTGCCATGGCTGCTCAGGCCCAGGCTCAGGGGCAGGGTCAAGGCCAGGTTTCCCCTGTGCCCCCCATCCAGCCAGTTCCTCTGCAATACAGCGACATGAAGGCGGCTCTGGACAAAGAACGTGCACGATGCTCTGAGCTGGAAGATGCTCTGCAGAAAATGAGAGCAGAGCTGCGATCACTGAGAGAGGAAGGTCAGACTGCTCTTCTATAGCAGTTTACATACTCTGTTCAAACACGTTTTGCGATTCTAGACACCATTAATTTTAGCTATAAACATGAACTTTTTTGGACAAGAGAAAGCAGGTTACTTAGCATGATAAAACAATGTATCAAACCCTAGCGCTCCAGTATAAAGATCATGGTAACTCTACAAACCCGGCCACAGCACGGCAGCAGATGATTATGTCTGCAATGGTGAAGTCTCCTGAGCACCAGCAGGGCCCGACCAGCGTGGCACCCTCCAACTCCGGGCGCAGGAAGGAGACTGCACCTACACCTGAGGGTGAGTGAAGGGGATGATGTTTGCTGAAGTGCAACCGTTTCTCTCAAAGAGAAACATATACGCAAGGCTTATAGCATCATACATGACACATTCTGGTCCTTACCTGCACACATATGCACACACACACACATACAGACAAATAGACATGCATCTAATCTCACTAATCTCACTCACGAAGGATCATTTATGGAGCTCTCTCTATCCTTTTTCTTTCACACACCTTTCAGAGAGAAGGAGGGTCACTTTTGAAAGTAAGTTGTCCTAACTCATGGTTACTGAAGTTTGGTCTCTTATCTCTCTTCTCCTTTTACCTCATCCACATCCTTGAAAGGCCAGATTTTTAAAAGCTCTGCACTTTTATATAACGTCACATCTCACCAGATTGGTCAGGTGAGGCTGTAAATTTACTTCTTTTCAGTACAGAGCTTTAGAAAATCTGAAGCATTTTATCTTGGTTGCTGAAGCATAGCCAATCTGTTTTGCAGACCCCTCTGCTCTGCTCTTTAACTCACTACAATTCCACTCGAACATCACATCATACACTAACAGAGATGTACCGTATGAACTGTGCAATTCACAAAAAGCAGTTTGAACCCACACTCTGAAAAAAACTAAAGGTGTTATTCAGTCATTGTATTCTTCTTACAAAAGAGTCTTGGTTACAAATCCAGAGATAAGACTGTATGATCCCTATCTTAATCTTATGGACTGCAACAGAAATAAAAAGTAAAAAGAAAAATAAAACAGATGTAGAAAATAATAAGACCATAAAATAAAAAATGTGAACGTAGAAACTATAAGAGCAACACAATACAGTTATTGTAATCATGGAATGCATGTTTCTAACATCAACACACTCGGTAAATTATCAAATATATATATAACTGGAAAGCAAAACCACATAAAATCCATAACTTATTATTAACTACCTGAGTTGTTTGCTGTATTATGGTTTTGTCAATGTAAAATGTATTATGATAGTTATCTACAAGTGAACATTTGTGTTCATGTGTCCAGCCTCAGGAGTTCAAATGTTACACAGAAAGTGTTGTGGTGTGTAGACTTGTGAACAAACAATATTGGACACGCAACAGAAAACTTGATATCGACTAGATAATGCCTTTAGAATGAAGCAGTGAGTGGGGGCAAGCAATGGGATCGATTGAATCCGTGTTCTTTTTCAAGCATTTTTGTCTTCAGACTTTACTTGCTCATGCATTTTGCTAAACATCTTACCGTAATTTTGGAGACCCTCTTTTGTGATTTCATTGCTGGTAATGGCATGGTGCACTGAGGTCTTTTGAAGTGACTGATATACCTGACACACGGTAAGACATACCAGAGCAGCCTGTCCTCACCGTGTCCCCTGACTGTATTCAGAGTATAGTCGTCGTTTGAAGGACAGTCAGAGGGACAGAGAGAGGGAGAGAGAGAGAGTGGTGCACCACAACACCCCTCACCGCTTCACAGTGGGACTCAACATGAGAGCTGCCAAGTGCACCGTGTGCCTGGATACCGTGCACTTTGGTCGCCAAGCTGCTACCTGTCTCGGTGAGTTACATGTGTTCACGAGGACAGTCCTGACCTTAGTGATCCACTTTACCTTCATGAAAACTGAAAAAAAGATGATAATAGTCTATATTTTACTGAGTAAGAAATGATTGTAGCCTGTCCTCTATTTCTTTTTGTTATGTTTTTTTCTGTCATATAATTGATGTTGTAATAATAATGATAGATGGGAGTATTATTAGAATGTGTGAGGCCATTGTGATTTTTGCTACCATTGTCACTCACTTACTTTCATTGTTCTGCTTAAGCTTTTTATAACATCATATTTTTATGTCTAAGACCACTATTTGGATTTTTGAATCTTCTAAACTTTGAAAACAAAAGAAACATTAAAAAAAATAGAATAAAAAAAATTTTAAAGTATTTATATATATATTTTTAATTATGGTTTTGAGATAGTATTATGGATCGATTTGGTCTCTCTACATACCAGAGTAACTCAAAAACAGTTGCCTGTGTGAAATACCTACTGTAAATGCTCCTTAAAATTATAACTCTGACATTAATTTGAATTTTTCTATATTTCTTTTACACTCATCCTTGCAGTCTTTGCTAAGATGCCCCTGTACCTTTTGTGCCGCTAAATGATAAATATGCATGTGGAGAGGAGCCAAAACCTTGTCTGGCATTGCTTCTGTAACAATGTTTTTTCTCCTCAGAGTGTCACGCTTTGTGCCACCCAAAATGCTCCCCATGCCTTCCAGCCACATGTGGCATGTCCAGCGACTGCTCACTACATCTGTCTGAGGGCCTGTGCCGGGACAAAGGCAGCTCTCCGGGCCAGCAGCTCAAAGAGGCTAGCGGACACATGCACCTGGAGGGCTGGATGAAACAGCCCAGGTTAGCCACGGACACAGTGATATGATTGTTTAAGCTTTACTTGAACTGCTCATTACCAGTGAATATAAATCTTGGGTTGCAGATCATGGATGGGAGCATTCATAAATCCTACTCCTCCCTTACCCTTGATACACACATTCTTCTTTGCACCCAAAAAATAATGTACCCAAAATAAAAGGGTTACAGTTCTACAACCCTTTTAATAAAAGTCACAACCCTGGTCTCCTGTGAAAGGTAACTCTTTAGATATTATAGCCAAAAAGTCAAAGTGATGATAAGAGATACTGAACCAAGGTTACAGAGGGATACAAATGGTAGAAATGTAAGGGGTTTTTTGCCTCCCCTTTTTTGGGGGGGCTAAAAAAGGGAAAAGAAGGTATGTCGTGTGGAAAACACTGTGGAGCCACTAGTCTGAACCAGTTCTGTGTCAGCAGTGAAATGTGGATCCTAAAATGCTTTGCACAGACAGGATCAAGAGATTTAAAGCTTTAAAACTATGTATACTTTGTCATGGTTGTGTATCCTGTACAGAAAAAAACACACCTTAAGTAGCGCTCCCCCGGTTGGGACAGTGTATCCTAAAAAGTTAAGATGGCAAAAAAACTCATCTAATGGGCAACAAGATTTTGGTCTATGCAATGTGCCTAGGTGCATGGATGCTCTAGAGGCCCATATAGAGGTCTTGATTTACACAACTGCAGGGAAACTTAACAAACACAGATGCTCCCACACAGAGCACAATGATTCACTGAATGGTTTAATGAGCATTAAAAAGATGTGGATCATATGCTCCAAAAACTGTAAAATTAATGACAAGGAGCACTGAAGCTTTTCTGGAGGCTTGTGGTGCCCAACAGTGTACGTATCCTTTGTCTATCCGTCCTTCACACCTATTAACATATTTGTCTCGAGCAGTAAAGTTCTCTGGCCCTTGTGAGACTGTGATATCCTCCCACTGATCAGGCAGCCTGATGCTACTGAATACAAGCCCTCTCAGGCACTCACTGCTATGTTCTGTCTGGTAAAATGAACCTGGTACTTAAACCAGTTTAAACAAAGACATTTGTAGAGTTGCCTGCAAAAATTGTTCTACCTTCATTGTCTATGCTTTGCAACGATTTAGTTACTTTGTGTGTTTGCAGGAATGGGAAGCGAGGCCAAGGCTGGGAGAGGAAATATGTGGTTCTGGATGGGACTAAAGTGTCCATCTACGAGACAGAGCCCAGAGAAGGTTGTTTACCTGTCTGGATATTTAATAGAACAGCAGAATTCATAGACTCACTAAAATTGCCAAATACTATAAGCAATTACAGATCTGTTTGTTCTGTGTGCGTTGCTCAGACTCAGTGAAGCCACTGGAGGAGTTTGACCTGTGTCTGTCAGATGGAGAGGTGGTGGTTCATGGAGCTGTGGGAGCATCTGAGCTACCAAACACCACCAAGTCAGGTAGACAGAAGTGTCTCTCAAATGGTCTTCAAGATAAACTTAAAAAATTTTTTTTTAACCCTAATTATCTCCTCCCTTCGATCTGTAACTTGATATAAGACTGTAGTTTAATGTTTCATGCTCCTCTAAATGAGTATTTCAGAGGTGTTGTGGTTCTGAAAGTTGGGTCTCAAAAACCTAGCACTCAGGGGTCATCTACAAGGTACCAGAGGGCCCCTGCAAAATGATGTTCTGGTTATGCTATAATCAATTAAAAACAATCAAAATGAGAGAAATATTCTGAAGTCATACCTCGACTCTGTTCCATGTGTGCCAGATGTTCCCTACGTCCTGAAGCTGGAGTCCCGTTGTCACGCCCCCTGCTGGCCTGGACAGTCTATTTACTTCATGGCTCCCAGTTTCCCAGACAAACAGCGCTGGGTGGCTGTCATGGAGTCTGTGGTGGCCGGGGGGCGAGCCTCACGGGAGAAGGCCGAGGCCGACGCAGTGAGTATCTCTGGAGCAGGCAAAGGGGCACATGGAGCAACTGCCCCCCGCGTCCTCAGTGTCTGCTGACTCAAATAAGCCGTTACCACCACAGTCAAAGATAACTGTCTTGTCTATGACTGCGGTTGTAAACTCACTGTTTACCTGCGTGGGGGCTTTTCACGAGGGGCAGATTTACCCTCTGTGGTCATTTTAAGACATAGGTAGTAGGTTTACAGATATATGGATAACCCCTAGTTTCACTTCTATGTGTCGTTAACTGTCCCCTTCTTCTCTCTTCTTCTCTTTCTCTCCTCTCTCTTTGTCTTTCTCACTCCTGTTTGTTGCCCTTTCATCGTGCCACATTGTATGTCCGGTATATGGGCATGTTTTGTTGATTTGCTCCGTCCTGCCCACTCCATTGGGTTTCATTGCACACTTAGGCTGCTGTGTCCAAAAGACAAATGGTTCTGTCTCCTCTGGTCCAGGTAAAGAGTTACCAAGATATAGACATGAGACTTACTGACACGCACGCACGCATGCACACACACACACACACACACGCACACACACACACACACACCTGCATATCCGTCACAAGGCACGCAGTAGTGCATGTATCTGTCATTGTGTTGGTTGGTCATCCCCACCCCCCTCCCCACCTGCTCTCATCTCACCTGCTGTGACCACTCCTCACTCTCACTGTCCTCATGTCATTCACAAACTCTGTGTTGATGTAAGAGTTTGAATGTTGTTGAAATATTCTTCCCTTTCTTTGGTGTCCTGTTTTATAACCACACTGCACAGATTCTCACCAAGATGTTTGATCATCTTTGGGTTGATCCTCCTCAGCTGTCCTGTCCAGAGGACCAGGGATCAGACAGTGGGTTTTTTTCACCTGCTGGTGTACTCGTCTGTGTTTTTACCCTGCTACCCCTATGCACATTCTTAAGAGACTGGGACCTAAGTCATGTGACTCTGACTCACCCGTGAGACACAAGTCACAAACTGGACAACATGACCTCAACTTAAATTTACAGTTTTCAAGAAAGTAGAGTTGACCATGTAATGTATTAAGATGCCAGTTAAAAATGAAGTACCTCATGCTTTTAAACTGTATTCTGATAAAACCTATAAAAGTAAATGTCAAATTATTGTTTATTGAAGTTTTGGTGTGCTTCTTAAACTGCTACTGCTCATTTTGATAACCTACTCCAGTATCTCTAAAGGGAATACATAGATTTTGACGACAATTTTAGATTTAAATTTCTAACTCTTTAATGGTCTCAAACATTTGGGAAAGAGGAACATTTTGAGTTGTGAAATAAAAAGAATTCTTGTCCCTCACTCAACCTGATCAATAATCTCTGGCGGTACACTAGAGTTTTCAGAATAGGCCTTTTCAGTTTCATTACTTGCTTCCAGGAAGTTAGCAGCAGAAACGTCTCTTTCTTGAGGTCTGTTAATGGTGGAGTTTATATAGAGTTTCATACATAATAGTTATACTTAGGGTAGTTTCAGAGGGATTACTGACCAGATATATGGTAGTGAAGTCATTAAAAAAGTCTGATGACTTTGCAATATTTTCTGAAAAAGTTTGATGTTTATCTTGTATATAAAATGTCCCTTTCTATCGAGTTTCACATATATATTCAGAATCTTTAATGAAGGAGAAATAGTGGAAAGTGTACATTTACTGTACATCGACATCGCACCTGTTAGGTGGAGGATCCCAATTAAAAGGTGTGTGTTAAAGGCTTATCAGCGCTGTGACTTGAATTGACAACCTAGAAACGGGAACCTGAAACCGGAGAGTGGCTTGTGACTTGGTCCCACCTCTGATACTGTGTCCCCCTCTGTCCTGCTCCTCTGCTGCCTCCCCCTGAGGTCATGTTGAAGTCATGATCCAGCTGACCCATGACCTGACCACTCTCTGTTCTCACAGAAGCTGCTAGGAAACTCTCTACTAAAGCTGGAGGGAGACGATAGGCTGGACATTAACTGCACCCTGCCTCTCACAGATCAGGTACTGGTGGAGAACATACTATATTAAATAACATGATTCATCAGCTGTTTTCATTTTTATTAGACAGTTTGAATTTTGATTATTTAGAGAACACTTGCCTCCACTATAGCAGCTGTGCTAAAAAGTAGAGCGATTTTAATTAATGAAGGGACATTGAGCACAGAGCAGATTGTCTGGGCTCAATGCCAGGCTTTACCGCATGTTGCTCCTGTTGGAAATTTCACCAGAATAATTATGGTAATGTTCATGATTGTGTTTTGTTGCTGTGCTGCAGATTGTTCTGGTGGGCTCTGAAGAGGGTCTGTATGCCCTGAATGTGATCAAGAACTCCCTGACTCACATCCCTGGTCTAGGATCAGTCTTTCAGATCCAGATCATCAAAGAGCATGAGAAACTGCTGATGATTGTTGGTGAGATGTGCAGTGTTGTCATTTTCAACGGACGATAACTGTCCAATCAGCAGCAGGACTTGAGTCCCGACCTTTAGTTAACTAGGTGCTACAACTATTATTCATCATTCAGATCTTTGAAAGGCCCATGCTGCCATTCTAATAATGTTGGTGAAACTTGTAGGTATGATCCAAGCATGAAGACTTAGAGGTGAAGTGTCTCCCTGTCCTGGAACGCCAGCTACTGTGTAACATCTGTCTGTGTGTGCTGCAGGGGACGAGAGGGCGCTGTGTTTGGTTGAGATAAAGAGGGTGAAGCAGACTTTGGCCCAGTCCCACATGCCCAGCCAGTCTGAACTGGCTCCCTACATCTTTGAGACTGTGAAGGGCTGCCATCTGTTCGCTGCTGGGAGAGTAGGTCTTCTTCTCCTCTGTGAAACTTGAGGCAAAGCAGATTTTCTGCTTCATGTCTTTAAAGTGGCCTCTCACTTGCTGGTAGAAAAACTGCCTTAGAAAGTGACATGTGCGTTCTCTTTCCAGATAGACAACAGTCCATGTATATGTGCTGCAATGCCTAATAAGATCACCATTCTGCGCTACAATGACAATCTCAACAAATACTGTATTCGTAAGGTGGGTATGATCTGATAGTTCCATATACAATTGGATTATTAATTATGAGTTATGTTAAATCATAATATACAGTGGAAGGTAACAAACACCACATGATAAAAAGAGACAAGTCATCAAAGAAAAGAGACAGAAATTAACAGGAATGCAAACAAAATATATATCTTGAAACCTTGAGTTGTGTGAATTCAATGCCATGTTAAAATGTACGGTTTACGTCAATAAAAGCCGAATTTTATCAACCAGATCAAATGAAAATGTTTTTCTTTCCCATTTAAAAAGTGGCAGCAGTACACGGCTATAATGTAATGTTTTTCCAAGTACAAAAGAAAATAGCAAATTTGAAAAGTGGAGGCCTTTGGTCATAACAAATGCTTTGCTACAGTAAATGCACCATACTTACAAAGAACTAAGAAGCTGTCTTTTACTCACCCCCTAATCCTTAATCTCACAGGAAATTGAAACTCTGGAGCCTTGCAGCTGCATCCATCTGACCAGCTACAGCATCATAATTGGCACCAACAAGTTCTACGAGATTGAAATGAAGCAGTTTGTTCTCGAGGGTAAGTGGGTTCTTGTTTGCTTTCATTGAAAAACATGTCGCAAAAAAAACTTAACAGTAGTTTGGGTGTTTTTCTTCCACTATATTTAAAGGGATATAATGTACTTCACTACATTTATTTGAGAGCTGTAGTAGTATATGCAAAAGTGTTCATACCTCTTCACCTTTTCACACTTTGTGCTGTAGATTTAATTGTAATTCTAACTGAACCCACTGTGTTGGTAGTAGTATAGACATAATACAAGCAGCTAGCCTGAGATTGGGATCTGCGGCTGAAGTTGTGAGAACACTTTACAAGGACAACACCCAGGCCAGATTTGGTCTTAACATCTGAAACAGTAAAAGAATAACCCAGCAGTACATAGAATAGGTGGCTCCACTGACAGGGACCCTTCTGCCTAAATAACGAGTACTCCATTGCTTGCAGGCGATTATTCTGCGTTATCTGGGCCAAAGGTTGGTTCCCAGGATCATACAGAAGATACCAGGAAATCACAGGACAATATTTTTTGGTCGTCCGAAAATATTGTCCCGTTTAACCTCAGGCATCAGGGCCCTGTCTCATGAGGCTGGGTCACCAAGCAGAGGGAGACAGTCACAGTGTTTTACCCAGGTCCTCTGTTTTGTCTGCTTCAGAGTTCTTGGATAAGAACGACGTGTCCCTGGCCTCAGCAGTGTTCGCAGCCTCGTCCCACAGTTTCCCCATCGCTATCATGCAGGTGGCCAGCAGCATGCAGAAGGAGGAATACCTACTCTGTTTTCATGGTGGGTTTGAATGAAAAACTACTCTTGACACTCGTTTTCAGCAGAAGCAGTAAAGTAGCTTCTAATTTTTACTGTCAGTTCAAGTACATAACATTGTACTTTTTAAAGGTGACTGACTCTTATCTTTAGTTGTAACTGATATTGTCAGTGATACTACTGCGACACACAAGGCTCATACTGCTCTGTCCTGAGACAATAAGAGGCAGATAGAGGAGTGTGTAGTAAACCTTGTTTGTGTGACAGAGTTCGGAGTGTTTGTGGACACGTACGGACGAAGAAGCCGCACTGAGGAAATTAAGTGGAGCCGTCTGCCTTTGTCCTTTGGTGCGTAATCCTTGTAACTCCTACGGCATTTGCTGCGTTAATACAGAAATCCCACGTACAGCATCTAATCTGGAGATCTGATTAATTGCATAATTCCATTTTCTCTGGTGCAGCCTACAGGGAGCCTTACCTGTTTGTCACCTACTTCAACTCCCTGGACGTCATCGAGGTTCAGGGACACGCTTCTCTGGGGTGAGACAGACCAGCTAAGCTGTACCAGACTTTAAAAACATTTCAGTGTCTGTTGTTAGCTTATTTTCCCACACTACCATCCTTGTCTCTAGTCCTACAGTGCTGGCCCACCTAGACATCCCAAACCCCCGCTACCTGGGCCCAGCCATCTCCTCCGGGGCCATTTACCTGGCCTCTTCCTACCAGAACAAACTGCGGGTCATCTGCTGTAAGGGAAGTCTGATCAGAGAGTCTGGAGAGCTGCAGAGGACCGGCTCCAGCCGAGGGTCAGCTCCCTCTGTCATGTTTGAAACAACAGAATACGAATTACACTGTGTAGGAGTGAAATAAACACTTAAACACCCACAACACACAAGACCAACTCAACTCAAATAACACATTTAGTGTGGACTGTGTTCACTTTCTCTGCTTTTACATTGACTAGGCCAACAGTGCCACCTGCTGTAAAAATATAATCTCTTCTCGGTTTTCCCTGATAAAACTGTCAGGCGTTGCAGTGACGTGCTGCTCTCTGTTACGTTTTCAATAGCAGTCCCAGTAAGCGGGGCCCGCCCACCTACACAGAGCACATCTCCAAGCGCTTGTCCTCGGGCCCCGGCAGCCACGACGGCCTGCATCGAGAGCCCAGCACCCCGCATCGTTACCGGGAGGGTCGCACCGAATTCAGACGGGACAAGTCTCCTGCCCGACCGCTGGACAGAGAGAAGTCGCCCGGCAGGGTGTTGGACAGTCGCAGGGAGAGGTCCCCTGGGAGATTCGGGGACAGCACCCGCCTCCATGCTGGGTCTGTCCGAACACAGCTCGCTCCTGTTAACAAGGTACCATGGGGGCGTCACGGTGGCTGGTTGGCTACCACGGATGCGATGTTACCACGTGTCCCAAGTTCAGCTCTACCCAGCTCTACTCAGATAGAAACACATCAGTGAGCTACACATTTGCACTGAGTGACATGTTGCATTTGTTGTGAAAATAATCCACAACAAAATGCACTATTTCCTCCGCTTTGAATGAAAACTAGAGTGCCCAGCAACTGTTCCTACTACATTTCAGTTGAATCTCTTGTCACATATAGACATTCACATACCTGCTGAGGTTAAACAGGGGCCTCTGTATTTGTAATGACATGTAAATTGATGCCATAATTTCAGAGTATCACTTGTAGAAATGGTCAAATTCAGAGGACGATCATTTTTGACCCTTGACTTTTCTTGCAGGTGTGGGACCAGTCATCGGTGTGAACCCACTTCCACACTGCTCCTGACTGGAGGTTTGAAGAGAAGCCATGGGAAACTCTTGATCCACAAGCAAGCACAGGCACACGCACGCACACACACCACTCAGGCGGACTGTTGGCCTCATTGCCTGTACATAGTCCAGTCTCAGTCCCCGTTCAACAACACGTAAGCCTGCACTGGGAGAAACCTCCTTCAACAATCCAGTTCTCTGACACGTGCTTTCATGGGAGAAACCCCACGGTAGATTCAGCGGTAGGGAAACTCTGCTGAATCTACAGATCAAGAGAGTCGACTTTATTATATATACTCAAAGTTGTAAATATTGCTGTTTGAGTTTTTATAGATAAACGGGAATAGTCGGCTGGTAAAGCCACGTCTATTTTTTTTAAAAAATGAGTTTCTAAAGATGTTGCAGGGAGATTAATGATATCGTTGGTTAAGAAATATTATATCAAGATTTCATTAGAATCCGAAATATCGCTTTAGGTTTTTTCTCTGTTCGGAGAATCAAACTTACATTTAATTACTCTCATGGATCAGGAAGAGAAACTATGAGGGAGCAACACTTTGCACATGAGATTGGATTTGAACAGGAGTTAAAAAAAACCTCATTCTTGTTACATGACCAGTCTTCTTTCTTTGGATCAGATGTTTGGTCCTCTTGACTAAATAGCCTTTGATATAAAATTGCATTTGATTGCTTTATTGACAGGCGTCGTCCAGCCATACTTTGTAAAACAACTGTTAAGCAATGTTTTGCTCCAAGTGTTCCTTGTGTTGTTTTTAGCAAACCTATGATGAAAAAACACGCAGCTCTGCCTCTGAAGCCGGACGTCTCGCGGTCAGACCGGCCGACGCCGCCTCAGCTTGCTCTTACTCCGCCGCCGCCGCTGCTGCTGTTGATTATGGTACAGATGTCCCGTTTCTGTGCAGTGATATGAAGTCTAGTAATCGTCAGGGGTTGTCACTTTCTAGTATCGTTCCTCTAGAGCGCGTAAGGCCACCTCCATTCATCACATCAGTGAGCATGACTAACTTAGAGCAGCACTCGTCGCTTTCCAAACTTGATTCTCTCTCTTGGTTGTTCTTTTCAGTCATGTATTCACTTGAATTTGCATTCAGTAAGTAGACGTTGATGTTACACAGTATTGACAGTATGATTTTTTGAGATGTATACCAGTACATGCATTAAACATGACTGAAACGTCTGACTCTTTTCTTCTTTGTGTGTGCGTGTTCAGCTGTAGAGGTTCCACCGTGTCAGCTTGTATCAGTGAGAGCAGGTATCAGGTGCCACTAGCAGACAACACAGTAGGTTTATCTAGTTTATTTTTCCTTTAATTCTACAACAATTTAATGCTCTTTAAAGTAAATCCAACAAAACAAAATATTCAGACTGAACAAGGAGCACTTGTTGTTACAGGAAATTGCTATGTACAGCTACACACTCCTCTGACAGACACGAGAAGGTTCAAAGTGCTTATCAAACGGAAGGGGAAAAAAAAGGAGGAAAATTAAACAAAAGCACGAGTGATCCCTTTGTGAGAGACCCGTAATAAAACTGCTTGGCACCAGTCTCCACCAAAAGAGACACACATACACGCAGTCACACTAATGCTCGATGCAATCACATGTTCACACTCATGTCAAAGTGATTACTGGGCCATTGCAGTGTCAATTCTGCTAGAGCACGTCAGTGTGAGCTAAGAGAAATACAACATATGTAGACATAGACAAGTTCTAGGGAGGGGAGAAAAAAAACAAAACCAAAAAATAACAGCAAGGGATCATCCTGGCAATGTGTGTTCTGGTGCCCTCCTGCACAGACACAAGCACCAGCCATCATGCTTTTTACACTTCTGAAAAGCACAGCACACTTTCCGGTTCAGCTTTGTTTGGATGCACTCTGTGGCAGTGTTTACTTAATGTCATGTGCGCAAAAAAAAAAAAAAAAGCCAATTCACATTCATGGATTGTTTGACAAGACAAACCCGGTGCCTCACATGCTTGTGATGGTGGTGAAATTACAGACTGAGGATTTCCTATCCTCACACTGGGCTGATGAAGTGAAATTACGCATCTCATCATGCCATCTTTTTCCAATTCCCTCCAAGTGTGTATAGACGACATTTGATAGTCTGCATTTAAGAGATTGTGAATTCCGAACATTTTCTTTGAACAATAGGACACAAAGGTTCGGGAGGAGCCTAAAGCCTTGATAAGTCATCTGTTAATAGGAGCACAGGTCTAAGAGGCCAAGTTTACATCACGATTGTAGACTGAACTGTAGGATGTAAAATCAGTGTCCGGCTGCAGATCAGTATTCCAGTTTAACGAGGTCTGAGAATGAGGAGAGAACCGATGGCTGGTTAAGAGAGAGGCTTGTCAGGTTCAAACCAAATTATTCATTTACTGCAGTGGTACCGTCTCAAATAAATCCAAAATGAAATTACTGTTAATGCCTTGCCCTTGTTGCAATGGCACTGCTTGTTCAAGTGTTTTGTATATATGTAATTTACAGAAATGACATCTATGAAGGACAAACAACTCATTTTTCTATTCTATTTCAAAGGCTAGAGATTGAGCTGTTGAATTAAACATTCACCGCTTCCACAAGAAGGCAGTGAGAAAAACACTTCAAGCCTGTTGCTGCTCCGAGTGCCTCAAACAAACTTCAATCATCTACCACCACCACCGCATTTAAACCCAACAGGAGATGCAAGGAACACATCAGGGATACAGCTCCAGTATAGCTGAATCTTATGTTCTGAATCAGTTATATGGATTGATAGTCAAAACTTGGTCACTGGGACAAGCTGGATGGTGAGGAATAAAAAGATCGGTGGTCTCAACGAGATCATCATTAAAAATCCAAGCCTGCAGTCATGTGCTGTACCTTTAATGCTCCAGCTGACTAATGGGAGGAAACAAAACACAGATTTTCCCTAATAACAACAAAGGCCATTGTTGATGACATAAATGTGGAAAATAGAGTCACTCAGCAACTACAAGCTCAGTGTGAATGTGTGTGTGCATAAGCAAGTGTGTGTACAAAGTAGAGGTAGTGTTTGTTTGTTTGTTTGATGAGTTCAAATGGAGTAATTTCATTGATGTGTGTGAGTCAGGGGGCTTTTATTTTGGGTTCAGGCTGCTTAATTTGGACCACGGTTGTCTCAGTGCATAGACGTCTCGATGTTTTATTTTATATCTACAACACTTCTAACCCCCCCAGGGGGACACTGCCTCTGTGTGGACTGGGAAACCATTTCCTCCACAACTCGTGCTGTGATTGGCTGATACAACGATGAAATGACGAGGGTCGTTGTAGCCACAGATCAGAACCTTCTCTCACTCCCTATCTCATAAACACTGATTATCCTGTGGCAATTTGAATTGTCTGGATTTTAAAACAGCAATTCAACAACAAAACCTTAATAAATAAAATCAAAGTAATGATCGCATTTAAACGGGAAAGACCACTGCAGCATTAAAACAGGACACCCTGCTTCTCTATTTAAAAAAAAAACACCTGTAGTCTTCAACAGATTGCAAAATATAGGTAATTGTCTGTAATTGACAACATGAGAAAACAAGGAAATTAAAAACAAAAAAAAAATTTTTGGTGACTAATTAAGTGAGCCACTATTCAAGGATTCTATACATTTTTCTTAAATGCTATATAAGTATCTGAATATATTATTTTTATTCATTTATTTTACAAAAAGTGTGTGCATGTCTCTGTGTGTTTTTGTGTTGGTGTGTGTGCAAGGTGAATGACTGGGTGTTTGGCAGAGTAGGCGTCTCAGTGAAGTTTCTCTGACAGGTTTCATGTGGAGTTACAGACTTTTAGGAAAATGCTGAGAGCCCTTTCTGCCGCCGCCGCTGCCGCCGCCGCTCTCCTCCGTGTTTCAGCAAATTAAAGCGGAAATCACAAGTGAGGTCACGGTCGACGGCTGCCTCTAAAACTAAAATGTCATAATAATAATTTTCTTTTTTTTAAAAATAGGGAGAAATTATCCCATCTTTAGAATTTGAACATAGAGACATAAACGTGTCAAATTCACACCATCACTTCTGATTTCCACCAAAGGATTGAAAAGTGAGGAGATATTCAGCTCCCAGTGCCTGCTGGGTAAAAAGAATGAAGTTCTTGTGAGTGAGGGGTAAAAAGGGTGTGGCTGGCGGGAGAGATTAAACAGTCAGTCAGTCAATTAGTCAGTCAGTCAGTCAGTGTCGGGCACAAACAACCTGCAGCTCTTCTGCCATCTGACCAGGCCACAACACATCAGTTCACACCCCCAGTGGACAAGTGATAACAGTTAGTCAGTGGGGAAGAGCTGAGCTGGGGTCAGATGTTCTTAAGCCTTTTTAGAGATCACTAACAAGTTCTGTTGTAAGACTCACATGGCTGATTTTGTTAAGAAAAAAAATACAATAATAATAATTTACTCTCCTCATTGTTGTCAAGATAAGTGTTCAAAACAAGAAATCAAAACAATCTGAAAATGCTCACAGCTTTTTTGTTAATGATCAAAAAGGTAGGCTTTTCTTTCTCTCAGGACTCTGGGCTGAATCTCAACACACTGAAAAACACAAACTCCAAACAGCAAATTCTTTTTTCTGTTTTGTATTTACATGTCAAGCTGTGGAATCTATATATACATACACACATCTGTGCCATTCTGTGTGAAAAGCTGATAAAACCTCACCAAAACACAGGAAAACAAATATGCTGAGTTGAGATTCAGCCCACAGTAAGTTAAAGGGTCAGCTCACTCAATTCACTAAATTGTTGATTATTGTAGTCATTACATCAGATAATAGTAAAACTGTTTTAGGAAATGAATGTAGCTGTCACTTTTATCTATTTACTTGTTTATTTTTTTGAATGGGATACCACCAATTTTACACACTGATCATGAAGAATCCCACTCACTCTGTGAAGACAGCTGTATCATGTCTTCTGTCTTCTGAGAATACTTTGTCAACAAACTACCCTGATGATGTCATAGTGATTTCATCAGGGTCATCCTCTGGCTGCTGGGACCACATTATACCAAAACGCCGCCGGAGTAGAGTCTGAAAGTTGTTGGTGGTTTGCTGGTACATTACGGAGTTGCATTATGGGAAATGTAGGATCCAGCATTTTGGAGCTTAATACATACTGAGGACTAAGGGTGAGGATATGCTGGCCTCTGATGATTCGATTTGGACAATTCTTGCTTTTATCAAGGGTTTCTCAAACTTTTCTGTTCTATTTGGTTTCATTCATGTTGTTCAATTTCTCTTTGGATTTTGGTCTGTTCATTGGAAAAAACAAGCAATTTGAATATATATTAGGCTCTAAGACATTATAAGGCCTAATATCACTATTTTCTGACATTCTACAAAACAGTGAAGCATTGATTAACCGGTAAAATATTTAATAGTTGCAGCCCTAATTCAATTCACCTCCACTGTACCGGGATGACAGCTGAAACCTCAGAGATGAGATCTCAAATAAAATAAAAATTAGATGCATGGCTAGAAACCACAAGAGGTATGTGAAGAAATGTGCTTTTTTGTTTAGTGATTTGAGCGAAGTGACCCTCTAAGTTAAGTTTAGGCTTAGACATTTGCGAGCATCTGTATCCAGACATTTCTGATGCTGAGGGACTGTCTCATGGCCTCCGTGGAGACCATGGAGATTTTCCGAATCACTCCGGTACTTACACCCTCCACAGAAAGGAAAGTTCACTATGGTGCGTTGAAGTCTGATGAGAAGCTTGATGAGCAGGGAAAGCGGACTCAGTGGACCAAAGCCCTCGGAGAGACCTCAGCAACAGAGAGAGCGACGGTGGGACGACCTTCTCTGCCTGCCTGGTCCAAGGCACCAGGATGTCCATTCTCACTCCTCTGGCTTTGGAGTGAAGTCCCATCACTGCCACAAACCCTCTGTGTGGCGAATGTGCAATTTCTATTCACACACACTCACTATCACTATCTCTCTCTCTCTCTCTCTCTCTCTCACAATCTCTCACACACATGCACGCACCACCCGCCCTTGTGCACACCCACTGTTCAGAGTGCTCGGCATCTTGCAAACGCGTCATCCAGCGCCGCTGCCACGTCATCCTCTGTATATACACATTAATCTCCATAACTGCCGCACACACACATTAGGTACAGGGGACATTCTGTGTAGCTCCCGTGCTCTTCCTCAGCAGTGTGCCTGGGTCAGCATCTGGCAGCTCAGCCTGAACCCCCCAGCCCCACCCCTCCAGTCCCAGTCCCCTGAGCCTCAGTTGGAGCTGGCTGCGATGGGTTTCTCCAGCTCCAGGTCCAGGGGAACCGAGCTGAGCTGGAGGCTGCTGTAGCAGGTCTTACAGACACGGCTGGGCTCGAACAGCTGCTGGCTTGGCACTGGGATCTTCTGATCGCAACAGCTGGCGCAGAACACGTTACCGCAGTTCCTGCAGGGGGACACAGACCAGTCACTGCTGGACTCAGACAGAGCCTCTTTACACCCACAGTTACCAGGCATCTCCTTTTTAGATCGTGTTTACATGCGACTCAGCTCCATTACATTTAAACCAAGGCCCCGTTCTTCATATGTGGAAAAATGAATTCACTCGATTTGAGCGTTGATGATCTGACACAAGCCTGGACTTGAGAGTTCGAAGTTCGAAGTTCAAATGCGCCCTTTCCTTGATGGTACAACAGAAAAATGTTGATATCCAGGAAATTAGATTTTAGGTGAGACGATGTTATTTCTGGGGACATCACAAGCTTTTGGTGAAGATATCCAAATTATGAAAACTGTATCCTAATGAATACATAATGAAAAATAACCTGAACTGGATAAAACAGGCTATAAAATTACAGAAATTACAAAAAAAAATCATCCTAAAACAAGAGCCAATCCAAATTTAGATTAAATATATCCAACTGTAAAAGTCTGACTGTTACCAAAGTTATGGAACCACAAACCATTAGGTTTACTATGACTTTAAACACAAAAAAGTATGTCATTCAATGCAGTATCATAAGTAAAAATGGTTCATAATAATACTGATACAGATTTTTCTGTCCTGACTCTGATTGTAATAACTCAACTCAGGATAGTATCCTGATAACACTGCTCTGGTTTTACCAAATTTAGGAAATGTATACCTCACTGCTTGGAAATCATAATAATTGTAATTAATTTTCATCTATGGTAACATTAGGCCAAGGATTAATGTGGCACTAAAAACGGTGTTAGTGGGCAAATGTAGTTTGATGTAACTGACAGCAGAAACGATCAATTTTAGGACTGTGACAAAGACACTGTGGTGAATGAGGTCGCGTCCTCACTGATCTGTGATCTGCTTGTTATGGTCTGAATCATTCCCGATAACAGTCCAGCATTATTGGAACTGGTGTGTAAATGATTAAGTAATAGTGGTTACTTGACTCATCTCTACAGTTTTTCCTGCTTTATGAAAGATTCATATTTATGAAATACTTTTGGGGCAACTGCAAGTTCGTGCAGCTCCAATAAAAATGTCTGTGGCAATAGTAACACATCAGACAGTTACAGATACAATCATATGATCGACTCTAGACATGCTGCCTATACTTCAAATTAGGAGCATGCTGTTATTCAACCTAATTGAATGCAACAAATCAACAAATCAAATCTCCGTGTTTGAAGAATCAAGTTAGGAGTATGAGAGTTAAAAGGACTTTGTTAGCCTGGATTAGTGACCTCACACTTGAAGAACAGGACCCTGATATGAAAATGTGTCTGCTTGAGGCAGAAGTTGTTGTTTTTTTTTTTTTCACCTCACATTTCCTGTGTCTGATTACGATCTGATCACCGGGGACGCGTGATAAAACAGGAGTAAAGCAGGTCTGGACCTCAAAGCACTTAGTGATTCATCCCGAGCTGTGCGCTAGAGGTCTTCACGGTTCCACGGTTTTGCGACACCGCGGTCAGGTCCAAGTTGTTCTCAGTCTAATCGGATCAGGTAGGGGCTCGGTTTTACTGCAGCAGGTCTCTGGTCTGTGTGTCAGGATGCCTAACACCTGAGAACCTCTGTATATGTGGTATCAACACTGAACACATGGCACGTCATGAGGAACATGAGCAAGAGGCAGGATGAGAACTTTCAATTTAACGATTAACCGTACCTTTGTCCCAATGAGGGAATTAAAGCTGAGCTTATTTTCGGAAAATCAGTAGGTTACGAGGTTTCTGCCTTTAAATGACAGGTTTTTGGATTTTGATTCACAGATATTTAACACATCAGAACAAAGTCTTTTTTCTTTCACCCAGAGTATTTTATTAACTTTATTATTATTATTGCTATTATTATATTGCTTCTCCTTTCCACCAAAGCTTCTTGTTGATTGTTGAGAGGTAGTAATGTTGCATCACGCTGCCGTCATTATTGGTGGTCTCTGTTCGAGTCCCTTTCGGATTCGGGCTCTTATTTTTGAAAAAAAATTTATGCGCACCGGGTCTACACAGCTTTTCCGTAGTCAATTTCAGAACAGGTCCAAAATTTTGGACCCGTGAAGACCTCGCTTTGGACACCGCTCCTGTTTACAGTTCCACTTTGCTGCAATATTACACTACATGCCGGGTTAGCAGAGGTGCTCTAACACACAGCAGCGCTAACTTGATTATTCAGCCCACTAAAACACAAGTTACCATCACTGGACACGATGGCAGGTCACACTGGAGGCTTCAGATACCCATGCTCAGATCCAGATGTAAGCCCATGCGCACACACTTACACACACATTGGTCCCTTCTACCTGCCTATACTCACCCTGAGCAGAAATTAGAGAAAAAAAAACAAACAAAAAACCTCATCACTGATCCTCCAGCCAATTACACCACAAAGTGGACTGAGCGGCCCTCAGTACCATGCTGTGCTGCTGGAAAAGTGAAATGCGTGGGGCTGGTGAGGGGCAGCATGCTGCCAGGGTGTGTGTTGAAGGTGGGGTCCTGGTGTGGTGCTATAGCAGGCGGAGGGTTGAGGTTGAGGAACTCCACGGGTTCGTTTTGGGTTTTCTTTTTTTTAATTTAAGGAGAAGTCACAATCAGCCCTCAACCAAACAAAACTGCCCCACCGACAGCACCATGCTCACGCTCTCAGCCAATTAAAAACTGCTAAATTAAAACACGCTGGTGCTGCAGGACAAACACTCTGGTCAATACATCTAAGAAATGAAGAGAGATTTCCTGAGAATTTGCAGACAACTTAATGACAATGAAGGCAAACCAGATGCAGCTAGTGGGGGGGGGGGTAAGGATTAGGATGGGGAAGGTGCAGTGACGTCCAGTTAAAGGGGTGGAGGGTGGGGGGTGGGGTGGGGTGGGGACAAGGGAGCCGGATCTCACCAGACCTCCTGGACAGGGTCCCTGCCACTGTAGAGGAGGAAAGGGGCAGTCAATGGATAAGAACTGCCTGGACAGTGGTAAAACACACTTCTTGCTGAAGATGTGCGTCAGCTTTACAAAGTTTAACAAAAAAAAAAAAATTGGAAAAACTAAGAGCCATAATTGTGAGACAGCTTAACTGCTTAACTGGAAAAGCAAGTCTTTCAGTTTAAAATCTAGGTCTGAAACAACTAGATTATTGTTTACAACTCTGTCTACAGCCCAGACCACAATAGATGAAAAACCAAATGTCCACAACGGAATTCTGCTAAAATCTGCCACTCATCGACTCGATCCAACCAACCAGGAAGAAAAAGGAGTAAAGAGCAGAAAAGTGCTGATATGAGGAAGTGATAACACCAGAGGAAATAGCTCTAGCTGATAGAATAACCGTCCTGAGGCTTCCAAGTAAACTTTGAAAGGACACTGTTGTTCAATCTGGCTATTTATTCTACACAGTTATGTCTTTTAGAAGACTTGGCACAGTGGTGTAGGAAGAAAAAAGCCCTATCCAACAAACACAGATCAGTCAATCTAACAACAGTTCCCCATGGAAGGCTTTGAATTAAAGGAGCATCCCAGAAAGCCTGCGTTACGAACTGCACATGTGAAGTTGCATTATGGGAAACGTCGGAATCAGTGTTTCTGGACCCCGGCTAGGGATAAAAAGCTGGGGTATCTGAGCCTATACTGCAATGATTTTAACCATTTCTTTCCTTTTTTTAAAGATTGTCCCTTGCATATACTAGAGCTTTGAGGAAATGCAATTCTAAATAATAGGAATGCCTCTCTAATGAGAGAACAGGAAGGACCTGACCACACTTAGCAAAAAAATGCTAATCATGGTGGTTCAAGCCAAAACATATTAAAGATAAATTGAGATTAGATTGTAGTAACCACAATTGCTTGTGGGGTCAGTGATACTTCTATTCAGATATGCATTACAGAGCCAGATGGACAATAAATTGAAATCTGAAAATCTCTGAAATCTAAATTGAATAGCACTACCATGCTAGTAATATGCACATCAGCATATGGGTATCAATAAGAATGAGCAACTTCCTGCTGGAAACCAAAATTTGTCTGTGGCCTGATTTTTAGCCCTAGTCTGCAAGTAAAATCCCATCATAAATAGTTACTTGAGAAGAGTTCAAGAGTCATTCACGCCAAGTATGAACTGAAAATGTGCCTCAGCTTAATCTACACTAGGTCTGGATCTATCTGAATACAAGAAACCCATTCTGCACAGGAGATGAGCAAGCTTAAACAGAGGAAATCTCTTTAAGCCTCGACAGGACAGGGAGGAGTTGTTGCTGACAGTGACCGAAGGTTTCAGCTTCTGCAGCTTGACAGTCCTCAATCTTTACCTGCAGTGGTGCTTCCTGGTGGCAAGCCAGAACCTGCTCTCACAGCCGTAACACTGGGCTGCCAAATGGTCAGGGTACCAGCGGGTGACCTGTAATGTACAGAGCGATGTCAGGTCACAGCGTCTGAATGTGGATAAGCTCATCAACTGCCATTTCTGGAGAAATATGAAGTCCATAAATGCAAACTCTAAACAATCATCTTAGATCCTTTTCTGGATCAGGGATCTAAGATGATTTTTGGATCATCTTGGATCTTAGTTCTTCTTCTAAATATCCTTAGGTTTGCCCGGCCGCTCACCTCAGTGTCCTGCTTGTCCACCTGTTCCCAGCTGGCCTCGGAGAAGAGCTCTGTGCTGCAGCGTGACAAACAGTTGTGGTCCAGGTTGTACTCTGAGTCTGTCATTGAGGTCTACATGGAGGGAGACCCAGAATCAGAAAATGTGAAAGGAAGCTATCTGGCTGCAGTTAGAAGTTAAAGCTTTGTCCCGATGGTAAAAAGACCAGCAGGTCACTCAGTGCTATGGTCAATTTGTCAGCATCTTACCACTTCGTCTCCCATGTCTCCATTGATCCTGTGGGAGCCAGTGTGCTGCTGATTCTCCAGGCGGCTCCACAGCTCCTGCACCTGTTTCTTCAGAGTCTCCACCTCCATCAGGTGCCCCGCTTCGATCTGTCTCAGCCTCTGCTGGATGGCGTCAGTGTGCAGCGTCAGGCCGTCGTCGTCCAGGTGACTTCGTGACGGCTGCTCTGGGCTGACGGCAACCCGGCCAAGCAGGGCGTGGCACCAGCGGTGCTGGGAGCAACTTCCCCTTGGATGGAGAATCAGGGAGTTGCAGCTTGCTAGGGACATCTGTCGACTCAGAGGGGCCCGCTCCCCATTCCCTTTGACCCAGTGGGGACCTACGCAAGGTTCTCCGTCAGAGACGTCGCCGTTACTAAGCCCATCCCTGCTGAAGTCAGCATTCACAGACTGAAAGGCACTGACAGAGGGTCGCTTGGTTCCCCCATTTAAAGTTCTGATAAAGCCGTGCTCTCCTGCCTCTAGCCCCTTCTCTTTCCTGGTGCAGGGCAGCTGGCTCCTGCCATCACTGCAGGGCTGACGGCTCAGACAAACCGGAGGCTGTGCTGGGAGTTCCAACCTGCTGCAGGCCTCTTCAGTTAGAGTCTCTGTTGAGCTTTCCATCAGCGAGGTCCTCTTATCCACCTGCTCCACTGGCTCAGAGACACCACGGTCAGGGCAGGTCTCCTCATCCACACCCAGCTCTTCAGGTGACCGGTCAGAAAAGCCATTAGTTATAGTTCTATGGGCTGCAGGCTGCTCTGGCTCACCTGAGCTGGACTCACTGGGTCCATATGCAACCTCCTCTTGTACAGAGGAGTTTTCAACTTCCTGCTTCCCCAGCTCCTCTGGTGTCAGGGTCACCTCAGCTCCCTGTTGGTCCAGCTCCTCTGCCTTCTCTCTGGGCAGAATAGGAGACCCATCAGCTTCCTCAGCCTCCATTAAGCCGTCTTCCGGATGTTGACCATTAGTACAAGCTTCTCTCTGCATCTCAGTCCCGTTGACCTTAGCACACTTATCCTCGTCCTCAGCTTTTGCTTCTTTCTCCACCTCTGTGTCAACAGCGTTATTGATATGAGTGGCAGCAGCGCTTCCCTCTTTCTGGTCTGCTCCCACCTCCTCCTTTGTGGCCTCCTGAAGAATGTTCTCCATTTGGCCCTCAGCCACACCCACTGCCACAGAGAGCTCCGCCTCCTCTGCTTCCTCTCGTGTCGCTGCTGGGCTCACAGAGGCTCCCTGTCCGACCTCAGCGAGTGGGCCCCGGGGCTGTGGGCTGTCGTCCAGCTCGAAGTCCACTTCGTCTGGGTATGGCCCAACTCCATTATGCCGCACCTCCTGGTCCTGGTTTCCCCCTCCCTCTGGCCCCACTGCCATGTTTAGCTCCAGAGAGCGCCGGTGGTCCTGCCACTTCTCATTGAGGCTCGGGTCACTGGAGCGGCGGTTAGGAGGCAGGGGGCTTACCAGCTCACATGCGCTGGGCAGGTTGTCAAAGGAGCGAGTCTTCGTACATCTGACGAGAAAACGAGACAAGAATTATACACAGAATCCGCATTTCCTCATATAGCAACAGCTGAATGTGTTTGACACCCTATGATCAAATCTGAAGCTGCACACACAATCACTATGAAATATCTGACAAACAATTCAATCACATGTCAGCCACATCAAAACAAGAAATATGCAGCACAAACATAATGACAGAGGAGCATTCAGGCTTGGTCTCTTAAACTCAGAGCTAGCTGTCAAACTATGTCAGCATTAAAATGAAACAACTTCCTGTTGCTCTTCCATCATGGTGTGACTGTCGTGAGACACAAGACAAGCTTTAAAACAGCATCTGTGACTGTGAAGGCCCGAGCACACCACAGTATCTAAGCAGACGAGTTGAAAAGCCGGGCCTCTCCAGCTGTTGGAGTCCATGACCTGTGTTTATCTTACATGATGGATGAAGAGGGGGGGGCTCGGTTGCCAGCGCGCCAGGCTCACCTGCCCAGTGGTGCATCCTCTGGGTTGGCACCGGGCACAGGGTAGGGGGCACAGGAGTCATCAGAGGGGGTGGTGGGGGAGGAGCTGGGCAGGTAAACTGCTGTCCAGAGCATCAGGTTGCGCACATGACACACTGGGTGGAGAACCTGCAACAACAGCTGCAAACTTAATTTGGTTGTAAACAACCAAAGCAATGAGGCAAAAATACTGTGGAAACAAATCTTTCATGTCTTGACATGTGAAAATAATGAAACAAGGCACTTGGCTATATGGATATATGAGTAAGATTTAGTAAGTAAATCTAAATACATTTCCGGAAATTTGAGTTTTCATTTATGGTAAATCAAGATTATTTATGGCATTTATACCCACACACAAAGAAATGCAAAAAAGGCAGTAACCTCAAGATGCAATTCTCAGAGGGGTTGTAAAAGGATTCTATAATCAAATTTGAGATGATAACAATTAACAATAAATCTAAAAAGACTTTATGAAATACAGAGCTCTGGGTTTCATCTTTCACATAATGCATGTGAAGAGTTTGCTAAGTGGACCTCCAGGATTTGGAAACCAAGGCCTTAGGAGGTTACACTTTGCTTTCTTAGTTAATTCCACTGACACATTCCTTCTTTTAATCCTTTTTCTCACTGGACTTTAATCAGCTTTGTTGTTTATATCAAAGTTTTTAAAAATGCTGCAGGAGCCGTGCACATACGGTCTCGGAGTGTGATGAGTACAGCATGTTCCTCAGTGTGCGGTTGGCCGGTCTCAGCAGTGACCAGACTGAGCAGGTCCTCTCCTGAACGTGGCGGTCCTCCCTGTCCTTGCCGCTGTTACACAGGAAGGTGCCAAACAGACAGGAGTAGGTGTGCTGCACCAGTTTCACCTGTAAACACACATAAACTGACATGTAGGGGCTTGTATAGACACTTCAGGTATGATAATGAGAGCAGAAATAACAGGAGTATCCTACAGCTCATGAACAAGCCCAAACTGTGACAGCATATCAGCATCTCCTAATTGGAAACTGAGATTGAATACACCAGCTCTATAGATGCTGACAATCTGCAGTGTCTAATTTCAGGATTTAAGAAGAAGACTTCATAATTGTAGTGTTTGAATTCCTCCACTGGTTCATACCAGAAAGGCCTCATTAAACTCAAAGGAGCATGGGAACTGCCTCTGCAGCTGGTGAACACAGTCCAGCCACTGCAGGAAGACAGGGCAGCGCTCGTTCAGATCCTCAGAGTTTTCTCCGTGGCCGCAGCGGTCAGCGAACTTATGGCCGAAGTCCAGCCACTCGGTCTCCACCAAAACCTGGAAGCCCTGCGTGAAGATGTCAAAAGGTCTTACATCAATAAAATGGTGCTTCACAAAAGCATGAAATTAGACCAGTATAGACCAGTATATTAAAACATATTTTTTAAAGAGAAAAAACACGTCAACTTCAAGTGAACAAAAAAAGTTTTTCTGCTATTTAACGTTATCGTAGCTGCCCTGGAACTGCCAGAACTATTACATAATGACCTTGTGATTATTTATGTGTTTTCATGGGAATATTCCCAAAATAAAGGAATTTGAAATGATAGCAAGGGGCAAGTATTCAACTAAAAGATGGGAAAAACTTAATCTTTACCTCAATAGTGCGGTAGTAAGGGTCCAGCAGTAGTTTGGACAAAGCAACAATCTGAGGTGTGCGGTCCCAGCCGTCGGAGCAGTGCACCAGGACGGGCCTGTGGTCTCGATCCACGGCGTTGACCACTAGCAGCGCCGCCTTCAGCAGCAGGGACAGGTGCTGCAGCCACTTGGTGCTCTCCAGTGCAGAAAGCCAGCTACAGGCACACAGACAGCGACAGAGAAAAAACATTAGGCAACCCCACACACCTCATGCAGTGATGACAGCCATGTTTGATAAGGACAAGTACATAGCATGGACCAGTGCTACCAACCAAGGCATTTATAGCCTCTGCTAATTCGCAACCCCATCAACGATTTCGGTATGGCTTTGTTTAGCAAAGAGCCCAACTCTGATGTAAATGTGTTTCTGTGTTTTTCTGCTCTCTTCATTTTTTCAGAGTGGAGAATTTAACAGCTCATGAGCAAGAGAAATCTTTTTCTTGGTGTTTCCTGGAGATAAAAAAGAGCTGAATTTCAAGCAAATATTCAACCTGTATTTGTCAAGTGCCAAGAAACACAACTGGCCACAGACTGATTAAACCAGGTCTAAAATCCAGGTGTTTGGTCAAGATAAAAAAAAAAATGTACCCGTTTGCACAATAGTCTAGTAATATTTCAGTGTGAGACCTTCATAAACCAAGACTTACTTGGTGTATTACTTCAATTATGAGTGAATGTTTTACTTACCTTATCTAGGTTTATACCCTAGACACTATTAGTGTGTTTGTCTTGTCTATAAACGAAGACAGAGACAAGCATGTGACAGTTTATACCTTCTAGGTTTTATGTTTATGAACATAAAACCTAGAAGCTCAGCAGCTGGTCATACTCATTATGGTAGTAGAGTGATGTAATGCCTGTCAATTAACAGAAAACCTGAGTAAATAGTATCAGTAGAGCCTGCTGTGTTTTGCATAAACATCATAAAGTATGTGCAAACGGTTTGTGCAGAAGAATAATGAGGCTCAAAAATATGACAGCATACGGAAATGAACTGTATGACCCTATTGAAGCCAGGACACAGGGGGAGGAGGATTTCTCTGAGTTCGTTTTTGTCCTCTGATTCAATCTTCTAACCACTTTGACAACGTTCTCTTAAGCAAACGTGATTCAATTACACATCATCGTGGCACTGAGTCTGGGAGTGCAGATGGAAAGAGATTCTCTGCTTGGGGGTGGGCCAGGCTTTCTAAATCAGGCACAGACGTATGGCCAAGGCCAAAACACAGCAGTGATTACTAGTTACCTACAGTTACTACAGCATAGCTTGAGAGCTTTGCGTTTAATAGGTTTAGCCTGTAGGGCTCTGGTGTTATGACTAGGGGAAGCTGGAGGCACTGATGGAGACATAAAAAAAACCCATACTTCGCTGGATCAGGCATCTGAGTGCAGAGGAAACGCAGAGACTGGAAACTCTTGCGGATAGAGTGGATGTTGGCCATGCCCATAAACACCACCTCACAGTTGGGATAGTACTCTGAAACAGGAGGAAAACAATGGTTAAAAAAAAGAAAACACAAGCTAGTGGTGGTTTTAATTTCAGCAGAGAACAATAACATTCACGGTTAATTGAGACGCTGAATCCACAGCACACGTTGACCTAATCCTGCCTGTAATCAGGGGCTGAGCTAAAAGGACCTACCTGGGCATTCACAGCCTCCCCCCTTGGCCCTGTTCGCTACAGCAGCAGCGTAGGACCTGGCGTCCAGGATTAGTAACTTGTGGGGCTGGATGACCAATGTCTCCACCTCTGAGCTGTTGCTCATGGAGGATTCTGATACAGACACAAATGACACCAACGATGCAATTCAGGTTATATGAAACTAGAGCTCAAGCATTTGTATGAGATCATTATCACACTTAAAGTCCAAATACACCACTGAGATGTGAATATATTGCATCCGGGCACATCCATCGGAATCTGTTTGACATAAGGGGTTACTGTGATCTGTGTGTTTGTGTGAACATGCTGCTTCAGACAAGCCCTGACACATCAGGTTTCACAACAGTATCTGTTGCTAATTCATACAGATAACAAGACTCAGTGTGGAAATATCTGTCTATTTGTGTTTGTAGAGGCATGTGTTCAGCTGGAAGTGTGTGTTTGTGTAGTGGTGTATAAAGTATGTCAGTGTGAGGCGGAGCAAGTGGGTGTGAGGTCTTACCAAAGTCTGTATCCGGCAGGTCTGAGCCGTTGGTGTAGGAGCCGTTGGGGAGGTGTTTGTGGGAGCTGCTGTCCACAGCACAGGCCTTGGCGATGGACTGGACCAAGTGCTCGTCATCAGCGTTTCTCCAGCCCCACCAGCTGACCTCTGGCTGACCGCAGCGGGCGATCACAGCCCCCGTACTCAGGTGCCTACGTGAGAGATAAACGTAAACACAAATACACAGTCAGTCCTCTGGCCTAAGAAGAGACTACTGCTATATGTTTTATTTGGACTCTAATATTAGAAAATACTATTCAATGCTACAATGCTAATATGTATCATGTGTCATACAGAATCGTGGGTTTTTCCCTACCTAAGAGGCAGCATTTACCATCTATCTGTCTTCAATTTCTTTGGCACAACATTATGTTTTACTTTTTGACTCTTTGCTTATTTGCAACAAAAAATTGATAGAGCTATAAATAGCAATTATTTTTATTATCAATGAATCTGACTTTCTGATTAATCATTTGGTCTATTGAAATATAGGAAAAAATAAAGAAAAATACCCAAAAACCTAGACTGATTCTGTAACTATACAAGATGAAATCAAACTTTGGTCTCATATTTATTTCAGGCGTTGAAACGCACAAAAAAGGCACACAAAATTGAGATTTCTTGTTTGGGTAAAAAAAAAACAAAGATCGAAGGCTCTCAAACACTGTTAAAAATACAACAACCACAATTCACTGAAGTCATGACGCACTCCATGTAATTGATTAAGTCAGTAGTTTTAGTGGTGGTGACCACCATGAATAGAAGCAAACAGAGGAATTGTTGTTGGTTTGGTTGTTTGTCAGCAGCATTACGCAAAAAGTACTGAATCAATTTTCACCAAACTTGGTGAAGGTATTACATTTTGGGGCAGATTAAGATCATTTACAATGAATTTTCTTTTTTTTTCTGGTGAAGTCTAAATGTCTTAGGTCTGAATGCTGTTTGACAATGGCCTTGTGCAGATGTCTGCACTCTACTTGGCTCATTTTCTGAAGATGGTTTAATTCCTTTCACTAACAAATGGGCAAATTATCACGTAGGAAGCTTTTAATTTCTGTATGGCAGTAAAACAAGTTAACATGCTGGTTTGTAGTGCTAAGGAAGAAATAAACACCAACCTATAAACCACGGCAGGAAACCTCTTCCAGGAGCGGAAAGCTGCCACATTTTCCAGCTCCTTGTCAGTGATCCAGGCTGGCACCAGGAGCTGCTGAGGATAGCTGGGGCAAAGTCTGGCAGAGCAGAGAGACAGAGGGAGCAATGGCTGAACAAGGAGAGAGAGAGAGGGAGGGAGGGAGCACCAAAGTGCTGTGATGGCTCAACAAAAGTCTCTGTCTGCAGAAACCTAATCCTGGGCTGGGCCCTTATCTGCCCAGGGCACAAGACCAACAGCGTACAATAACACAACCACCCACTATCTTACACACACACCTGCGTGTTCATGTGCACACACACACACACACACACACACACACACACACACACACACACACACACACACACACAGACTTATGATGTACACCGATGAAAGCTAAGGACGGATCTTTCCTCTAGCTTAGAGCGATGGAAATCAACACAGCAGCAGGGTATGTATCCTGAATGACTATTACCTGAACTTGCTGTTGATGTCAGATATCCTCCAGGCGTTTTGAGTGTCAAAGCCCATCCTCTCCACCTCGTTCTTGAACCAAGAGGTCACATGTTCTCCTACAGGGAGAGCAGAGATGTCTGACATGACCAAAGCGGAGCAGAGGGGAGGTTCTGCTTGGGTTATGTGAGGACTAAAAGAGACAGTAAAGTACCTGGTCTGCACAGCTCACCATGCTGCTCCTTCTCACCAGCATACACATCCATGCACCAGGCGTGGAAGGCAAAGGAGAAGAGGTCCTCCAGGCGAGAGGGAGGGCGGACTACCACATTCAGGCGTTTCGACCATTCCTGACACTGCTCAAAGGTGGAGAACTGACACCTGGGGATGCAAAAAGGGAACGCAAAAGCCAACATTACACCTTCATCAGACTACAAAACAGAAAGAGGGTGGAATGGTTGGTACTCAAAAAGCCTTTCAATACTGATATCTACAATACAGATACTTGAGAAACAAGCCAATACTTGTCTGAATTGTTATCCTTTGTTTATGGTAAGCACATCTTTTCTTCCCAAAGAGTGAATTACTACAGTGGTAGCTTCCTAAGTGGTTGCCGTATAAAAAGCCTGGTATGACAATCACATTGAACATGTTTTTCCATACTCATGTGTTCTACAAAGGTACAGGAAACTTAACACTGGGAATTGGCTGAAAAGGTCTTAATTATGAATAAAGTCATTTGAGTAGCTCTTGTGAGTTAACTGCTCCTATATTGTTATTTTACTAAATGTTCATCATCCTTCTCTCGCAGGGTTTAAAGACGGTCTGGCAGAATCTTGTTGTGCAGAGGGAGGGGTTGAAAAAAAAAAGCACTGCTTTCACCCAGGTATCACCTTTGCTGCATGATTGAGTCATTAGTCTACTGTATAAATGTTAACAGAAGGTGACTGTGACTCTGCAAAGAACTTTTACAGGTGAAACATTTACATGTGGCTAATTTTTTTTCTTTTTTTTTTTTTAAACACAAAACTTCTAAAAAGCCTATTACTAGTGACGTAAGAGGAGAATTGTGTGCAGCACAAATTTCAGAAGAACTGGATTAAAACAAACTGAGATGGTAAACTGCAGGAAGCAGCATATTATATATTTTGTACTAACACATATTTCACTGTTACAGCAGCATTAAACAGCTTGTCTGCATCATTGACTCCTATCTCTTTCCCTGCTGCCAGGTTTAAGTGTTGCCATAGTAACCTTAAACCTTCCATCTAGACTTGGATGAGAAAAGTACAAGGGTGCTTAGGTAACTGTCTTTGTTATTTATTGTTTCCTGTACATATAATGTTCTACACAGTACATTATGTTTTCTGACAACTAGATATGGAAGAAATACGATTCTACATCTAGTTTCCTACACCATTAACGAACAGGAAGTAACAGTTAGAAGGACTTTAGAGTGCAGGACATACCTGATGACTTTGCAGTCCTTACACGTAACATGAAGTTGGAACATATCCCGACATTCCACGCTCTCTATAAGCTGAAGAGGGACCTGTGGAGCGAAAGAGAGGAAACATCAAGCTCACACAGAAACATTAAATAGTAGAACCAAACCATGCAGTCAGTACAAGTAATGTAGTAGACTGCAACTGACAATCTATTTAGCAAATTAGTGGTGGCCAATGCAGTAAAACACCCTCATGCCAAGAGTCAGTCACAAAGGCTGCAACATCACATTTGTAGCTCATATAAAGTATTTCATTGTACAACCAAAACCATTCAACCAAGTCACACAGATTACTTGTCCAGGTGCATTTCCATTAATTTTTCAAATCTCATCTCCCGGAGCTCTGTTAATATAAATAATCTTCTTAAGTTTGCATATGGGAGCATTAAACACTCAATACTGGATCCTGGAGAGCTCATATCTGCATTTCCCAATTGGCCCAGAGCTACGGTCTTATCTTTTATAGGCAAAAACCATCAAAGGTACAGAACTGTCATGTGGTGAATTGAGAGCAAACTTTGAATACTGCTGGGAAATAACTGCGCTGCCTTTGACTAAGCTCTGTTAATTAGCTACAGTTCGAGCACCTTTCAGCAGCACAGTGGACTTTCAGAAAAAGGTGTGGCTCAAGCTGCTGTTCACACACAGTCCAGAGCCATGCACGATCGACAGCCAGTCATCAGCAGGTTAAGCTCCAAATATATTAGTGCAATGACAGAGTTGCTGGCTGATGGAAATTTTGTGGAGGTATTGAAAGACTGGCAGCTTGAATGCTTTGTGAGCATAGATCCCCCCCCCCATACACACACACACACACACATCTAGCACCTGCTGTTAAACAGGATGAACAAGCCGGATTCTATTCATCTAGGCACCAGCTAGTTAACAGACAAGCACACACAAATTATACATTCAACCACTCCACGCCGTGCAGCTCTGCTGTGTACTTACTGACACCTCACAACAACAACTCTATCCAAAACAAAACAGAGAGAACAAAAGTGAAAGTTGTGCACATGGATTTGGAACTATTTTCGGTCTGTGCAGCGCTGCCGTCGCAACACATTCCGGATGTTTGAGCATCCTGCTGCCACAATTTAATTCCTGCCCTCTAATCTACATCCCTAATCTGGCCTTCATCAAAATTCCTGAGCTGCTTGTTAACAGCCTCTCACTTTCTTCCAGCACCTCCTGCCCCTGATTTTTGTGAGCTCTGACGACTCTGCCGTGTGATGCAAATGCTTCGTCAACACATCCAAATATGTCTGAGGAGAAGGCTGGCTCTGTCGGATTTGAGCATAGAGAGATGGTTTGTGAGCCAGGAACCAGAGGCTCATTGAGGTTCCAATTAAGCCCAGCAACACATGACGGGCAGCCAGTAGCAACAGGAAGCACTCAGATGGATGCACTCACCAGAGCTAATGAATGGACCTATGAGCTTTTTTAACATCTGTTGCAGGTATTATACATGACCTCTGGAACCAAGCCAAATTATCAGATGTTTAAAAATTGTTTAAACTCAAGTAGGTGCACAAGAGCGCTGCTGCAATAAAACATAATGAAAATTTAAAAATGTTTATTTAAATCAGGAAATATCTGATAAAAGAATAAACAAGACAACAATAAACAAGATTACAAAATTGACAAGACATTCAATGGAAAATTCTGGTACTTGACAGTTTTGATACTAAGTGATACAGAGGCATTATAATCAGTACCAGAAAAAAAATTAGGTTTGATAATTTAGTGTAATTGAATGGATAAGGCTAAAGATATTCCATTTTTTATTGTCCACAAATCCCACTAAAAAACCGAAACCAACAATATGTTAGACTGTCTCTGTCTAACTTCCCTATCCCCTCTGTGACTCTGAACCCTTAGTCTACAGGTTCCTCCTGAAGACATAAATATTTTTAAATAGGTCAGAAATATATATTTTCATTTTCTGAAAGGCTAAAAGCTTGTTCTAAAACCTATTCGAACTGTAGTTTTTATCAAACACTCTTCAAAAAGGAGGAAGTAGTTAAGTTGTTTAGACTGTCCATACTTCTGGTATTGAATGAATATATCACCTAGTGTAATAGTGCTTCCCACTATCCTTTGTAATAATATAAATAGCTTTTATCTGCTCTTCAATATATGATTATAGTTTTTAAGAGAAGGTAAAGCAAAACAACACTTGAAACAACCAAAAGTTTTTCCCTGCAGCACATGATTTTTCATTGCACAACTTTCCTGCTCTCGCATCTGTACCAGAGCAACTTGCAGCACACTCTCTTCCAAGAGCATTTAGGGAACAACTTCCTCAACAAATAATTAAAAATACTTTGCGAGTAAAAAAAAATTCACAGAATTGCATGTAAGTAGATAATGAGAGATATTACTCTGCATTTGTCAACAGAGTACAGTCTCTGTCCACCACCCTGTGCAATCCTGGATCCACAAGATCTTGAACATATAATACAAATATATATATACTTGTTTATATGTGTTGGGACTCTAAGTCATTGTAAGTTGTACTTTACAGCTCTAAGGTTACTGGAGCCAGTCTAGCAGCAGGACGATAAAAAAAACTCTATAAAACAAAAAAAAGATCATCTTCAAATTTTTATTGAAAAGGAGGATGTATTTTTTCAGAAAGTGACCACACTTGGTCACAAAACTAGTCTCACTCTTACATGGTGAAAAGAGACAGAGAGACAGAGAGACAGAGAGAGAGAGAGAGAGAGAGAGAGAGAGAGAGAGAGAGAGAGAGAGCGCACCACTGTTATGCATCCTCTCTGGAACCACTGCAACCATAGAAACGGCAAGTGCAAAGAGAAAGCAACACGGGTAGGCCAGTGTGGAAACAGAGGTGATAAAGAGTCACGCAGCGCTACTGCCAGTGCAGATCAGCTCTGAATGGCCTGGTCACCACAGCACTGGCACAATGGCCCCGGCTCTGTCCATTCACAAAACATTAAGAGTTTCACACAGCCTGGAGTAGAGACAATATACTTCATTCTCCAGTTATTTCAAGCTACGGCGTGAAAGACATTCCTTAATTGTATCTGACCTTGAAGCTCATCAATCACTTTTTCAAAGATACTTACGTTGACAACAGACTCTTTGAACTTGATGTGTAGACGGTAGTTGGACATGGCGATGATTGCATCCTCTGCTCTCCCCACATACTCTGTGAACTCTCCATGCAGCTCAGGAAAGGGCACCTAGCAACAGCAGGTGATAAAACATTTCAGTATAACTGAAGCGCCAGAAAGATCACCAATGATGTTGATGTTATGCAACTGGGGCCATGGTATGATGGATTATATCACCAGACATGATTACCATAATCTTTTTGCATTTTACTACAGCAGTCAGGTATAATGAAATGTTTCACTCTTGCCAGTAATCTGAATACTCAAGTACAACTGCTACATCCCTTTTGAACTTTGTATAGTACTCGGGAACTTAACTACTAACTTTCTAATTTGTATTTTTTTGATCATGCTTCCAATGAAAAAGGTACTCTTGACAAACCAGTCATTTTCAGTGAGCTAAAGCATTTGCTGTAATGCACAATACTAACTGATAAAAGGTAAGAATTCCACTTTACACATCTTTAAAAACCAGAAACCAGCTGACTGAAAACATACCAGCACTAAGAAGGTGGAAACATAAATACTAGGAATAAAGAAGCAACATAAATGCCTGGAATGACCAGTTGGCTGAGGACAAGTGCCGACTTGTAGCTTCTAAGAGCAGGAGATAAAAGTCGTCTCATTATGAATTGTTCATTAGGTTCTTTCATAATGACAGAATGTAAAAGTGGTTTTCAGGTATCACTAACTTTTTGGCTATTTATTTCTGAGTGTGGTCAAAGTGAAAATGAGCTTAAGTCACATGTATGAGGGTGGTTATGTAACTGATTACAGAGAAGAGAATCACCCCCATATTTACACACAACTGTCTGGTTAACTGAGTTTTCTACTACGACAAGAGACAAGCTGTGAGGTCAGCGGCTTCCTCACCTGCATGTTTTCCTCCTCCAGGACGGGGGACTTCTTGGGGAAGATCTGATTGGCCTGGATACACTCCAAGCTATGCTGCCCCTCCTCCTCCTGCAGGGAAAATGCCTGTTAACTATTTACTGAACCAGAATCAACTATAACAACCACAAACTTCTTTCAGTCACATATTGTTCTTTAGCTTTAATATGGTTTTGGAAATATATGTCAAGGGACACGGGCTGAAAATTTCCTTGTTTACTGCCCTGTCCCTGTCACACACTCTTTCATAGCGACACATGAATTAAAAGCTGTGACCACAGAGCTGCTCTGCAGACATTACCTCTGTGGTTAAAAGCCTTGCACAAGATCATCAAAGTAGTTTTTTTTTGGCCAAAAGGGCTGCCACTCCTCTTTTTCAGTGCCTTGATTCTCTTAGCCACAGCATCATCTGAGTGGCTTTCACATGATTCGGAAATGGCAGAACTGTCACAATCCCTGTTGTGACAGAGATGATTTTAAACCGACCTGACAATGCTGCATTTATACTGGTTTGCATGGCTGTTGTATCCTTCCCACTAACACTGTCATATGCAACCCAAGCTAATCTATTGTAATCATCTCTTGTACAACAGGCCATAGAATTACAGATGCGAATAACACACAGTACTTTAAAAACTGGATACTGGCATGGCAATTTATCTACAAAGACAGTGAAAAGAAAGGAGAGCCTACATCAAATTTTTTGCTGGCAAAATTAAATTATGGACTTTTTTAACATTTAATAGCAGATTCCCAAGCAGTCTGTAGGCTTTCTTAGTGAGTGAATGCTTGAGGTCACTGTAGTCTTATCCAAGATGAACACATTTCTCAGAGGATGTCTATCAGTGGGGAATGCCAAGTATGGATATACAAGCAGAGTCAGGGATTATTCCTCAAGGGCAAACTGGTAGGAAAAAATGCCTGGCCTTGTGCTGACAGATGGACAGGAATGTATTGCCTGTGTTTGGTCAGGGGCAGAATTTAGTCTAAACATGGTGCAAAGAAAGATTAAGGTGGTTGAAAGATATGGCAGATGAGGGGACAGTGGCAGCACATCCGGTGGGATGCTGGGTCAGCATGAGCCAAGCTGATATGCACCGTCGCTGCAGCTGTAAGAGCAGTGTGCTTTGGCCAGCCAGGGGGCAGCTGCCACACAGCAGCTTACCAAGAACAACATAAATCCATTCTCACTCCTCTGGCTTTGGAGGGAAGTCCCATCACTGCCACAAACCCCCTGCATGGCGAATGTGTAATTTCTATTCACCCCCACACACACACCTCAACAGGCAACATATCACATCCACTAATCATGATGGAACAATATGACACAAATTTCTGGAGGGAAACTTAAAGTTGCCCTGCTTAGGGAACAGCATTGGAGGGCAATTGCCACTCTTGCAGCTTGTGTAACTGTCTGCTATCTAGTAAAGAGGGCTGACTAAAGTAAAAATCAATGGAGAGTTCCTAATTCTGCAGGCTGCACCCAGGCAACCAGACAGACAGCAGTTACTTTCCAAACCATACATGAAGTGATGGTACTTTACCATGGCCCCTGTGAAGGAGTGTGGGTCACCCAACAAGGAACTCCGGCCTGGACCAGTCTGTACAAGAGCAACACAGACAGTCGATAATCAGTTTTAACAGAAAGCATGTAAATCATATATGGTATCTATAAAACACTTGTCATCAGCACATTTTAAATTAAGAAAATTTTTTCCTCCTCCAGTCTGAGGTGAGGTATTGCGCAGCCAGTAGCATTGGGATCATTACTGCAAAATATGTAGCAATATTTATAGGGACAGAATTTATTATCAAAATAACATATTGGCAACAGTCTCATTATCAGCACTGGTATCAGGTCAGTTAAGGATGCTGTCAAACTGCTTTTTGTTGACACGTAGCTTTTTTTGGGAGAGCATCAATACTAATGATTAGATTTAAAATCCAATTATATGGGTATTCTGGGTTCAGTTGTTGAAATCAGTGGGTCCCTATTTTATCTTAGAAAACAAGTGTTAGTGGATATTCTGGGAGTTTGTTTCCTTGAAACTTGATGTTAGTTAATTTTGAGGTTTAAATCATCATTCGGGATGATGGATAGGGTACTAAAATGTAAAGACAGGTTCATCAGGGCACCCCGGTGACTGGGAGGCTAAGGCACCAACCAGGCAACAATAAACTACAATGTGCCCAGTTCAAATCTGGCCAGGGGTTTCTTGCATGTCACTCCCAATCTCTTTCCCCCCTAATTAACAGTCGTCTCTCTAAACTTTATTTAAAAAATATACACGCTAATCATTTAACATTACAATTACAGTGTTTTTTATATCAAATGAACAGCTCACCCTAAAAGAGCAAATGTTGATTCTCATCTACCAGACCACTGAATCACTGATATTAGAACCTGAAATAATCTAGTAGGTGGCTAACTGAGTTTGTGGTGTTGTATGCAAGCATCAGGATGTGTGAATACTTTCTCAGGGAATGGGTCTGGGCAACAAACTAACTGTAGCCCGTGATCGACCAGGAGACTGAGCCCCTGGTAGGCCAGTCATGTTCAAAACGTTCAATAGCAAATCAATTCTGCATGAAATGGCACCACAAGGGATGGCTTGGCCAGCAATAACAGGTTTGTGGCCTGCAGTAAAACTTATATTCAGTTCCATTAAATGTTGTAAAGAGGGACAAATGTACTGGTGGTCACACGGTCAAAGAAACAACAGATGCCTAAAAATGTCACAGAAAAACAGTAATGCGATACATCTTCTAGACTTACCACAGACAATCAGTAATGGACCGTGAGCAGTCTCAATGATCCCGTTTGTAAACTCTCACAAGTAAGACATGAAAATCTGTGGAAATGAAGGCAAACATCGCAACTGAATATTAGCAAATGCTTTTCCTTACAAGCGTCTCTCTATTTAAAAATAAGCAGACTTTTTTCACTAAGACATTTAAGCTACAGAAGTTCTTTTGATTCTCTGGCAAATATAGATGCACCGGTGGTCACAGTGGCTTGTATGTAAGCTCAGAGATACCACTTAAACGCAATTGTGGAATGGAAAAAAAGCCAGCTGGATCCTGAAGCACTAAACAGTCTCACCAGCATATAGACACGGCTCCGTCACCTGAACTGACATCGACACCATATCCATTGAATAATATTAAATTTAAAGGCCTGTTGCCACATTTTGAGATTAACACGATTCATCAGAAGGTACGGTAGACACATCTGTGGTCAAACTACCCACCAATGACAATTACCTGCCCAAATGACTGGTCAGGCACACATACATGGCAGAGTCATACATTTCACCACACTTGGAGAGAGAGTGATATTTATTTCTACAGCAGAAATATGAAAATGTCATTCACCGAGAACATTAACAGATAACAACGTATTATTCAGGTAATGTAAAATTATGTTTACAGATATGGTCCCTTAAAGTGATACCCCCCAACATCTCTCTTGAAAACAGGCAACCTGTTAGAGATCTCTCAGCACACAGGACCACAAATAGTTGTAAAGGTCAACTACTTCTGCGGAGGCTGAAATCTGATCTGAGGAGGTCAGTGAATGAGCTGTTCGGGGCCTCAACATGGCCATTTAGGAACATTTAAGACGCCAATGGGCAGAAAGGAGACAAAAATCCCATTACAAGTGCGCAGGCGAGGCCGATGAGAGCGGTGCGAGGCGGGAGGGGGCTCGTTTCTTCGCCGACCGACGAGTCCAGTTTTTACTGCCGATGCTACCTGATAAAGCCTATCTGCCTCACACACACGGCTCTGTTTACCGCAGCAGACTCATGACCCGCGGCCACGGCTCAGTCTGGCTCCGGATTGAGAGTCACACAGGGAAGGGAGGCTAAGCCCCTTAGAGCCTTAACGTTACTCCTGTCCCGTGACCGGCCACCGTGCATCACAGGCGGCGACGGCAGCGAGCGAACGGCCTCGATGTCTCCGATAATGTCGTCGAGTTTCAAAAACAATCACGGAATGAGACGAAAGAAAAAATGCCACGACTGACAGTTAACTTGACTACGTGTACGGCCAGGTAGCAGCAGTGGACATGAAAAGCGGCACTAGAGGATTAAGGAACACATATAAGCGGACATGTCGCCTTTCGTTAGCCGAGAGTTGCGACCACGGCTCCAGTTCGCAACCGAGACGTCGGTAAAATGTCAGTGGTGTTAGAAACGGGAACGTGGGCGGGTCAAAATAAGCTATAGTCACCTAAAACCCAAACCCGACACTTGTGAATCTTATCTTTAGTGCCGGCAAACCAAGTGCTCTCCGACATAACGACTACGAAACGGAAACTCTGTAGGCAAGAGACAAGAAGTCAGATGCACGTCAGCCATGGAGACGGGCTGCTCACATCGATCACTATCCACGTCAATAGGCAAAAGTGCCTAGCTAGCTACAGCTACGGCTACGGCTACCGCTACCGCTGCTCTTCCTCCCCTTTGGGTAACGTTAAGCTACATTTCGCTGCAGCTAGCTGTCGTTAACAGTGAATCGAGCAAAGCACGTCCGTAAAGTAAAGCTAGCATGCTAACATTCAGTCCAAAGCGGATGTTTGGGTCGTGAGCAGCCGACGGTAACATTTTCTCATGGGCAGCGCTGCTGTTATGTTGCGGTCTCACAGAACTCGACGTTTGCCGTTCGTAGCGGTAACACAGACCGGGCAGTGCGCTGGCTGGCTAACATTAGCCGCACTCTGTTTTTGTTGTTATGAGATGGAGGGCGGACCCCAAAGGAGGCCTCTGTCAAAACACACCGAGGAACGACCGCGACCGGCCGACTCACCGGTCAAAGGAGCGATGAGAAACGGGAAGGCCGAGATTCATCCGAAGCCCATGCAGCCACAAAGCAGCAAACGAACCCCGATCGCATGAACATCAGTCATATCCGAGCCGAGGCCAGCTTCACTGCGTCCCTCTCCAGCGCGGAGCCGTCGTCGCCATCGCAGCGCACTCTCCGGCCCGACGACCTACGTGACACGTGACGTCATCGCGTCGAGCGGTACGCCCCGGCGGGGGGGAGGGGCCCGGACAAACCACGCGGTACTACAATGTAAACACGGCGCGGGAGGGACCGGGCGCACCGGGCGCACCGGGCACCGGGGATCGGACAGTCGGGACAAGACGAGAGCAAGAGTCTACGAGATCCGGCCAGTCAGAGGTGTAACCCGCTCGTATAGATCCATACCGAACACGTTACGGCACGTTTGTTCATTTGTTATCATTCATCTGTGCGTGTCAGACCCCGAAGGGTGGGCATTCCTCAGCACGAGGAAATAAAAACACAACACGGCAGGATCTTAAACAATCATGTATTGAATGATGGCTTACATATGCAAATTCAATTCCAATACGCTTGGCATACTTTTGTCCATTCTTTAACATTTATTAGCCTAACATGTGAGGCATTAGACAGTTATTTAAGCCTGCAGGACACTTCTCTTTATTGGCTCACAGCTGACTTTCAAATGAAAAAAATTCTTTGTGACAAACCCTCAGTGTTAGATTGTAAATTGTTTCTTTATTAACAAGTCTAAATGCAACATTCAAATTTCGCTGACCAATTTACCTCATTATTTAGTGACAAATGTCAATTACAAAATAACCATCAAATGTGTAGGGCCGTTGTTACAAAAAGCTTTGCTTTTTTCTGAACTGGGTGGCAAAAGCCCTACACCCCTCTAAGATCACACATTAACACAAGGCATTTCTCCTGTGAGGATAATGCATGAGGCATATGATATGGCACAAAATAATCTTGATTTAAACATTTATCCGGAAGTTATGTTCACTGGGTCCTTTGGGGGGTTCTGATTCGACTGGATTCATGATGGCTTTGTGAGAGCCAAATTTATCAGCTGCATCATGCATGGACTTCACTAATGTAAAAAGACTTTAAGTGCTGATTTTATGTCCCTGTGCAAGAACAACAACACAAAACACAGTCTATCCCTTGTCATGTGACCAGAATGGATTTGCATGCAAAACAATGACATGAGCTTTACATGAGGAGATAATGGTCTGGGTAAATACATTTCTTTTTCAATCATATGTTCATGTTACCATGAAAGACGGTGAAATTCCAATGAAAGAAATGCCACTTCTAATCATACAGTATATTATGCACAAAAAATGGTGGTACGAAAACCAGAGAAAGATTTTCTGTGGCTCCAAGAGAAAAAGAGAACAGAATTTTAGAGAGCAAAGTCTACTGATCTCAAAATGCAACCCATTAGCCTCATCCTGGTGGTTCCAATCTACGCTGTACTTTGACACATCTGTGTAATGAATTACAAAACAGCATTAACTCTCCAACAAGCCACTGCTTTCTGTGAAAGTTGCAGTTCCTGTATACATACAACTTCCACAGGTTCATTTTGTATATAATGAAGTCATTCTCTACACCGCATATTTTTTTAAATTATAGTCACCACCACTAATGAGAGCAACTGTTTCAGTAAAGCTTTAAAAAGCAAGACTACCCTGAGAGAAGGTCTAAAACGTGGGCAAGCTTGCCAGACCAGAACTGGCTTGAATGGGTTTGGTTTATTAAATCTGTACACTCTATTTCAATATAATCAGCACATTTTGTTCCAAGAATGTAAGATACTTTTTTTTTTTAGTAAATGTGTAATATATATCTCTACATAATACAATCCAAGTCCTCTGAACTATGTAGACATGTGCAAGTGTTTACTACCAACTTCAACGATACAGTAAAGGCAAAGACTTGTGGACACTAAGTTAGGATAATGTTGATATTTGAAATTTTCTTGAGTCCTCACAATTATCAAAATCTAAGTGCTGTAAGTAGTTCATACACGAGGTATTGAATATCTAGTTAACTGTTCTGAGTATAAAATAGAGGCAAAATACATAAAGAACATCTGCAAGCATGACAAAGAAACATCTACAGACACAATACACAAGTGGTCAAAGATAATATGAGGGGATATCTGTAGCCTTTTGCGTCCTTGAATATAGCGTACTTACAGACTGAATGTTTTCATGTTGATGAGAGGTCATACTGTGTGTATAATGCTCTCAAATACCGTGAGCCTTAGCCCAAAAGGAGGTCGGTCCACAGCCCTGAAGTGTCACTCCTGGCACCTTTTTCTTATCAAACTGCCCATCTAGACACCATCTCAGTACTTAGAGGTTGAGGTGTTTGATCAAGTACACGTTATTCTAGCTACAGTAAATGAAGCATTTTGAAAAAGTGCACTCAATTAGATGAGAAGGAACATATTACACAAGAATTTTTAGCTCCCTCTCTCTTCAAACAGCAGCATATTCTTTGTAAAAGACAGATTTTCCTCATTAGAACTTGTGTTTGATCTCTGCAAATCTGAGGCATGATACAAGTACTTTCCCTCCGTTGATTCAAATAAGCGTGGGTTTATGTATAAGAATGAAACGCATGGAAAAGCATGATGTGCATCAACATAATCTGAGGTAAACCAGGTGTCCTGTGTCTTGGCCCGTTACAGTCTGAGAACCAGTGCCTTAAGAGGGTCAGAGAGGTAAGTCTGAAAGAAATCGTGTAAACTGTGCTCATGTGTAGTGACTGTTTCACTTACTACCAAAAGCACAAGGGCCCTAAACTGTAAACCTCAAGGATTATTCAAAAAAAGGAAACAAAAACACTAAAAGTACTCTACTTATTAGATTTAACGTTTACTTTTTTCTTATTTTTTGCAGGGTTTTCAACTTTTTTTCTCTTGTTTTCGCTCAAGTATAATCACAGGTGACTAACTACAGAGGATAACAGGGTCAGGTGAGTACCATGCTACATCAGGTTTAGAGAAGGCTATTGCAGACAATTCTACAACATGTACAACCACATTTTATACGTGTGAGTTACAAATATTTCAAAACATATCACCAAGAAACTAAGTACATACAAGATGTTGAATATTTAGAGTCTTAAAGGACTATCCCTCAGTCAGTAATAGGATTTCATGTTACTTGACTTAAACTGTCCAGTCTTACAGACAAAATCTGAAAAATTGCTATTCAAAAAGTAGCAAATTTGGTCAATGTCTCTTTTCAAATAGTTATAGTGCTTTTAATGGCTTAAGACAGGGGTCTTTTTTTAATCTCACCCAGTGGCAATCTACAGAACTTCAGTGTACATTTTATGACACCATAGCTGCAAAAGTCTTCATGTCAAGTCCAAAAGGTAAAACAACAGCTAATGCTGTCACATATATTTCAAAGTAGAATGCATTATCAAAAACAAAAACAAAAAACAAAAACACATTTATAAACCTTTTTTTTTTTTTTCAACTTTTTAGTTCTTGCAGGGAATTCAGCCATATGTTTAGCTCTGTGTTCCCGTCTCCTATGAGTTATCAGTCTGAGAGGACAGGCCTTCAGGAGCCAGGCTCCGTTCAAAGTCTTTAGGAAGATTCTATCTGAGACTCTCCTGTGTGCCGCGAGGGTCTTCAGGACTAGACACGAGTAAAGGGGGGCTTAAAACTCCCATTCCAGTGTTTCTTCTCGATTGGCTGCTCTCTCTAACCTGTGGATGATATTATTGAGGTTGGCCATTTTCTCATTGCGTCTCTGAGAGCTTCTGTTGAGTTTGGGGCTCTGGAAGGGAGGGATCTGGTTAGGGTCCAGGCTGTGATTGGTGCTTGTTGAGGGCGGGTTAGGAAGCGAGGGTGATATGGGAGCAGAGGAGGAAGGAATGGGGGAGACTGACATCATGAGGCCAGGTGAGGACGCAGCAGAGGGGGAGTTCAGGGAGACTTCCAGGCTGCTGCGGCATGGCTCTGATGAAGCCTTGAAGCTGACTGGGTCAACAGGTGACTTTCCGGCATCTTCCCCCTCATGCCTGGACTGATTGGCTCTTTGGGGTCCATCTATGGAGACTGCGCCAAGGTAGACCCCTTGAGCTTGGCTGCTCATCCCCTCTTCGGGCCTCAGGCTCTGCCCAGCCAAGTGGGTCTCACGAAAGCCAGTGATGGAGTCCTCATGCTCGCTTTTCAGCTGCGGAAATGGTACCGCTATGGAAAAACACTGAACTCTGGATGCTTTCACAGAGCCCTCCTTTCGCTCATCCCCCTCCTCTTCCCTGTCTATTGCCTCCTGTTTGACAGGAGGCAGTGCGGTGTTGGCGCTGAGAGGAAGGCTGGAGTGGATGTGTCCTGAGGGCTTCTGCAGCCTCCTCTCCTCTCCGTCAGAGTGGGGGCTCCGTGTCACTGAGGGGGAGTAGCTGTGGTGCTCAGCATCTGTGTCATTGTCTGGCAGACCCTCCATCAGCACCTCCCGTCGCATCCTAGACCTGCAGACAAAAACTAATTGTAAGGCACTCATTTCAATGCAAAACCTCAAATTTAACTTTATTATTCTCATTTAAATTTCAGGTGTTCAGTTGCAGTTTAACATAAATGTAAACTAGTAATGAAAACTGCAGAGGCAGCCATTAGTAGAGGTCACACAAAGGTCACTGGACTGGCCTGTAGTTGTGGAACCAGTTGATGACTGTGTTGGTTTTGAGGTTGAGCTGGGAGGCCAGCATCTCGATCGTGTTCTGAGAGGGGTAGGGCTCCAGCAGGTAGGCCTTCCTCAGGGCTTCTTTCTCCTCAGCTCCCAGCACCACCCGAGGCTTCTTCACTTGGCTGTAGGGGCACAGGTCCAGCGAGACCAAGGCCGGACTCACACACTCAGAACGCGTACTGGGTGAGTCACTGTCCGAGCCGGTGCTCAGCAGCCCATACCGTCTTTTCAGATAGGCTGGAGGGAAGACAGTGATATCTGGCGTGAAAGGAATTACAATACAACAAAAAAAATCTCAAAGTTGCATTGAAAAATACTATCATCTTTGCAGTGCACACCTTTCTTCTCCATCTTTTTCATGGCCCTCAGCTTGTCCACATTGTGAGGATCATTGAGCCACAGTTGCATGCGGACAAATGGCTCCCTGCCTTTCAGGCTGAGTTTGTGCCACGGTTTTGGCCTGGAGAGAAGGTCTGACACAGAGCCTTGAGTGAGACCCAGGATGGTTTCCCCAAAAAGACGCTGGCCTGTGTGGAAAAAAAAAATACTCATTGTATGTAGGACTTGTACCTGCGTTCATAAGAGTTGTTAGCTCAACCCCACAGTCTGAACTCATACACACCTAGGTTGTTGTCTGTTAGCACTTCCTTAACCTTTTTGGTGATGGCATAGGTGTCCAGCTCAGGAGACATGGCCACCAGCTCCTGGATTCCCAGTGGGTTTGTGGGCTGGTGCAGGGCCATTACGCTGGGAGTGGATTTCCCTCCCTCTGGATGGGGAGGCAGCCCCAGCGCTAGGCTCTCAGGCTGCTGGTTCTCTTTGCTGCTCTCCAGTGAGAGGCTGACAGGTTCGGCGAGTGGACTTGGGTGGCTGTCCGCTGGGCTAGGAGGCGGGGAGGGTGAGGACTGGGCTGTCACTGGGCTTTTGTCTGGAGGCAGGAGATATCACAGAAAAATAGTAAGCCTAGATACAGCCATTGCAGAAGTATCACTGTATGTAGACTGAACTGACTGTACTTTTCAAATTATGTATTTGGACATTTAATATCTTAAGTAGGGTTCTTTCTTGCCCATTCCTGTAGAGATGAGTGTATGTTACAAACTGCAGCATTACCCTGAGCATGGCCCTGGTTCGGTGGCTGGTTGAGGCTCTGGCCAAGCTGGTCCAGTAACCACAGCTGCATGCGGATGAAGGGCTCCCTGCCTTTCTGGGTCAGCTTGCTCCAGGGCTTGGGCCGAGAAAGCATGTCACTCACACTGCCCTGAGAAAGCCCCAGGACCTGTGCCATATAACCATAGGTTAATATACTGTGATGAAACAAACTATCTGTAGCCTTTCTGTCAATAAATATATAAATGCAAACAATGATTGATTTTCTGAATTATTATCAAGAAAGAAGGAAATCTCATCGCTCTGGGCATATGGTCTCATTGATAAACTTTCATCAAAAAACCACTAGAGGGAAGCAAAACACCATGAATGTTCATGTTAACCCTACTAAAATGCAGCACATTACATGGAGATGAATAAAAGTTTATCCACTTCAACATTACGATTTTTATTGATGGTTGACTGTTTTGTACAAAAACCAGGAGGGAACACTCAATTTTTCTCTACACTACATTTTATAATAACTGCTACACAGTCCCAGTGGAACTAAGTTTAAAATATTTAACGAGTGATCATCAGACAAGTATTGAGAAATATGACAAAAACTTCACAACTTGAAGCCCTTAATATCAGCAAGATGTCAAATCTGTACCATGAAACCTGTTATATCTAATCCACTCCTGAGAGAATAAACTCTGATAAATCATTAAGGCACTTGGGAAAACACCCAGGGGGATTTTCTTGGTCTGACCTTACAAAACTGATTGAGAACAAACAGCAGAGAGGGATAAGGCAAATTTAAAATAAACAAATAAATTATCCTACACCAATATCACCCATAAAAAAAAGTCCTTTGTTACTCAATCAACCACGTTCTAGTCATAACCATGTTCAGATGTTTGAACAAAGGCAGACAGTTGAATACTTACAATGAACCTTACTATCAGATCACAGCAACTAATCACAACAAAATTCCTACAAGCACACAGTGCCTCAAAGGAAATTCCAGAAGAGATGAGCTGTTGAAGTCTCAGTCTGAAAAGGCATAAAATACAAAACCACCAAACCACTGTGAGAGATATCCACATGGAGAATACTCTGTTATGGTGAAACTGGTGGCTGGCTCTCAAAGGCTCTTCAAGAGAGCAGTGACAACTCATCCAGGAAGTCATGAAAGATCACAGCAGAACATCTAAAGAAATGCAGGCCTTTTGGCTTAAGAGTGTTGATGGCTCTCTACAATAAGAAAGATGCCAAAAAATAGCGTTCGAGGGAGAATAGCAAAGCAAAGACCAATGTTCCATCACATTTGCAGAAAAACACCTGAAGGCTTTTACAATAATGTTCTATGCAGAGAATAGTAAATGGCAGAACAGGTTCTAGTATACCTGCTGTGAAGCAAATACAGAATTTCACTCTTGTAGCAGTTTTCTATAGCGCTGGGATACCTATGCAGACCTGTACCTGACGCAAATGTGATACGATTATCATACCATTAGTTAAATGTCTAGGTTGTAGTGTGGTGGTGTGGGGATGCTTGGGACTTATTATGAGTAGCATGACCTCTGCTCAGTGCCCAACACTTCTAAAAGAGTCCAGTCATCCGCCCATGAGCTGAGTTATGTCACAAGACAGCGACTCAAACCACAAAAGTAGATCTGAAAGGCTAAAAAGCAAAAATTAAAGTTTTAGAGCGGCCTTGTCAATGTCTTGACTTGAACTCAACAGAGGTGCAGTGGTGGGAATGAAGCAGTTCGTGCTTAAAAACTTGCAAATGTATTTTTCTCCACGAAGAGCTAAAGCTCGTTCACAGTGATATAAAACACTATTATCAAATTATAAGAATCTCTGGGCTGCAGTTATTGCTGCTGTAGTGATGGGATCTGTTATTAGGTTTAAAAAAGCCAATTACTTTTTCACATGGATGATTTGATTGTTTGATTAGTTTATTTATTGAAATAAATACAGTATTTTTACTTAGGCTACCTTAGTCTAATATTTCATGTCGCTTAAGATCTGAATCTAAATGAGGGATGATACTAGAAAAAAAGGAGGGTGGCAGATACCTACTTTATATCTTTGGCTTCTTACTGTCTTTGGTGCTGAATTGAATTTTTACATTAAAAATATTTTTAATATTCTGTTTAATGTAAGCTGTATATCATGATTCTTGATATAGTGTCTTATTTAGATTATAGTATTGGCAGGCTGTCTGTATTGCAGCATGACAGTGTTAATATAAAAAAAAATATATATAAAGACCAATATCTGACCTTTTCACCAAAGATCCTCTGACAGATGCCGTTCTTTGCCAGCTTCTCCTTCACCTGCCTGGTCAGCTCTATGGTGTCCACCTCTCGGTACATGTACATCTCATACTGCTCCGGAGTCAGCGGAGGAACAGTGGGCTTGAGGGCACGGGGGATGTACGCTGGGTAGTAGGATAGGCGTCCTGGACCAGGCCCTGGGGACTCACCGCTTACTGACGTGTCTGACTCCACCTTCACCTCCACTGGACGGCCAAGTCCAAGCTCATCCTCAGCAGCGGAGGCCTCCTCACTATTGGGGAGACACTCGCCGTTCTCCAGACGGGGCCATGGCCGGGGCAGGGTAGAGGGCCCAGAGGAGGAGGAGGACAGGGAAGGAGACACCGAATTGAAGGGCCGAGAGCTGCTGCTGCCACCACCTAGTCCCATCGACCCCCGATCCTGTGACCAGTGCTGATCGAAGTAGGTGCCTGCTTCGCCAATCTCTGACTTGACTTTACGGATGATGTTCTGGACGAAGGCGGCCGGGGAGAGCACGCTGAGGGGTGTTTGCGGGCTGCTGATTGGGTTGGCCATGCATACGGTAACACAACCTTCTTCCTCCTGTTTAATGGAGATGGGTAAAGGCAGGCCCCTGGAGCGCTCTGGGGGCCCTAGACGTTCCACCTGTGCTCCTGAACTGGTGGAGGAGGCCCTCCCACAGGCCTCCATCTCAATCAGTGCTTGCTGCTGGGCCTCCATCTCCCTCCTAGCCTGTTCTAGGATGTTCTTTATGGTTTCATCAGAGCTGCTGCCTGCTCCGTTACTGCTTCTGCCTGATGAAGTGTTCAGGGACAACTTTCCATCACCTGTAAAAAACAAGACCCACATGTTGACATTGATTCACACGCAAATCACCTTCCCACTTAAGATGCATTACAATAATGATCAAAATGTTTAATAAAAACAGTGAATATCTCTGTCAATTGAAAAAAAAAAAAAAAAAATCAATCAATATGGCCTTGACCAATATGACTTATGACTCGCAGCTCCATTCTTACCTCCCCTCTGGGACTGGATCTCCTTCTTGGCCTGCTCCAGGATATTCCTAATAGCGTCGTCTGACCCAGTTTCAGGAGTTCGGATGCGTGGAGTGATGCTCCCTGCCACAGAGGGTAACAGAAAGAGATAGAGATAGAGCGAGAGGAGAGAGGAGGGGGGTGAGTGGGATGGTTGATCAGAGAGCAGTTCCAAGGCTTTGCTTTTGACTGGTAGATCAATGGCTGCCTTTGAGCGCGTGCTGTCTGAGGTTGCAGTATACGGGAAGCTCAACTTTCAAAAGCTGTGAATCTAGGGAGAAAACAAAGTTTTAAAGTAACACTACAAACATGGCAGAGGAAGCTGTGAAGAAGTCAAGGATAAGGTCCAAGTAGATTAGAAGGTTTAAATGTACACGGGTCCAAGAGCTAAGCCACCAAAACAAGACGGTGTGATTACATCTGCTCTAAAAACTTACTGGTACATCATAGCTTCATATGCTCCCAAATGCCATAGTCACTCTCAAAAGACTCTTGTTTAAAACAACCTAGTTCTAATTTGGGAAGCTCTGGCCAACTATGGTAACACCTGTGAAACCAGGCTATCTAAAATTAAAGGAAGAGGGCTCCAGTTACTCTTAACCATTGGTTGTTGATGACCATTGGTTTATGCAGAATATTCACTTGTTCAACTTTAACCTTCTCTTCTCAAAGCATAAGGCTGGCATCATTATTTTTCTTATTGTCAACAAATACCATGAAAAGACAAAATAAACAAGCCCACTCTTTCCTACTGAAGACTTCATTTAAAAAAAAATAAAAATAAAATTGGGTCATAAATGTATAAATGTCAATAATTTCCAAAAACAGCACTGAGTCACAATAAACAACAATGTTTCTGGTAATGGAGGAACATGTCACCCAGTGAACCGGTGTTCACACTTATGTGGGTGTGTTTTTTTAATACTTAAACTTAATACTTAAAAAATAAGAACAAAAGAAAAAACAAAACTGTTGCCAGGCACCATGACACCTACACAAAACTCTATAGTATATTATTGACCATGTTTATTGAGCATGATGGTTGATAGGAATCATGTGATTATCCATGAATGGTAAAGTGTGCAATACCCAGAAAAGGTTAAATAAAATATATAGGGGAAAGTGGCACATGGACGGTGATGCCTATTACTCAAACAAATATATAATCCACTTTATCCATCTTGCAATGTATAAATTCTCTGTCACTTTTACCTTTTAAATCAGTCTTTCCATCTAATCTATCTCTCTGATGATTCAAGCCCGTTATCTGCTGTAGCTGTATCAGACTGCAGCCATTTGTGGGTTGATCACCCATGTGTTTTTTGGACAACGTACTTGTTAGTTAGATAAATTCAGGGTTGGCTTTGACCATTTCATGGGAATTATCAAGAATAAGGAAAAATAAAAATATTTATGCTTTAACTGTCATTGTAAATGAATTTGGTGGATGAATATGAAGGACATTTCAGACACCTAATTCAAAGCCGCTTTCAATTCCAAGTCACTGGTTTATTAAATACAGTCAATAAGGCGACTTGTTCAAAATTTGCCCAGATACATTGGGGGAGAAACTTGCTAGCTCATGTTTCTCCCCCAATGTATCTGAACTATAAAGCGGTATTTAGTGGTGTTGCAAATGGCCACAACTACAAAAAGAGTTCTGCATCCAGTTTGTTCCCATGTGAGGCAGCATGTTTTATCCAATATGCCCTGTCACTGTCATTTCCACTTACCTCTCTGGCGGACCTGGATGGTCCTAAGTGCCAGGATGTTCTGTTCATCAGAGAGGAACTGCTTCATCTTAATAAAAGGTTCTTTGCCTTTCACAGTCAGCTTCCTCCAGGGTTTGGGTCTTGCTAGAATCTCACTGACGGAGCCCTGGGAGAGGCCCAGCACATAGTGGCCGAACACGCGCTGGCCTATGTTGTGCTTGAGCAGCTGCTCCTTCACCTGGAAGGCGATCTCAGCCGTGTCGAGTTGGTCCTCGTCTCCCGCAGTTGAGCTGCCGCTTTCCGACTGGTCGCTGGGCAATCCAGCATCAGCGCTGGCTGCCCCCGCAGACCCTTGAGTTGCTGACATGAGGGCAACTTTGGCTGCATAGAGGGCGGTTGGAAAAGCCATAAGACCCTCCTTTTTAAAGTGTGGCGAAAGGAGCTGCTTGTGAAGGATGTGGTCTCCTGAAAGTCGGTCCCCGGAGCACGGAGACACAGAGAAGGGACGGGGGAGATCATGGCTGGAGGAGGAACCGTCCAGGGTGGGGGGGCCAGGGCTGGGGGAGGCACGGCCATCAACCAGAGAGGAGGATGAGTGGGAGCCGGGTGGTCTGCCTGTCTCCCTTCCTGCGTCCTCGGACTGGTCTTCATCTGGCAACAGAAAACACATTCTCATCCTCTGGCTGTGCAAACCACATCTACATCTTGCAGGCTAAGTTTATGCAAAGAGAATCTAGTCTGAAAATACTGACTCCAGTAATTGATCAAGCCTGACCAATGACCACTAAGCAATCAGTGAACAATGGGGACTTCAGAGTAGATGACAAAACTTGCTACCTTTTTAGACTCTAGAACCTTGAGCTATAAACTATTGAGACTAGGAGTTTTAGACAGAAAATGGAACATGAGACATTTATTTTTACCATTGCTGTGCAAAATTCGAGCCTTATCCACCAGGTACTTGTGAGACGGGAGAAAGGCCTCTTTATCAAGCAAAAGAGCCTCTGCAGCCTTGGCAGACTCCTATACACAAAAACACACACGTTAAACAAAAGCTGTTAATTTTCAATTAAACAATTACAGTAGCTGCAGATATCCTTACAATAGATGATGATCAGTGATACATTCACTGTTACTGCTGTAGTTTTTCTTTCATGACACAAGATGAAATTAGGAAGAAACAAAAATTCTATTTAAAACTGCTGCATAAACAAGAGGATGGTGCAGGAGCACATATACCTGCGACGAGCCACCATTTGCTGAAGCCAGCTTCATTACCTTTAGGATACTACAGACAGAAAGAAAAAAATACCAATAAAGTTAGAGTTTTTAGGTTTAAATTCTAATCATTATGAGTTAAGACATTTCATCTATACCAAATGATCACCTGAGTTCAGTTTTAATCTCTTCATAGTCAGTCTGGGATTGCAGTTTAGCTTCTAATCTCTGAAACAAAATATAAGAGAATAAGCATATTTTATTTCATATCAATAAGAGTCTGGATAATCAATGAGGACTGAGGAAGTGTGTCATGTTCTGTCACTTGTCATGTGTCAGAGCCACTAACCTCAATAGCTTCTGTTTTATAGGCCAACTGGCGTTCCAGCTCCAGGATCTGATTGGCCGATGTCTCCTGAACTTCCTGTAGTGTGAACTGCAGCCGCTGAATGTTTTCAAGAAGACGGAGGATTTCACGATCTTTAGCCAGTAAGGCAGCCTCCAACTGGGAGGGCAACACCTCACCCTTCTCATTCTTTTCCTAACAGGGAAAGAAGGAGACATGACGTGGGAAGAAAAAAAAGTGATAAAGGGAGTGAGGAGGAGAGGAAGTGTAAGAGGGCAGCCAGTGAATCACAACCTCTGCAGTGCTGATGTTAATCAGAAAGGTGGAAAGTGGGAGAATTTCTTTTTCACAAAGATGTTAAGGTAACAATTAATACTGTATTTTTCATTAATGTGAATAGATCTGATAATGAGGTACAGTAGTGTTCAAAATAATAACAGTCCAATGTGACTAACCAGATTAATCACTGTTATTAGTATATTTTTTATTGCTACATGGTAAACGAGTTACCAGTAGGTGCAGTAGATTCTCAGAAAACCAACAAGACCCAGCATTCATGATATGCACGCTCTTAAGGCTGTGCAATTGGGCAATTAGTTGAAAGGGGTGTGTTAAAAAAATAGCAGTGTCTGCCGTTGACTTTACAAACTCAAAACAATTCTGTACAAACTTTTTTGTTTCCAGGATTTAGCAATCCTGTGAATCACTAAACTAATATTTATTTGTGTGACCAGAGTTTTTTATAACCGCTTCACATCTGTGTGGCATGGAGTCAACCAACTTGTGGCACCTTTCAGCTCTTATTCCACTCCAAGATTCTTTAACAACATTCCACAATTCATTTACATTTCTTGGTTTTGCTTCAGAAAGAGCATTTTTGATGTCACCTCACAAGTTTTCGATTGGATTAAGGTCCGGGAATTGGGCTGGCCACTCCATAACATTAATTTTGTTGGTGTGGAACCAAGATTTTGCTCGTTACTAGTGTGTTTGGGGTCATTGTCTTGTTGAAACACCCGTTTTAAGGGCATGTCCTCTTCAGCATAAGGCAACATGACCTCTTCAAGTATTTTGACTTATGCAAACTGATCCATGATCCCTGGTATGCGATAAATAGGCCCAACACTATAGTAGGAGAAACATGCCCATATCATGATGCTTGCACCACCATGCTTCACTGTCTTCACTGTGTACTGTGGCTTGAATTCAGAGTTTGGGGGTCGTCTCACAAACTGTCTGCGGCCCTTGGACCCAAAAAGAACAATTTTACTCTCATCAGTCCATAAAACGTTCCTCCATTTCTCTTTAGGCCAGTTGATGTGTTCTTTGGCAAATTGTAACCTCTTCTGCACATGCCTTTTTTTAACAGAGGGACTTTGCGGGGGATTCTTGTAAATAGATTAGCTTCACACAGACGTCTTCTAACTGTCACAGTACTTACAGGTAACTCCAGACTGTCTTTGATCATCCTGGAGCTGATCATTGGCTGAGCCTTTGCCATTCTGGTTATTCTTTGATCCATTTTGATGGTTGTCTTCCGTTTTCTGCCACGTGTCTCTGGTTTTGCTCTCCATTTTAAAGCATTGGAGATCATTTTAGCTGAACAGCCTATAATTTTTTGCACCTCTTTATAAGTTTTCCCCTCTCCAATCAACTTTTTAATCAAAGTACGCTGTTCTTCTGAACAATGTCTTGAACGACCCATTTTCCTCAGGCTTTCAAAGAGAAGTGCATGTTCAACAAGTGCTGGCTTCATCCTTAAATAGGGGCCACCTGATTCACACCTGTTTTTTCACAAAATTGATGACCTCACTGATTGAATGCCACACTGCTATTTTTTTTAACACACCCCTTTCAACTAATTGCCCAATTGCACAGCCTTAAGAGCGTGCATATCATGAATGCTGGGTCTTGTTGGTTTTCTGAGAATCTACTGCACCTACTGGTAACTCATTTGCCATGTAGCAATAAAAAATATACTAATAACAGTGATTAATCTGGTTAGTCACATTGGACTGCTATTATTTTGAACACTACTGTATTAGTAAGAATATTTCTATGCCACTTAAAAGACATTTGACATTAACATTTGACCACTCTGCATAGGTTTTTAATTTGATAGTTTGTACACAACAAATGTCAATCTGTCTAAATTTAGTTGTGTTAGTCAGAAATTGCAAATTTCACGATTATGTTTTAAGTCCTTGTACTATACCATATGTTTGACTGGTATTGGCATTGAGTAACTTTAGAAATTAGTTCGCTCTTGTTTCGATGAAGACAGACATATAGTGATTAAAACACCGGATTTGAACGGATACTGTAAAATTTGTCTTTTTAAATTTGTTAAAATTACAATGGCTGCATTCAAGAAAATTCCCATAGAATTTGCTAGAGTTTTTTTTATTTATTTGTTGATATTATTTCCTTATTATTTTGTATTTGTTTGGGTACTGGGTAATGGCTGTTTCTGTAATTTTCCTTTTTTTCATCCATATGTGAAAATATGTCCTGTTATGTCGTTCAGGGGTTCTCTGTCTCAAAATACATTTCTATTTACAACTGGCTGATAAGAAAATGTTTACCACCTAAACCAACTTAAACTTGAAAAGAATATCTGAGGGAAGAGACGTGACAATAGCAAACACAGTGTTGACTAACAGGCTATCTTTGGGAAGTAGCAAGTTGTCAGTGTGCTTTTTTAAGTTTGCTGGATTTTTAAGAATGTATAGGATTTCAAAATTTGTGACCATATGTTTTGTGTGTAAAATCCATCTGTATGTTAAATCTGTAATGTGACTATTTTAGTCCAATAAATGTTGTTGAGTAATAAAGTACAATATTTCTCTATGATATGTGGTGGAGCAGAAGTGCAAATTAGCATATTATGGATAAACTCAAATACAATACAAATATGTCGAACTTGTACCTAATTACCGTACCTGAGTAAATGTTACACTGCACAAGACAAGTATTTCACACAGGATGTCACATCATCCTTACCCTGCTAGTTCCCTCTGCTGGATGGCAGTTCCCTGGGGTGGCACTCTGGCCACTGGCTAACTGCTCCTTTAGCCTCTCCACTTCTCTCTGAGCCATTTCTGCTCTCTGTGCACAGACATTGTATCGCAGGGTTACAATTTACATACAGCAGCCATAACAGTTGGCTAATAAGATGATCAAGGTTAGAGCATATACATAAATCATGGGAGGCACCCTTGCTCTGAAATTTTAGAGCTGGGTGAAAACCTAGCAGGGGCCTGAGCAGATGAGCACAGCAACCGGTTTATTCTGCTGAGGGGGCTGTTTGGTCGGCCCACTTTATTCCCCAAACTGTTTACCTGCTCTGTCACACCCAGCCTGCTAATTAATGATTCGTTTTTAGAACATTTATCTAGGAGCTGCTGGCAGAGAGCAGCAGAGTGAGAAAAAGCGTATGAGAGAGGGAGCAGAGGGGAGAAGAAAGGAGCAGAGGGAAAGATGTATCATCAGGATAGGAAGCAATCGAGGTGGTGAGATAACTAAGAACCCCGGCGTTCGGCGCTCCGGCATCAATCGCACACGGCAGTCTCCTGTTCTTTGCTGAGTGGAGCCATGCTGCCATAGTGTGCCCACCAATGGGGGCTCAGGTTTACACTCACTAATCACACACTCAGGGGAGGGAAGGGGAGGTGTGGATGTGGGTGTGTGTGTGTATGTGGGTGTGTGTGTGTGTGTGTGTGTGTGTTTGTGTGTTTGTTTGGGGGGGGGGCACAGGACGAAGGGTGTCTAATTAAAGCCAAGGCTTGATTACAGGAGTGATTACCTTAACGAAGGAGCATCTCAATCAGAGAAGTGCACATGAAGATTGTACTCACCTGGTTTGCTTTCTCAAGATTCTCCATGATCACGTCAACCTCCCCTGCCCTGGAAAACAGACATCGAGAAAGAGAAACCCAGGATTACAGACGAGGTATTCGTACTCTCCGATGAAAAACAAGCGATGTGTAGATACAATTATATCTACACATCCTATTATAATATAATTCATCCTAAAATGAAGCTAAAAGAGACAACCACTTCCTAAATGGCCTAAAATTGATTCTACAAGTCATTGTCAGTTTTATTTTCTCCATGTATATTTCAGCAAATTCAAATAATATAAAGCTGTGACAGGAAATGTGACCTTTATAACTGATTTTGAACAAAACCAAATATAGAGAAATGGAAAAAGCAGTACACTGTGTGATACATTGCTACATGTTTTGGAGATAATGAACAACTTAGTGTAGCTCTACAACCGCTATCATGACATGCAGGTAAATTTACATAGCCAATTGGAATCTACATACACACCACGTTCAATACTCTGAATGTATTTTTACTTAAAATAGAGTTTCACCTCTACTGCACTGTGCAGTTGTTTCAGAGTCTCTGTTAATAACAAACATCCATGCTTGGTCACTACAGTGCAACACTGCTTATCCATAAAGCAGCACTTTATGTCTGATAGAGAAAGAATACTCCTGTAAAACTTCAAAGCAAGTCACATTTCCAGGGTAGCAACTATGTTTAGAATTTATAGTAATTTGGAAAATAAATGTCAATTTCTTGGGGAGATGGAAATAAAATTTATTTATGATTGATAATAGAGCATTTCCCTGAGGACATCATGATTTTTACTTTTAAAGCATGATGTTTAAGCCATATTCACAGCTACAACATTATAAAATAGGTAAAAATGTCGTTTATTATCAAAACTATTAGACGTGTCCTCTTGCACTACTCTCAGATAGACAATCCATATTGTCATTGATCCACACTGATTCTACTGTGAGCTGTTTCTAATATATTGTCCATCACATTTATATTAATCATGGTGGAGCAAATATTAAGGCCTTTCAGTATAACACAGTACAGTTCAACAGCTTCAGAAACTACAGCCTTTCAAATGTCCATACCGTTGAATAAACACTTCTGTAGATTTGGAGAAAAACTGAAAAATCAACACATAATTGTAAGAAAGGTTTTAGAAATAATGAGGTCAAGAGTCCACATACATTCTGCAGTGCAACATTTTTTTTTTCTTTCAAATTTTATTTATTCATTTGGCTGTAAATATACCCTGACAGTAAGCTGTTTCAGTGCCTTGTCCAGTATACCAGGAATATTCCAGTGGAGAAATGTTAAATGTTGAAATTGCTTATTCCCTCTTGTAATGTGTGTGTTAAGGCAGATGTAAACTCCTCCATGGCTAATAAAAGAATTCCAGATACCTGGACCAATACAGTTGACTCAGTTGTATCTAAGACCCTGCACAAACTGCCAACATCTATTCATCGGCCAAGTGGCAAATTCACATGCTGAATCCTGATTTGTATCCTCAGAACTCTTCTGAGGTTGCACTCCAACTTCCCTCAATACATCTAACAATCAGAGTAGTCTAATTTAAACAGGAACTCAGCGGGATTATTCATGAGGTTTGTTTGAAGTTCAACAGTTTCATTTTTCACACATGGGACCTGATTTTCAAAAGGTAGATAAGGATAAATTAACGAGGATGCTGTGATTGATTTAAATATGCACATAGGTTTCTCAAGTTTCGGGACACAGCAGTCATTTTCACCAAAAGGAAAAAAATGTTCAAAGAACGCGTTACACTTTTTTTATTCACATCGAACCGACTACATTCAGAGGAACCTTTACCCTCTTTTATGTTTACACCTAACTGCCCCCATTGTCTCACATCAGGCTGTGTGGATACCCAAAATATTAGTAAACCAATAAAATCATTTTGGCTTAAGCACTCAAGAAAAGCAAAATGCAATCCTCCAATATTTCTACAGTCAGCAACAGAATCAGTCAGACACTGAGACTTTCTCAAACCATCCCTATTCTTGGCATTAATGATCATCAGTTTTGTGTGGTACAAGCCCAGTTTCAGAGGTCCTTGCTCATGCCCCGGTCCTATCAATAAGGCCAGGATATATGGCGCCCTGCTGACAGCAAACACAAACAGGTGTCAGCTCCACGTTTAATGAACTTGTGCAGTACGGAAAATGTTTTGTATTGATTACCTGCTCAACTACTCAAGCCGAAGCAGACAAATAGTCTTTCTTATCAACATTGAGGAAACAGTCAGATAGAGTAATAGAGGCTAGCCCGGTGTTCAGAGGCTCGGGGTCAGGGACGGATAACTGTGGCAGGAGCTTTGGGGTCAGTGGTGCTAATGTCAGCCCAGAGGACATCACACACATACACACAAACACACACACACACACACACACACACACACACACACACACACACACACACACACACACACACACACACACACACACACACACACACACACTAACACACACACACACACACACACACACACACACACACACACACACACACACACACACAAACTCAAACACACACAGACCTCATCGACATTGACAATCTCTTTAATGCAATGGCATTCCTCAGCTCCACACTGGACACGAGATTATGTAGTCAAAATAAAGAAGGACGGCTTCGGCACTTGAAATGTTACAATGAGCACTAGTGAGGAGGCCATAGGGAAGCAACCATGACTTGAGGCAGGGGTGTAGAAGATTTAGAGAGAAGGTGTGGTAGACTAAACACAAAAAGACTCTTACTTCTTCGTCATCTCCTGGTTGTATTTACATCGCAGGTCCAGCAGCTCTGTCTGTGCAGTGTTCAGAGCTGTTCAGACGCAGACAGGGGGAAGTGAGATATTAACTTACATGAAAAACACAAATGAACTTTGAGCTTAAAGCTATATTACTGAATCTATTTACCAATCCAAATTTTGGATACATTAATATCTCTTCCATATTTAAAATACAGGTCTGTTTTAGTTTAAACATAACCAAGGTAGGGACGTCCTTAATAATTCATTCAAAACTGATATTAAATCATTACATATGGTCAAACACATCCAATCAGTAATCATGTGTTAGTTTTAACCTATATTTATTGTAAACAAAGCACCAGTGGGGGAACAGTGTTTCAGCAGGAGGCACCATACTGCATTTATATGCATAATGGCTCTTTGATAGCTTGAAATTAAATTTAACAACTACAGTATGTGCCAGTGTTTAAACCACTTACATGAATGCAGAACCTTGATCTTCTCTTCGGACTCTGATAGTCTTTCGGCCAAACTAACATCAGCACTCTCCTCCCCCTCCCTGAGAGAAGAAACTGTCAGTTCCTTCACTACATCATGGCCAAACAGTTAAAGCCACAATATGCAACTTTATGGCTCTAGACAGAAAAAGATATGTTAATCCAAACTTCCTCCCAACTAGAAATGGTACGTGCTTAGGTGTTTAGTCATCTCCCTTAAGAAATATAAACCCAGCATTTACTGGTTCTCACCCTCGGTCTTCAGCTCGGTCCTGGTAGTTCTGCTGTGGGGAGCCTGGGGCCCTCGGAGCTGGTGTGCTGTTGGGGGTCATCAGGGAGGCTGGAGAGCTGGATTCTGGGGCCTCTGCTGTCACCGCTGAGACTACCGGACCGTCCTGTGTGGGCTCTGTGTGGCAGGAAAAGACTGGAATGAGTGCAACCACCAGTGTTCTGTGGTAATTGATCTTTATTTGAAAAAGTCATGATAAGTTGATTATTTTCACACTTTTTCAGATATGTAGAGGACCTGGTGTAGTTAAATTAATGGCCCAGGACTTCTAGACACATACAGCAGCAGCAACTTCGGCACTGCGTTAAAAAATTTAGTTAGTATTGCTCCCTAATGTGCGTGATTTTGACCTGACCTGTCTTTTCAAGGCACTCCAAGTGTTTCTTCCAGTGCCCGCTGATCTCTCGTACCAGGGCCTCACTGTCTGGGGCCACACTCTGAAGCTGCTGCAGCCTTTCCTCCAGGGTATGGGAGGCCTCCAGCACAGGAGCTGGATCTGTGGAAACAGTCGCAAACAAATCTTTTTAGAAAGAACTACTGAGATTCACATGATATTCATACACTCCTACTTTTCAAAAAAAGCAAAATAGCTGTTTTACTGTGTGCGCTGCCTGTAAAGAACATTACAGAGTTTTCTGCACCGCAGTTTCAACAGAGGCAGACTATTCCACAGAGACTTGTTTCCAAAGAGTGACTCTTAGACTTTCCCCACTCGGGCGCCTTTGAAAATTTCACAGGCTGGACCGAATGACACAAGTGCTGTTCCGACCCTTCGCATGTACAGAAATCAAATCTAATGAGTCTGCTCATATGCTGATGAATGAGAAAGAAGACAAAAAGATTGCTATGAATATGTGACAAAGTCTTAAGTCCCAAGTATACACCTAGGTAAAGTGTAGAAAAAGTCTGCTCCTGAAAAGGGAGTTAAAAAAAAAAAGCGGGATTCTTTAACACAACAGAGGAGCTGTTTTGCAATGCATGCGCGGCAGCACCGGGCCCATGGGGCCAACTAGGAGGCTGTTTCTCAGCTAACAAGTCTCCTCTGTATCATTTGATCATTTAAATTATTATGCCAGGAATTCTCAGGAGGCAGCTCGGCACTCCACATCACAGGGCTGTTTTTAATCTTCCCCTTCCCTTTCTTCCCCTCCCGAAAAGTTCAACAGCTCAGAGAGAGAGAGCTGCTCCTGTTGTGTACCTGCCTGCCGAACACCAAAGGAGGTGACTTCTAGTGCCAAAGCACAGAGAGGGAAGCTCAGGGGAGCTCCTTGACAAGGGGGGGAGGCAAGATGTAGAGCCACGCGAACGCAAGCACACACACACACACACACACACACACACACACCACAGCCCTTCAAAACTCAAAAAGAGGAGGAAAATCGCTGCTTTGCTGCACAAACTTTTCTCCCACAGCTTTCATCCGCTCATCATAGACTTTTGTGTGGAACCCATTTGGATCCCTTCTTCAGTATGGGCACTGACTGAAGTGACTTTTCATAACGAGTTGGAGCCATAGACATACAGACATTTAAACTTTGCCAGATGTCACTGAGAGAACGCAAACTCTGAGCCGACGGGGCACAAAAATAAATGCTCATCAGAGAGCCAAAACTTCTGCAATGTGCAATTTGTTGAAATCCTGGCCTTGAATTGCAGCTTGCCATATCTGCATTTTCATCAGACAAACATTTTGGGCCATTTAATTGATTGAGCTATTTTTCCCAGGACCGTTTACAGTCAAGCATTGTCTGCATTCATTGTTACACCAACTGCGGAGATATTGCATCAGTCACAAGGGACATCACTATTAAGAGCACAGCTCTTCTAAGACAAACAGGATGACTTAAAGCACTGCTATTCCATCGACCCACTGTCACAGAAATCACTTTATCAGCCTCTTTCCCATATATCCTTTCAACCTTTAATGATCAAAGGACAGAGATTATAGTAAGGGATCTCTCACACATGGACAAGCCAGGATTATCAATCAGTGGCAGGGGAGTAAAGTAAAGTCAAATTTAAAGTGAAGGGATATAACTAAAGACTGTATACAAAATTAACCCCCATCAAAGTAGAGCAGCAGGGATCCTCTCCAAGGGCCCCAGATCTACAGTTACTGAAGGAAAGTCCAGGAAGACTGCAAATAACTTTGGAAAATAGAAGTACTAATTGATGTAACTAATAAGGAGCACTTGAGCTTCTTTTTAGTGCAGCTGTGATGGTTAATCCACCAAATAAAATAAAATGGAAGAGGAATTCAACTCTGACCAAAACGCTCACATTCCCGTTAATCAAGAAATATAACACAGCTGACGAGGCATTAGGTACATTGGGTGAGTCACATCACTCTTGGTTCAAATAAATGCTTCAATTTTTAATTCATCCCTTATCTTAATTATGGATGATTGGATGTCTGCTCTGAGGTCATGATAACTGATCGGGCAACAGCAGCTCGTTTAAGCTAATAAATCACAGGGCATTTAATGCATCATTTTCTCTGGTGAGACGCAGGTCCAGCCCTGGATGAATCCAATACACTGAGAAGAGCAGGATGGCACAGCGAGATTCAATGTTGTCCTTGTGAAAACATGAACAGTGCATTCAGAATGTACTCATGTTGCAGCCTCATCAATCTACACTAAATACCCCACAATGACAAAGCCAAAACAGAATATTGAAAAGATTTGAAAATTCATTAAAAATAACATACTGACATAAGTATTCAGACCCTTAGTTGAAGCACCTTAGGTAAGTTATTACAGCCTCGAGTCTTCTTGGGTATAACAAAATAAACTCTACACCTGGATTTGGGGTTTTTCTGTCGTTCGTGTCTACAGATGCTCTCAAGCTCTGTCAGATTGGACTGGGACCATTGGGGGACAACCATGTTCACGTCTCTTCAGGGATGTTTGATTGGGTCCATGTCAGGGCTCCGGCCGAGCCTCTCAAGGACATTCACAGAGTTGTCTTGACTGTGTGCTACGGGTCGTTGTCCTGTTGGACGGTGAACCCCTCGGGCAAGTCCGAGTTCCTGAGAGCTCTGGACCGGGTTTTCACTCAGGATATCTCTGTTCCCTCAACCCTGACCGGTCTCCCAGTCCCTGCTGCTGAAAAACACCCACAGCTTGATGCTTGATGCCTCCAAGCTTAGCTGTTGGGATGGAGTTGGACGGGTGCCTGGTTTCCTCCAGAAGTGACACTTAGAATTGAGGCTGAACAGTTAAACCTTAGTTTCATCACGGTCTCTGAGTCCTTTAGGTGCTTTTTCAGTTTCAAACTCTCTGCAGCTTTCAAATATCTTTCACTGAGGAGAGGTTTCTGTCTGACCACTATGTCTTAGAGCCCAGATCAGTGGAGCACTGCAGTGATGCATCTCCTTCTGGAAGTTTTTCCCATCTCCACACAGGATCCCAGAGTGACCATTGGTCATCTCTCTTACCAAGGCTGTTCTCCGCTGATTGCTCAGTTTGGCCAGACAGCAGCTCTAGGAAGAATCCTGGCTGTTCCAAACTTGTTCCACTGAAGATTCATGGAGGCCAAAGGTAGACTACAATCAAGATGTCTGAATATGTATGTCAATGTGATATTTTAGTTTTTCTTTTTAAGAAATTCAAAATAATTTCTAAAATTCTGTTTTCACTTTGCGATTAAGGAGTATTGAGTGTAGACTGATGAGGCTGTGATATAAAATGTGAAAAAAGCTAAAGGGTCTGAATAATTTTTGAATGAACCTTATCTGTTCACTCACAATAAGACGCTTTCTACCATTACAACATTGTAACAAAACATAACCTGTTTTCTTACAACTTGAGTCATATTTCTGTAGCTGTGTACTGTAACTATACTTAGCAAAGTAATTGTTGAGATCCAGGAATGTAGTGACAATTGCTACAACAAAGTCCAATATTCAAGCCAATAGTTTGTTTTTTTGGGGGACCAACAAATGTATATGGAAAATAAAAGTGAAAATGGAAGTCTCAGAACTGTGAGGGATATTTACAACTGACAGGTAAGGGACTAATTTTACTGTTGACCTATGTTTTCTCTTTCAAGTTTGGCTAGTCAGGGATTTGTTTACAAACCTTGTGACCGTCTGATTCCCAGTGTTTCTTGCTCCATCTGACCTCTTTTAACTATGTAACCATGTTAAATAAAAAAAATATAGAGAAAAAAATAGAGAATTATAAATGACCATATATACAAGACAGAAAAATAGGGAGGATGTGTAAACCATAGACTCATTGATGGATTAACATAACAGATTGTTTTTACTAAAGAATACTTTAAAAAGTTGGTTGTCATATTTTATGTATTGTATTTATGATCATTTACATTTCCTGTATCTTTTTCTGTATCCACAAGCAGTCAATATTGTATTTTGTAAGAAGCATTTCAAAAAGATGAAGGCAATGATACTTAGTGTACTTAGCATCTTTGGTGATCTATAAGTCACATAACTGATCAAGATCATGGACTGTGTATAGGGAAACTGGATGAAGGCAAGGTAGTGAAGATGTAAATAAACCATGGTGTCCTGGAGGTGTTTTCATTCTGATTGACTTGCACTGAACCTCACACTGGTCTGGTCTGTACCTTGCTGTGTGTGTGTCAGCCTTACTTAGAAATTACAATGTTATCAATACCAATGGAGGAGATGGGAAAAGCTACAAAAATATGACCCAGCTTGTGATAAACCTTAAGTTGCGTATGGCCATCAAAAGTTAGCATGACTTTTAATTGTTTTGCAGAGTCTCAGCTGCATTGATGTTGAGTTTCATCACTTCGGCCGAGGGATAATGAGGCTGCCACCTTGTAGCTTCTTCCTTGTGGTCACTGCATTGCTGTTCCTGTGATATTGCACATCTCCAAGCGGGAGGCAGTTACTATATCTGGGTGAGCCTTTAGTCCAGGTTGAGCAGGAGCCCAAGCCTGTCAGAAGCTGGATGGCTCAGAGGACTGCGGGTGGCACTAGGGAGGACTGTGTGCAGGTACAGGATGTGTGTCTAGGTGGGTGGGGGTGGATCAGGGTGGCGTGCGCCAAGACAAGCAGGTGTGTCGGGGCGGTCCGTCTTGGCCCTGTCAGCGATACACCATCATTAGGCGGTGTGGGCGCAGCAGGGTGCACCATTATGTCTCCCTGGGCCCTGTGTAATTACGCTCTGACATAATTAACCCAGCAAGCCCATTAGCCAAGCATTGGCTGGCTGAAGAGAGAAAAAAAAGCTATAATTATTTGTTGTGCGCATGTTAATGAGGCCAGCTGTGTTCCCATCATACAACACGAACAAATTAATTTACAAGGCTGTGCTCCAAGGTTTTTTCTTTTCATTCAAAACAGTCTTGTTTTTTTTTCCTCTGAGTGGACTTCAAGGTCCATAAACATGCTCTGCCGCTGCTGCAACAAACAGTAACACTGCTGTAATATTGTTGTCAAGGACCAAAATTAGGTTGAAAAGAACATTAAGTCTTTACTTTCACCTTCAAATACAATGTAAAGTGAAGAAAGGTATGTAGCATAAAATGCTGCCTCTTTTCTTGCCTGTCAAGGATTAATTTCGATTAGAAATAACAGAAACTGCTGGCAACATTTTAAACCAATGAGTATTTGATATTCAGATAGCTAACGGAAGTCTCGCTTTACCTTGAACTGGCAGATGGTGTAAGAAAATACTAAGATAAAAATATATAGGTTGAATTACGAAAAAATGATTGTGGGAAGCAGCAGCTTTTGTGTGGGAACAAAACAAACTTCTTAACCTGTTCTTTTACATTGCTGTTCCATGTCTTTGTTTGACAGACTGAGGACAGAGAAAGAATGACATCAATACCAAGACATTTTAAAGCTCAGAACAAAGAATGGAGTCAGAGCTAGATAGCATTTAAAATTAATATGAGATGCTGTAGTGAACAAAGAGGTGCCAAAGAAATATAAGCCAAACTTAGGCTGACATTTATACAAAATAAAACAACCTAACTTCCATTCTTTTTTATTACACATGCAAGACAAATCACTATGAATTAACGTCATCAAATATACCAGTCTATTGTCTTTACATTTTTGAGTCCCATGGTTATTTCTTATCTGCTCTCAGGCACACGCAGAGACATTCCTACACACAAACACACACACACACACGCCATCTTTTAAGAGCACACTCTCCCCCGGTCCCTCTGGGGTCTCCTACTCCACAGGGATCAGTTGGAGAGGCCCGGCTCTTTTATGAACATAATGCATTATTAAGCACCTCAAACATCTCCTGGGCCTTTGTTTATTACTGCTCTTATTAATCACTTGTGCATAATCTTGTCCCGCCCAGAGAGCTTTCATTTTCCATCAGACTTATATGCCCTTATTTTCCGACAGACTGCCACAAACGCACACAGCACTCCTCCTTTGCTCTCATCCTGACTGTAGGTACTCAGCCGCACAATTACAATAAAGCCAGCGTGCTGTGCCTTGCAGGCCTCTCTTGCTGGTGCTTACTTATGTATATGGAGGGTTGGGGAAGGACGACTATTCTTTATGCATATGAATGACTCTGAATTACTAAGGTCAGAGCTTTCTGTTCATATAATCTCACAGCCGAGGGAAAAATTTGATGTGAATATGTGAGGCACTTATAACCATCTCATAACATAAGAAGACATGCAACTTTATGTGACAAAAAGCTGCTTGTACTCTGTGCTCTGCTCTGCAGTACCGGTGGTCACCACTAGCAAGCACTGTTGGCGTAATTTTTTCACTAATGCACACATAAAGGCACACAACTCAGACATGCCTTAGGCCTGGCACACACACACACACACACACACACACACACACACACACACACACACACACTCGTGCACGCACACTCACACATACACAAACACACTTAGAGGGGTGCATTCAGATCAGAATCTTCACAAACTCTCAGTGAGCTCCCCGCTCAGATAAAAGAAGCTGTGTTCTAAAGGAGAGAGGGAGCGGGTGGATCCTGAGGGATGAGTGTGTGTACTGAGAGGAGGCGAGGAAGAGCAAACACCTGGAGCATCAGTCTCAGGGCTACGCCCCTGGCGACAGGGCCTCGCTGCTCTCGCAGAGGTGGCAACAAACGCTGACGTTCAAACGCCACTCGCGCACACACTCAAGACACTCCAGGAGAGAGGGGTGGAATGAGACGGCAGGGAGGAGAGGGAGGAAAAAGACGGAGGAAGTTAGGTGCATCTCTGGTAAACCCACGAATTCGGGCAAAATCTGCCACTGTTTTTCAGCATTCAATGATCAGGATGTGTTTATCTGCACTGATCAAAACCATGCGGAGGTGATATAAACATTGTTAGAGAAACACTGTTAACAGGCCTCTTTCAAGCCCCAGACTGGGTAGGAGGTACAGTGCACAGCATGGGGAGATGTCACAGGTAAATCAAAATATAGAACGCTAATGAATCACTCCAGTGGATTGACATGTTGGCTTAGGGGCCTCACAAAAGGCAAAAGGAGAGAGCGAGAAAAAAACAAAACACTTCAATCACTTGCATCAAGAAGTTATTTCTGTTCTGAGTTTAGTGTTGCGTTCTTGTTGCAATCAAACGGGAGCATTAACTTGCATTACCAAAGTGTAGCATTATCACACTGGAATCTCACAAATGTAATGGATATGTTATTTGTATTCAATAGAAGGCACAGCAAAGTGGATAACTGATATGTGACCAGATGTTAATGATAGCCAGATACAACAGGTCACATATTGAGCTGCTGCTGCATGTGCCCCTCCCCCTCCTTCCCTAGTTTGCCTCTTGCATTCATTAAGTCTGCCGCTGGCCTGCTCTGATTGGACCAACAGCCTTAGTGTCGGCACACAAATGAGCACGCGCAGACACACAGACACAGACACAGACACACAACACACACACACACACACACACACACACACACACACACACACAGTGAGAGAGAGGCACTTTCAAATGAAATAATAGGAGGGAAAAACTTCCTGCAATGAATAGTAATAACTGCATTAAGATTAACGAGCACGGCATGTAAAGAATAATTGCATCTGTCAAAAGATTAAAAATACATGAGCTGAAGCGTTTGTTGGGGGAATGGTGGGAAAGCTCACTGTTGTGTTTGAGGGGCAGAGAGAAATGAAGTGGGGCCACAGCCAAATGACTGTCCTCCATTGTACCTGGAGTCATCCATTCTAGCATGGGTTGGGCAGGAGAGGGGGGAGTTGTGACCTTGGACACCAGCAGCAAGATGTACAGTGACAAACAGGCACAGGATACTGTAGGTCCTCATCACAGATGGCAGATACTGAAAGAGTCCTACAAACACTCACATTGCTCTGAATTCTGGTTGGCCGCAGGCAGATAAGTGGGGGAATATGAAGGCACATAATGCTGGGATCACTCTACAGCATATTTTTGCCTTTCAAGATAATCACTGTTTCAGATTGGGTGATTGCAGTATTTAAATAGCACCTTTCAAGTGAAGAATGTCACATCACTTATCAATGACCCTAACCACTCTTAGCTTTATAACAGATAACTTCTATGATGATTTGGAGCTGTATAAATAAAACTGTCTTGACTCAACCGGCTTCACAATCCTTACAGCTTGCAAGACACACACTGGTGATCTGGATGGTGATGCCACGGACAACTTCACGTGACAGCACTCACGTTCATTTAGCCAGTCTCCATTCCTCTTTTGCGTGGCATGTTTACAGTTCACGAAACAGTGCTCCGTGCTCCTACAAGTCAATGTCATGAGAACTCTTCTCGGCGAGACAAGGCAAAACAAAACAAAAAAAAATTTGACACGCTTTTCTTTTTGTTTGAACATTGACTCACTGAGCACTTTATTAGGAACACCATACTAATACTGGGTAGGGCCTCCCTTTGCTCTCAAAAGAGCTTCTTTGTGGCCTGGATTCAACAAGATGTTGGAAACGTTTGTCAGCTACACGTTCATGCTGCTGATCTCCTGTTCCACCGAATCCCAAAGGTTTTCTACCGGATTTAGATCTCGTGACTGGAGAGGACACTGAAATTCATGACACCAGTTGGAGACGACCGTTGCTTTTTGACATAGTACATTATCTTATCGGAAGTAGCCTTTAGAAGGTGCACATGGTCAACAGCCACACTGAGATTGGCTCAGGCATTAAAACCATAACTGATTGGTATCAAGGGAACAAAAGTTTGCCAAGAAAACCTTCCCCACCCATAACACCAGCAGCAGCAGTAGCATCAGCAGCCTGGACTGTTGACATGAGACATGTTGGGGCCATATTCTGGCCCAACCATCTGCTGCCTCAGCAGATACCTAGATGCATTAGACCAGGCTACGTGTTTCCAGTCTTCACCTTTCCTTGTTTTTGGTGCCTGTGTCCACTGGCCTCTGGCAGACAGGAGTGGAACCCCACAAGTCGTCTGTTGCTGGAGTCCATCCACCTCAAGGTTCAACGTGTAGTTCATTCTGAGGAGCTTCTCTACCCATCAACGTTGTAAAGAGTGGTTATCTGAGTTACCGTAGCCTTTCTGTCAGCTCCAACCAGTCTGGTCTTTCTCCTCTGACATCTCTCCTCAACAAGATGTTTCCATCTGATTAACTTGTTAGGTGGGCCCTGGGAAAATTTGTCCTTGGATCCCCATTTATTACTCTGTGGAGTGCGAATGGGCCCTTTGACTACATGTACCCCTAAAACTCCAGGGCACACAGAAGAAAATTCAATTTTTGCCTATAGTCCCATAGATCTGCCAATGTTCCTACTCTGTAACAACATTAACTTTTTGTGTCAGTGATTTGTTTGTTTTCTTTGTTTTTGCATTGGATTGAATATAAAATTATCTAGAAATGTGAAACCATGTGCACCATCCCATGTGGAACGTTGCAGCGTGGTGCAGCAGCTTTAGATGTAAAGAGGTAGCTAGCCAAAGCCAAAAGAGTAGGAATACATTTTCACATGTTGCGTTGTCTTTGATAGCTAATTTATGTTAGCAAATGGTAATCTTGTGTTCAAGAATCAGCTGGTTTTGTTCAGCCTTGGAGAGTTTGTAGCACAGCAGCTTCACTGTGACAGACTTTCTGGGCTCCAGAATCTGGTGCACCACCTGCAGTGGGGGCTAAGCTAATTGTTGAGGATCAGTAAATGCCTCAAAACAGAAGGCTAAGGAACCGTAATGTCTATGACTGGCAGGTTTGGAGTTGTTGGAAGGGACCTTTTCTGTAGCTAGGCTGAGTAACGAAAGGAGAAATTTAAAGCTAATATAACTACTTCCTTTGTTAAGTAATTAATAAAGTAATGTAATTAATTAATTTAATTGAGGATTACTAAATTATTATTAAACTACTGTCATTTTTGAGTGATAAGAACTAATCAATAACATTTTCAAGCTACTTGCCAAGCACTGTTTCATATCACACTAAGTCTCTGACCTTTGTTGAGAAAGAAAGCAACTAGCTTCACTTTGTATGAGTCCCAGTGATACAGTGAGGCAGACTCCCTTGGTAAAGGTAAGGTCAAATAGGGTAGGACGCTAGCAGTGCTACATCATCTGATGTAACCTGACACCAGAACAGCTACTACTGTTTACTCAGTATAATGACCCCTCATAGACTATGTGAATTCATATACACTGTGTATAAAGAGACAGAGAAGAAAAAATATCAGGGATATTGAAAACAAAAGCTACTGCTGTTTTTATCTTTCATAAAAAGAGTTGATGTTGGGTGACAGCAGCCTTGCTTTTTATATGTAAGTCTTTGTTCTTTAACATAACAACTCTTAGTTGACTCTATTCTCTATTTGAGACAGGTTTGTGACAAAATATATCCCAGAAGACGCTTCCGGCCTTGATTTAAGGCCTTGATATAAAAGGTATAGGTCAGTAAAATCAAACTGAAAACATCTTCAAAGAACGGTATTTCTTATCAAGGAAATAACTCCATTCAAAGTGTATGTGTGTGCGTGTGTGTGTGTGTGTGGTTATGTGTGTGTGGTTATGTGTGTGTGTGTGTGTGTGTGTGTGTGTGTGTGTGTGTGTGGGTGTGTGTGTGTGTGGTGCTGCAATATCAAGCAGGGGACTTCAAGGAAAAATGGAGACCTTTAAAAGTCAGTTGCTGCTGTCGCTATTTCTCTGATGCAGACTTTTATCTTGTATTCATTGAATCTGTAAACAGCATTCTCTACTCCTGCCACAAGTGTTTCTCTGATCTAGACTGAGATTGGGCTGCATTTTGCAGCCATCTCCTGCAACAAAGAGCAATACAGTACATGTACCCTGGCACTGAAATAAAAACTGAATAAACACACAATATATCTTTCCCCAGCTCTGACTTACTGTCTCTGCCCCTCTCCCTTTTCCCCCATTGGCCTAATCAGGCCTGCGTTCCGCACGAAACCCGACTTCAGTTGGGATTTTAATTGGCCCTCCACAATCAACAGCCGAGCTCCTCAAGGATGTGTTCGCTCCTCAGCCAGGCTACACTCAAGGACCAGTGCTGGGTTTTGAAGTGGCCTCACGCAGAGTTTTGGAAACCACTCTGAGAGCACATACTTTGAAAAATAGATAAGAGCCACAGGGTATAGGGTTTTATGTATCTTATATCCATGTGTTGTGGCACCAAATCCATCTATGGCAAGAAAATTACTTCTTAGGTTGTGTGTGTTGCTTCACATATACATATATACACGACATGCCTCTGTGTTTATAATAAGAGGGCTGGTCAGCGATGCTGGTATAAGTCTAATGGTGAATTGATCCCCAGGGCAAAATCTTTGAAGGAAGAAGGATAATTCTAGAAGTAATAAGTGTAAGTCTGAGCATGGTGTTTATGCTGCTGCTGCTGCTGTTGTTTGTGGAGATGTACATCTCTGGTGTTAGTGGGAGACTCACCCGGGGCCTCGATAAGCTGTTTGTAGATTCCAAGGAACGCAGACTCTGCCTCCTTACTGCGCTTGTTCAGAGCAACCACCTGCAGGAGAGGAGACACCATTAAGTTAAACATGGACTGATACAATGCCGACATATATCATAACTCTTAACAAACAACATAATTCACATTTCAGGTATTAAACTGATGCTTTTATTCAGAGCAAAAAACACTTAAAATCTTAAATGGCTTACACTGAATCAATAATAACAAGAGCAAAGGTCAACCTCACAGCATCCTGCCAATAAATGAAAAAAATCCCCTTCATGCCTTGTATATGTACTATACCCTGAGCATGTATAACAGAGAAATACAGTGCAGCTCCCCACTTGTGCATAGATCAACTAATGCAGTGGCTTTGTTTCTATATAAAATCTCAAAACTACAGAAACAGGGCATAAACTATGACGGTACCCTTCCTGTTTAACTGCCAAGCTGCTGCATGTTGCAAGGTGACATTTGGCCTGTTAAATGTAGGTGCCGGCGTGCGTGGGGAGGCTCGCCAGCGACTGCGGCCTCCATCACCAGCAGCACTCGGCACCTGCTATACCCGACTCAGTGGGCGACGCAAACCAATTAACGATTCATTAGGAGGGACAAAGAAAGCGAATTAGCCACCACCTGGCCCCATGGAGAGGGCACCTGCACTAGTGGGTATGTGGGTTATCCTGCTCCCAGCTCCTACTAAGACCTCAGGCCTGTTTTTAAGTCATATGATGCGCTGTGAATGCCTCTCAACGTCCTCTGCTCTGCAACAGTAAATCAGATCAGACTTGTCCAAATGACCCCCCCCCTATCCAAGAGCAGACGGAATGCAAATTATTGTCATCTATTGTCTATGTCATTTCTGTCACTGTTGATTACAGCCTCTGTCGGACCAGCTCAATGGACTCCACAACAGAGGGTCAAGTACGTGGTATGGCTGAGCCAAGCTGCTCCTCATCGGTTTGACTGCACTTGAAAAACATTCATTTCGCAAAGGCTGAAAACACTTATGTGAATGGTGGGGCCTGTGGAGGTGGTGTGCTGGGGCTGTTTAGTGGGGTTATAAATAAGGTGTGTGGAAAACAGCCAGGGACAGAAAGCCTTTGATTTACTGGAAATGGCTGGCGTCTTCCCTGGGGAGGCATAACGACAGCATCATGTTTAAAGAAATATCATAAAGATCAAGCAAATCCCCCCATCACTCCCACTTGGAGCAGCTCAGAGGAGTTCATGGAAAATGGAAAAGGCTAGCGCCAAATCAATACAGATGCAATAGTCTGCAGCTCTCAGCCAGCTCCCTGCCACACTATGCTGTTGTTTCACTCAGCTATACCCCGATTTATCCCCCGCCCCACCACACTTGCAACCCCAACAACCTCCATCCAACCCCCACTCACCTCCCCTCTCCTTCCAGGACACGACGTTAATGTTGCCATGTTGTTTCACAAACAGCAAAAAAGTATGAAGCAACCTGGCCCTATAAACAGTGTCATGTGTGGGTTATGAGCACATCAACAGCTACTGTTGTTGTTTCAGCTAAGGTTGGTTTCATATCCACTGATGAGAGCCTATTTTTAGGTGTGCTTCCTTGTTACTGTGAAGAGAAGCAATTTGGTGACCCAGGGCTCGTTTTCAGCCAATAATATGCCTCTGCTCCTCAACCTGACAATGAGCAAACCTCCGACAGCATTTTGTGACACCACGACAAACTATTACCAACCTGAGTTTACACCTGAACTACATGGCCACTGCAGCAGGGTGCCTGAACCCACTGCTAGCCATCAACTTTTCACTGACAGCCTGCTGGCGAGCCTGGCTTCCTCTGAAGCATATAGATCAAATGAGGTTCCCAACTGCATAAGTAAAAAGGCTGAGAAACTGTGAAGGCAACAGCTAGGGCTCCATTTTCTAGAGACGCACACAGGGTCTGCTGGCCCTCCATCATCCTTTAACGAGAGAACACGGAGATTACCTCCACAATCACACCATTAACCTGCCTACAGACGCTAGCAGAGACATCAATCACGAGCCTGCCTGATACCTTCTCATGTTAGTGCCTGCTATGTGTAGAGATACCCCCCACAACCCATCCTTGCTATCGTCAAAGCACTCTGTGGTGTCGTGCATAATATGGGCTGATCAGGTAGTCATCTTCATCTCCATGCTACTTCCCCTCCGGCCAAGCACGTGGGATTTTAGAGCCAGGGTTAGTCTCATTCTAACAGAAAGAAGCAGATAGGGCTGTTGTACAGAGAGGTGCAACTCAAGGAAGTACTACAGCTGGCAAATCTCTTCTCCTCTTTTGGCTGCAAGATATGGCTCTGGCCCTGGCTTTGGCTCACAGCTCATTCTTTGTTTTCACCCGTTTTGTGATAAAGGATATGGCTACCGAGGGAATGGGCTTGGCCGCAGGTTGATTTTACAGGCAGGAGTAAAGCCTGGGGCAGAGTAGCAAGAGGGAGACAAAGGAAACCTGTTAGCGCTCCTCCATAACTCTTCACACCACAACAGAGTGGGCAGAGCACAGCCTCTGGGACAAGGCTGCTGGGAAATACTTACTGATAAGCCTTTGAGAATACTTACAGTACCTGCTAGTGAGTCTCTGTGTGCGCATCTGAGTGTGTGTGTGTGTGTGTGTGTGTGTGTCTTTGTGAGAGAACAAGCTAGCATGTGTTGAAGAGAGAGAAATAAATGAAGGAGCAGAGAATAAAATCTAGCATGAAGTGGAGGAAGCAAAATGAAGGGCTACTGAGTGACATATATATAGAGAGAGAGATAACGGAAAAGAGAGATTCCCATAAAGAGTGCAATTAGCAATTATGCAGTCATCAATTACAATTATCACAACTGGTGATTATGCAATTATCACTCTAAATCATCGTTTTCCCCCTCTGCCTTACCAGTTTGCCACCTCCTGTGATTTGGTTGTATGAGGATGGGTTGTGATGATGCAGGTGATTGGAGTGTGTGATGATGATGAGGGTGTTGGGCGGGTGTCACAGCAGATCTTGCACTGTGTGAGTGAGCAAATAAGTGCGTGATGCTTGTGTGGAGCATGTCTGCATATGCACGTGCCTGGGTTTACACAGCATGTGATTTAATTCTCTGTCTTTTTGCATGCGTATGTACACGCGGTGGTCATGAATACAATGCTTCCATCTCAAGGTGAATGTATTTGGTGCTTTTGGTGGCTATGGGACAGCGAATGTATGGTTCTACAGTCCCTGAGGCCTCTAAATTACCTGTCATCTTCCCCATGATGCAAAGGTCAGTGCACAATCATAGGAAGTCCATCCTACTGTGGTGCTCACTGAGCGCCAGTCCAGCCCACAGGCTGACAGGATGTCACAACAACCCGGTCCCACTCATCGCTTATTAGAACTAAACAGTGGGAGGCCCACTACCACCGCCATACAACTTGTCACAACACCTTCCAGAAGGATCTGCTGGATCCTGACAAATGTTCAGTCCTTGGTGTTAATATGAGCATTGAGAAAATGAGGTAAAATATGGTCAACACTTACTTTTATTCAGGTTGTGATGCACTGAATTCTAGAGCTGAGTAGTGTTTTTTCAATTAAATTTGTATTGGCAAATCATTTTCAACATGAAAAACAACAATATATCTATCATTCATGCAGTCCTGTCGCTGACTTAAACTGTCCTTTCTTCTTTAATGTTGCCATTTTGAACCATGTGTATGTCCGTTTTTTCCAGTGTTCCTCAGCCCTGTTTCTTGCAGAAAAAAGATTTTATATATACACGCACACACAGACACACGCACATATACATATATATGTGTATATGTAGAGCGAGAAAGTCAGAAATGACTTTGGATACAATGATACAGATGAGGGTGGAAATTACCAGTTTCACATTCATCATGGATTAATTTATTCAGCTATTAATATTTTTGATAATTTTTTTTTATTAATTGATTAATCATACATTCTATAATCAGGAAATAGTGACAGTTAACTTTTGATTTTAGAGTTTACATCTTAGCTTTAAGAATGTCCCTTCGCTTCTTGTACAAATCAACATTTATACATTCAAGAACATATGAGAAAATAGTGGTTCAAATTAATTCTATTTAACTCATCTGAGGTTCTCTGGTATCCACATTACAAGCTATAAAAAAATTTTAATCTTAAAAAAGATTCCGCAACCATATTTTCCATATTGTCTTCTGATGTCTACTAAAGAGCCCTTAAATAAAGGTCAAAATATATAATTTATCAGATTTAGCAGAAAATTAAGAGATTTATTTTATTATAGGATCACATGCATCATACAGGACAACAAGATGCAGTGGGTTCAACATGGTAAGTACAATCCTGCAGTTATGGGATCTGGATGATCACAAACACAAATGTAAAACCATAATTTTCCCCTTTAGAAACAGAGATAATATATTTTAGCCATGCCACCATCAATTGTGTAGCTGTCACTGCAGGCGTTTGTTTTGCGCTGAGTGCAGGTTCAAAGGAGAGTCGGGAGAAGAGAGATGAGTTGGTGTTGAGTGACTGATGAGTGGGGGGAGGAGAGGGGCAGAGGTAAAACCTATTGCAATACAGTCTGGATGGTGAAAGACCCATGTACACCCACACACGCACACCCACATACACATACGCAAACTTGAACTGAGGAGCATGCAAACACACACGTCAAGTCACAGTCACGCAGACGCACACTACATGCAGACCGTGTTTCAGGGCAGATTTAATCATGGTGACACCCATCTCAGAGTGGTGGTAGCAGCATGGCGGTAGCTGTGGCCGTCTCTGGATGCCCGGCAAGATGAGCAGTCAGAGCACTGACACACATCTCGTCACCACGTCAATTCCAATCAGCGGAGCCTGTCAGTCAACGCACCGCGCTCGCAACAGACTGGCGCCACTGCCACTCTGCCACTGCAGAGCTGCCATCTCAGCCAAATAAATGGCCGAAGCTGACCACACAGATACTCCTCTGTACCCTCTATCCACTCCTGATGCGAACACATGCTGCAACGATGCAGGGACGGATTCATAGCTAACACGCAACTTGAATCTTGACAGGAGAAGCTCACCTGCATTTGAGAGGAGATATAGTAGGACAATGTAGCGTAAACAGCAGACACATTTCAATAGAGTTTTCAAGACAGGTTCCAAGGCCCTATTAATCCATAGAGAAGATAGGAAGGATTGTTTCAGGTATTGTTGCATTGGCAGTCAATAAATTAAATAGACTAAGAGTCTACAGCCTTACTTACCACATTGTGAGAAGGCTCCTAGGCCCAGTGTATAATATGCTCACAATGACAAGGCTAACCTGCTAATATTTGGCAGGCATAATGTTGAGCATGTTCACATTCTTAGTTTATCATGGTAGCATGCTACCATTCACTGATAAGCACTAAACACATGTATAGCTGAGGCTCATGGGAACGTCATTAGTTAGTTTTGCAGTTTTGTTGTCCAATTGATTTTTAAGACATTTGCGCTACATGAAAAGTCAAAGGATCATCAAAGTCATTAAGATTTATCCTCTCTTGACCACGAATGTCCGTAAAACATTTCCTGGCAATCCATCTGATACTCGCTCAGATATCTCAGTCTGGACCAAAGTGGTGGTCGACCGACATCGCTTTCCCCAGAGCCATGCCGCTAATGTGGCTAAAAAGGTATATCAAGATATAAGACATAAGGTGTTTCACTTGAATATGAGACAAGACGAAATGAGCTAGGCTTCAGGTCAACGCCCCAGTGGAGAGTGCCGATAATGACCCAGGCAGAGAGGAGAGCAGATCTCTACAGATCAAGGTGGAGCTGACGTAATCCCGATGGACGTGGCACACAGAGCAGCATGAGAGACAGAACATGGCACGACATTAAACCCAGATCAAAGGGCCTGCTGTCTCCATCGCACAGCAGGTGCCTTCTGGGTCCCCCCTCAACATCAACAGGCGGCAGAACTGCTGTTTAACCCGCCCTCTCAACAAAACTCGAAAGCCCCAGCCTCGGCACTTACACCTCAAAGTCAGTGCAAAGTCAAAGTCAAGAACCAGTCAGAGACAAACTGAGGGAAGAAAACAAATCTTTTCTGAGTGTCTTTGTAGTTCAAACGACAGGAGATGTCATTTTCTTTGAGCTTTCGCTTTCAAATGTTTGATGCAGCGAACGACCTAAACCTTGAGGAAAGTGTGTCTGCTGAAAACATATCTATCATGGCATGATGGGAGGGTGCAGGGGTGTGCTGAGCCTAAGATGAAGGCACTGGTGGATGTGCTGAAAGGGAGGGCTGTGAAAATAGTAATGAGTGTACCTGGACTAGATTTCAGTGCTGGGAGGACTATTGAGAGGAGAGAAGACAAGAGAAGAGAAGTGCAGGTAAGGGCTAATTATAAAAATAAAGTGCCCCCATTATCCTGGCGCTGTACTGCCCTAGTGAACAAAGCTACAACAGATGGGGTGTCATGGGTAACTGTGCCAATGTGAGCCAAAGCCCTGGAGTGTAAGGACCCTGGCAGTCCGCTGGTGGAGCAGCCCTGGCAAGAGGGAGGCACAGCTGCATATCTCGCCCTCAGACACATGTTGACAGTGTTTCTCTAGCCCTGCCTACACTAGTCAAGGTGAGACAGCATGACACGAGGGGTGAGAGAGGGAGGGAGAGAGGGAGAGAGAGAGAGAGAGAGAGAGAGAGAGGGAGAGGCTTGATGGACTTTCCAGTGAGGCAATTATCATTGCGGAATGCATAATAGCCTAATTAATTACAGGTGTCAGCGCTGCCTTTGTTTCAGCATGGAGGGACATCATGCCAAAGCCGCATCCGCTGAAAAGAACAGCACTGATGAACGAGCCTCGAACCGTGGCTAGAAGAGCACAGCAGACGGAGGAGCAAAGCGCTGCTGAGACGACTTGAAGTCTGCCAAACAATCCTGCGTCTGTTGCTAACAGAAGATGGATCGGAAACACATGGTGCAGAAATTAGGTCCATTATTTGCTTGATAAATCTGCTGTTGTCAATCGCGGTGCTCAGAGGAAGATCTCAGGTAGGCCCTGCGTAGAATGGCTCTGTGCGTAATTTGGTTCCAAGTAGCAGAGAGCAGCACGGCGTTGGTGGCAGCACTATCAGCAATGAAACAGCCCCCTTACCCAGCGTTGCTGACAAACACAGCATATCATTTGTCCTGTCAGATTTGCCGATTTCATTCATAGTAGTGAGAAAGCCGGAAAGCAGACAATTGCCAGGGAGAGAGAAAAAAGAGCTAACAGGACCTGTGAAGGAGAGAAGTGAATGATGGGCTGAGAAGGGAGGAGAGACAGCACAGATTCCTGTTATTCTCCTCCTCAGCTAAACACAAGCATACACTGGTGCAGCAGTAGGCTGAATCCCTGCATGTGTGTGTGTGTGGGGGGCTCATTGTAGAGTACATTGAGTCTAATAGGAGCGGGCGCTGCAGTTGTATGCAGCTCTCTGTTCCCACTGTGAGAAGAGTTTTACATAATTAATGACTGTTGATGTTTCCCAGGTAGTCGCCCGGCAAATTCACTCCAGACTCAGCTGCCACCGTCATCGGTTCCACAAAGAATGAGCGACACCAGAACAGACAGCTTACATTACAGGCATAAATAAGGCAATTTTGTACAGTGTCTTCAGACATTACTTTGAGGGGGGTTCAGGGCCAGTGATTCGACTTGCTTCAGAGTAACGCTCAGAAAGAGCTTTTCTATGTCTTGGAGTCTTCAGAGAATTTGTGCTTGATGCAAGTAAAACTGCTTCCTTTAGTGTTTTTATAATTCTGTATGCTGTTAGAGACATGCTAAAAAGAAGCGCTGTGCCTTTTCAAGATAACAGTTGACGGCTCCGGACCGATGATCATTCACATCTGCATGAATCAGTCTAATCTAAGCGTCAATCTAAATACATGTTGGCCTGGTGGTCCGGGTTTGTATCTTCCAGATCACTGGCACTGGTGAGGCCTAGTGGCCCTGCACATATTGCTGGGAGGCAGTCCACATTTATACTGGAGCATGTTAAATTAAACATTTAAACACGACACCAAGGGAAGGCTATTTTTTACTGCTCTCGGCCCACTACTCATTATTAATTTGTAATAACCTTTAAGGCTTTTTGATGTCATACATATTTTACAGAGAGATATCACTCCCAGCCAGACTGGAGAGGGCCTGTCGATGACAGATCACCAGAGTGCCACCGAAATGTGCCTTCATCTGCTATAATTAGGTCCAGGTGAGGGTTGAGAGTGATCTCTGGACTGTGTGTGTACGCATTCGTCTGTACACGAACTCAGACGCACACTAATGCATCAGTGTGACGACGTATCAACACCTAAAGATTAAAAAGGGAACTGGTCAAGAGAGAGAGGAAAGACGAGGATTATTTCCTAAAATTATTTTGCACAAAAAACACCTGACCATCATTTTTAAAACCTTTTAGGCATTTATGAAGGCCCAGTGTACAGGACTGCATTTCTACTGCATAAATCAGCTGAGTGGCTGAACATTGGAGAGAAGGGCATGCATTAACACCCCCTACTCTGTCTCCTTCATATTCCTCTGTTAGAGGTCCTGGCCAAGGCCCATCTTGCTCCCACTCCGCTGGAAGGCCCTCCATGCCCGTTGGATGCCAGCCTAAAGCTCGTGTACACTGGTGCCAACACGCCACTAAAAGCTGTAAAACACATGAGCTCTGTTTGGTTAATGTACACTGATTGACCTCTGCTGCCAGGCATTTGATGTCATGATTGTAATGACCAGCTTTACTACCTGATCACTCATATACAATGTGACAGGCGCGAGTTGGCATTTCAATTTGAGTGAATGGGGACTAATCAGATGAGATGCCTATAGCAGCAAGAACTGATGTTGTTTTCAAATGCATATCCTTGCAAATATCAATGAAGAATAATGTTTGTAAGTATTTCTCAATGGGTAAGTTCACCAAAACTGCAAAAGAAAACATGTTCTCTTACTTACCTCTGATGGTGTCTAGAGGAGCAGTTCTGTTTTGTTTTGTTTTTTCATTTGTTTTTTTTTTTGTTGATTTTTTTAAAATTAAGAGATCTCTACTTCCCTCCCAGTAAAATGGAGGGTGAATGGAATTTAATTTGTGGTGCATAAATGAACATTTATAAATATATTTAAAATTCTGTGGTTGTGCAGTGGTTCCCAACATTTTTTGCTTGTGAACCTCAAGAAAAAAACATTGCAACTTTTTGTCGTAAATAGAAACTGACTTTTCTTTCTCAGAGACTTTCAATTGAACGTGTGTTAGAGGCCATAAGGGGTAAAATTATACAGTATTTCAAAATAAAGTAGCATATATTAGAGAAAAGTAATTGCTTTTTTTGGTCTCCTACTCTGATAAGCATCTCTTGACCCCTTAGATTCATTTTGCAACCCCTTGGAAGGGGTCCCACAGAGCCACAGAACACACTGTCAACAGTTTTATTTGTGGCTTTTTTTAATTGTAATCTATGCACATTAAAAAGGTCTGGGGATTATCATGAATATCAGGGACATTGTTTCTGGAAACACATGCTGCTTCTGAATTTTTACTTTTCACTGCTATAAGGATCCCCAACAAATTTCCATTAACACCCAATGTACTGGAGTGGAGGCAGAAATGTTAGAGATGTATCTTTCAAAACCGGGGCAAATAAAACGAAAATCCATGATTAAATGCCTCCACTCTCATTTGGGTGAATAAACCCTTTAAAGGAATTGCATAATAATGCTATTCCTTAAAAAAAAAAAAAAAAAAAAAAAACAAAAACAATCTTGAGCAGCCTCAGAAACAACTCTCGAGCAAGCTTTATATATAGGACCTGACTTTAGTGGTTATCTATTGGATGCTGAGCATTACATAACCCTCCATATGCTCAGAGTGTAGGACAATTCCGTACGGGTTATAAATAAAGAAACCTGACGCACGGCTGCAGCCACTGTGATTTGGGCAAGTTCTCACATGGGATGTCATAGTTCTGCAGTGCTAGCCCCACTGCTATTTCAGGCTCTGCCTCATTAGAACATCCGCCGTGAGTGAAAAAAAAAAAACACACACACTGTACAAAAGACATTTCATTAGCCCGGGAGAGAATGAAGAGAACGCTCACCCTCCGAGCCACGGCGCGTTCCAGGTTCAAACTTTATGGAGTTGCTACATTACTACATTAGGGTAGACGCATTGTACACACACAAACGGTGAGGTGTGTTAGCCAGGTTTGCTACAGTGCTGAGATCTGTGTCATTTGGTCCCTCAAGGAGGAGGTCTGCAGGCTTCGGTGACAGGGGCACAAACACGCAACCTGCCACAATGACTGCAATTACCCCACATCCACTGGCTCCAACAGCGGAGTGTGTGTGTATGTGTGTGTGTGTGTGTGTGTGTGTGTAAGTGGGAAAGAGGGAAAGTGAGGGACATGACATGAGATTATGTAGTAAGTGTGAGGTCTTGCATGACAGAAGAGGGAAAGAAAAAAAATACACATTGTTGTGTGAAAGCCTGTACCTGCCTCTGTGATTGTGTTTGTGTGTGTATGTCCTGTGGAGGCCCTCTCACACCACAGCGTCTGGCTAATTTAGTTAGGGAATAGCTGGCTGTCCTTCAGGTGAATGGGCAGAGATTGGTCTCAATATGAGATGTAATAAAAAAAGCCCATCACTGGATCTCAGCACACCTTCGGCTGTCCTTCAAAGGTCTCACCAAGAGAAGACACAAGCCCACAAATACGCACACACTCCAACATGCACACATACAAAGACGCACAAACTCACACAGACACACACACACACACTCTCACACATCCAAGGGAAGCTGCCACGGATTGCTATTTTGAAGAAAACCATGAAATAAATACTGCTTTTCCAGTTATTTTAGATTTATTACCAATTACAATATCTAATAAGAGTTGTACAAGCAGTGTTTAAACTGAATATAAACCATGTACTCACTCAATATCAACATCCTGATCGACACTTTAGTGCAATATATGTCTATAAAAGGAAGTTTAAAAACCCAACAATTACCTTTTGATAATAATAATCCTCTGACGGACCACATTAGTAAACAAAGTAATCAGATCCTTTACTTAATTAAACAAATCAATACAACAGTTTCAAAATACTCCATTACAAGTAAAGTACCTCTTATGCAGAAAAATGCCATTGTGAGGGATACACTATTATATATGATACTGTTTAGTTGTTATTGCTGATGCAGGAATGCATAAGCAGTGTTTTACTTTTGTAGCTGGTAGAGGTGAAACTAGTTTAAACAATCTTATTTAGCGTTAAGTAGTCATTATGTTATTTAATGTAAAATCTTACAAAGTCTTAATTCAAATTTCTTAATGTAAAATGTAACTACTAACTTTTAGTGTTAAATAATTGTAATGGAGAAGAAAGTACAATGTTCCCCTCTTTAATGTAGTAGAACAAATGAGAATGAGAACAGAATGAGTAGAAGTGTAAGGTGGCATAAAATAGAAGTACATACAAGTACCTCAAAGTACAAGTTCCTCATTGTTGTTAAATACAGTACTTGGGTGAATGTGCTGTAATGTTCCACTGCTGCAAAATCCTGCATGTGTTCATTTCACCCAGGGAATTCTTGAACCTCCATATGTCCCACTGGCTGGGTAACAGTGGTTCTCTGTGAGGACCAGGGCATGGTTGAGCTCCCTCGGTCCACCTGTCCTCCCATTTGGCCTCCACCAAACTCTCGCTCATTCCTGCGAGCTGCTAGCACCCAGGGCCTGGCGACCAGCAGGCTTTTCCCTTTGGCTGTCCCCTCAGTCCCACTCCAGGCTGGGCCCTTCACTCCAGGAGAAGAACTGGAGCTTTCCCACTAAATCCACTGAGACCCAATTACAGGGACTGCAGGAGAAATCATGACGAGATGCAAAGTTACTTTGCTTTAATTGAGGATGTGTTTAACACTCTCCTCAGGCCACCGCAGCCACTTTACGTCTCGGATGAAACAGAGAGCCCTGCAGTGGGACTTTAAAACATATATCTGTTTGCGACAAAGGCAAAGAACACTCTGATCTGTGGGGCTTAGACATTTAAGGGCAGCGGTGTGATTTAGGACGTTGAATTTCCAGAGCGAAAATGAGAATAAAAAAAGCGGTTCTCTTAAAAGTGTAAAAACACATTTGATTTGCGATGAAGAGGCAACACTTTAATGTGGAGCGTACATCAGACGAGTTGCTCCCTTCCCTGGCAAGAGAGTTACTTCACTTGCAGCTGCTTGTTTTAATAGAGCCACATGTTAATTAGTATTGTAGTTAATCCCATATTAAAGAGACCCAAACTGTCAGGTCATATTATAAACAATCAGTCCTAATGTTGGTGCATGTGACATTTGGAGCTGCTATCTCTTCTAGCAAAATGTTCCCTAGGTACTAATTGGCCTACTTTACGCTGTCTTTCTTTGAATTGCCAGTTTCTTTATCATTTAGGATATTAGCCTTGACAAGCATCATCCCATATACCATAGGCCCACTAAAAGTGGAGAGGAGCCTCATCTTTTTTTTTCTTTTTTTTTTTGCAGAGGGACGGCAAAAATGGAAATAAATGATTTACGCTAGCATGTAATACTGCAAGATCTACCTTCATGGGATATTAAATACAATTTGAAAGAAGAATAAAAGTTCAAACACTTTGCCAGCAGCAAAGTAAGTGTAACTTTTCTCTGCTTGCATTATTTAAGATAGGCTCCATCATTTTATCAATCTATCGATCTCTCACCAGAAAGATGAATGGAAAAATAATGAGGCCTATGAATACTGTGTAAAGAACATCAATGTGCAAAATTTAATTATCTGTGCTGGAAAGAGAAGGAAAATGTGTCGGCTGTTTTCTAAAACAAAAAGAAAGTGAAAAAAGGAGCAGTTAATATTTTTCCCTCTCTGCATATTTTAATTACCAGATCAATCATAACTACGTACTGCAGTACTGCAGAGAAAAGAAAATTGCAAGTCTAAATGAAAAACAATAGATTTGCTTTAAAGTCTTTGCTCTTTTGAAGTCTAAATTAAAATTTCAGGTACTTTTACGAGAGCCTTCTTCAGAAAGTTATGATATTTAATTAGCGTGTTTAGATTTTGCTGAAATTAAACTTCACAGTCGAGCATCATGTGAAATGAAGACTGGTATTCCCAGGCTTCAGCGGGGGGGAAACACCGCAGATGAACAGAGGGAATGAAATCACTTCAGCACATGAGGTCTGTGTATCCTCTGACAAAAGCTCATGTTCTTTTGACTCGTGTTGCCACCGGCTTGTTCTGAGGCTGGGTCTCGGTGCTCACTGGAGTGGAGAAACAACTTTGCTCTCTGACTGTGTCTGTGCAGCTCCGATTCTGCGCCTGAAATCAGAGAACTGCGCCGTAGAATTGGCGGAGCAGCTCTCCCGTTCCGCCTGTTCCTCCTCACACGAGCTTTTCCTGGTTGTGCTAGCGCTGATGTTTATTTCTCCTGGCATGTCCTCGCCGGCACTGAGCCACCGATTTCACACATTTTTATTGGCTAATTTGACTGTGCTCTTGCCAGCAGCTGAGAGTGAGCCAGGAGTCGGAGAATCTCAGAGACTGTGCTCCTGCTACTGCTAGTGTTGCTGTTCTCTGACTTGAGGTGCCTGGAGGGGGCGGAGGAGGGGAGGGAGGCTCTTACCTGTCTCATAACAAGTAGTTGACCATGTTAGACTGAGGCAAGCTAGGTCCTAGAAACTGCCTCTTAGATTAGTTACTGTGCACTGCTGGTGAGTGTCTGTTTGGTTAGGGGTCAGGAGGGGAATGTGATTGCTTGTCTCTTAAGGTGACAGGGGTTTAGAGGAGCGGATGTACACCCAGTCAGACGCCCAATAGGAGCAGTGCAGCCGGCGCTATGCGTGCGTCCATCCTCAAACATGGCTAACATTTGCACAGCAGCGGCAGTCAGGCGTGACGTCTCCGGGCTCTGAGGTTTGTGCTGTCAGGACGGTAGAAATTAAACCTGGCACTGCAGAGCAGAATGTGCTGAAACTCATCAATTCCACATGGCTAGAGAGCCAAGTGCCTATTTATAACACCCCCCCATACACACACACATACACACACACACACACCCTCTTCTTTACCTGGTGTGCATCCCTGGCTCTAAACACGCATCCATAATGATGAATACACCCAACTGCGACGCTCCGACAGGGCATCAGTCAGGACAGGAAAACAAACACGCCAACACACACACACACACACCATCAGATCACAGCAGAGGAGGGATAAGACTGACACTGGGAAGGCTGATGGAAAGGTTGAGGCATCTCAGCATAAAAACACCACACAGGAAACAAACAAACAAAAAAAGGCAATAAGTCATATTCAACTTCTTCAAAAGGCCCAGCCTAGAGCTGGAATATGGTGCTCCACTGGGGAAACTCCACCACCCAACTAAAGGTTTTGTATATGAAGTCATTTGCTGAATTGATGCTATTTCATTTTAAAGGTTTTGTCGGAGACTGAACGAAAAGACAATTTTGTCTTGCTCTAGTATTAAAAATTCAAGCTGAGAGTAGTTTGTGTTTATTCACCGAAAAGAGGCAGTATACTATCTATTCCAGTGTTAGCTGTAACTGGCCAGCAAGCTATGCGTTGACAGTGGATTCATCTTTGTTTTAATTAGAACAATCTAGAGGAAACTTGAATCTGTTTGCACCAACTCTTAACTTCACTTTGTGGTCAGTCTGCACTATGTTTTAGTATTTATCATTATTCTGTAACTGTCACTTGTGGCCACAGTGGCCACTGTTCAGCAAGCATTACATAGACTCACTTTAAAAGTATTTAGAACAAACATTAGTCAATAAACACTTATAACAACACTTAACTGAATATAAAAAGGGGGATAATTGTAAATGGTTTTTCTGAATGATTTTCTGGGGCAAACTGAACCAAATTGAGTCAAACTGATTCTGCCTCTCAAAAGCAGAACTGTCCTCAGAAAAAGACAACAAAAGCCATTGACTGCCGCTATGTCTTCATTTATCAGTGTATGAGCTTTGGCATTTGATGAGAGTAAGTATTAGAGATAAGATGGACTGTGATACAATATTTGATCCAATATCCACATTTGAGCTTGTTTGTCTTTGACTAGTCATAATCAATAAAAGTAAACTTTAAAGTAATAAAGACTCGAACAATAAGTGAGCAGAACTGCATTAAGAATTGGTTCAAAGCACCTTTTCTGCACCAATGTCGAGAACACGCAAAGACATTCACCCTCTGGAGATGCAGAGGACGTGAAAGAATCAAGGAAGGTATTATCTAATGTCCAATTACAACTACCTCCCTACATCTCTCCCCCTCCGCTCTGTCTCTCTCTCTCTTCCTCCCTGCCTTTCTGCCTCCTATCTTCTTTCCCTCTTCTTAGTATGAAGAGGACACAAGTGATAAACCAGGAGCAGAGAGCCAGTGGTTTACATGGCCCTGGAGCCCATTATGTTCCTCACAATAGGCTGGAGGCCTGGACGTGCTGTGAATAGGTAATGTCCTGGAGATCCTGAGCCTGGCCTGCTGTTCAATGAGCCCGAGACAGCCGAGCAGGACGCAGGCACTAGAGATACCTTGCCAGCCCAATATGGAGCAGTTTAGTCCTACCTGGGGGATGGGGGATGGGGGGAGGGGGGTTGAACACTACAAGTGAGTGAGAGGAGTAGGAGAGTGTCATAAATGCCGCTTACATAAGGTAGGGCATCAATAATAGCACAAAAGGAATATTCAACCGTACAGCAGGGACCAGATATACTTGAACAGAAATATGGGCCTGTAATGTACATGATACACAGAAATCTACACTAGCTTCCTTTTTAAACTGTATGTAGTCCAGGAGCAGTGTTGTATCTGACCGTATGAAACTGCTGCTCACTCGTTCCGACCTCACCTTCTCGAGTTAGCCGTCCAATCGAGCAATCTGTACCTAATAACCAAAAGGTTTAGCCCATGATGAAGATCTGTCTTCATTGAGCTGGAAAAGCTGTAGCATTGCTGAGCATTTTTCCTAACGGCGCAGTCCCTCATCTATGAAAGTGCCATAGAGCCCCTCAGACAATTAGGCAGGGAAAAGCTTTATGACCGTTAGACTCACTCAGTGAGCGGCACTCTCACCGCCAGCATCGCCAGGAGCGCTGGCTCGTGCAGAAAGGTAATTACGGAGCCTCTCATAATGACAAGGAGGAAGCTTGCGTCATAACACCCACAGCCTTTTATCATAGCGCTGTAATTAATTATCATCCTGCACTCTTTGATTCATTCCACTATTCATAACATATTCATACATTCAAGAGAAATTATCATTTCCTTCAGGAATTAATCAAAAGGAGGAAGAACTGGTCGTTTCGCGATGGATGATCAAAGACGGTGTTTGTCTACCTCACTGCATGGTGGGTGAGCTCAGAGCAAGGCACTCTGGGCAGGGTCTCCGACAACAACGAAGCACTCTGCTCTCTTACCGCTCTCTCGCACCACTCTGGTCAAACCATCTGCACCACTGGATTTAGGTAGAAAACACAGCTGCAGATGTTTCTGATAAATGACTGGTGCATGGATATAACAATTCAAACGACTGTTACGGCTTCTGTCGCACATTATCCCTTGTTTCTTCTGCCATTGTACAATGCGCTGTCTGACAAGGCAGATTATGAAAAAACATAGCGGTTACATGATCAGCTCTGTAGAAAAAGAGATGTATAAATCATAATAGCACCTCACTGAATCCGCTTCTGAATTTCCCCCTTTCTATCTTTCCTGAACATCAGACGTCAGAGGCATAGGTGAGACATAGCAACCTCAGTTTCATGGAGTTGAAAAAGCTGCTGCATAGTCAAAATACCTCCTGCGCTCTCACAGAAAACAAGTAACAACAACAACAACATACATAAAAACATTGTCTTCCCCCACATCATCACTTCCCAACCTCAGGGGAAGAAATGGCACACTTAGACTCATAAACAGGTGTCCACCGACCCCCAGTTCGCAGCACTTTAATAGCTGTTTGATGTTTTTGATGTCTAGTCAGCTCAATCGTACCTTGCTGCTTGATAATGAGGGCCAATAATGATTCCTGAGCTCGAGGGGTTAATGGTATGTAACCGGCAGAGCTGCTAATTACACGTTACAAACTATTTATCAGAATCTCCATCTGTGCATTGTGCACGCTAAATTACTCCACGGATTATCATTGTAAAGCAAGTTTCAGTAATTAGGGACCCATACTGCTGTTTTCTTTCTCTGAGAGCACCAAACGACATCAAGAGGAGAGGAGAAAAATAGAATGACTGGTTAATTTGGGCCTGATATTTAGATCGGTACAGGCCGGATGCAAAGAGTCTCCTGAAGGAAAAAAGAGGCTACGAACATGCAAGAAATCTGTCACTGTTCTTTTTTTTCTGCCTTAAAAAGGTTTATCCTGAAGGGAGTTTACACTCTAAAGTGAGAGGGAGGCGTAAATTGCATTGAGAAGCCCACAAAGTCATGGTGAGACTTGGTGAAGAATGCTCTCTGTATGTTCAGATGGCAGACAGAGCTCGTGTGGAAGTCGTGTGAACAGTGTGGTCCAATGGGCCTGTCTCTCCAGCGATCGGTTATTTGAGAAAAAACTGTCATATCCCTCAGCCCCAAAGGTGCGCCTGAGACCATGGAGACATGTACCATCTCTTCTTCTTCGCCGTAAATTTTTATTAAAATTACCTTCATTATAAGACAGTGTTCATTATAAAACCAAAAACGCCGGTCTCCCAGGGCCCTGTGGATTAATAAGGACAGCGGTGTATTTTAAGCCGTAAACTCAGCTCCTCACTGTCCTTAATCTCCTTCCTACTTCACAAGGCCAAATTAACACCTCTCCTCAGCTCTGACGGGACCTCATTAGCAAACTTCCAGGGAAAGAAAGAGGAGAGCAGAACGAAAAAGAGGAGAAGAAGGAGGGAAGCGACCAATGACAGCCACCAGCTCTGGGATTAACCCTTTCTCCTCCTCCAGCTCCACAGAAAAACTAGGTCGGCAACGTGTTTCTAATCAGTCGCCTGGTTAGCGATAATTAGAAGGCGAGATTGGACGGGAAAAGAGAGAGAAAGTGGGTGGGGAACATTGAAATGAAAAAGAAAAGAAAGAGAACCTGTCATGTCGCAAACACTTCAAAGGAGCCGACTTCTCCTTTAGAAGTGGCATGATGAGGGTCCAAATACCATGAGGCTCTCCTGTAGGCCTCCAAACGGGGAGGGTAGGACCCAGTTCTTTCTCACATACATGCATCCCCTCTCTCTCTCTGTCTCTCTCTCTCACACACACACACACACACACACACACACATATCAGGACTTTTCTACCATTCACCACCTGTACAGTGCAGCTGCAGGGGAGCTTTAGTCTATCCCAAACCACACTGCCAAACAAGCACATCCAACTCCACCTTCTCCACACATTCTCCCCCTGCAGCAGCAGGTCGAGGTCCCACAGCTTACACCGAGGTCGCGCAGACTACCGCTGGGTAAAGTTCACGAGCCTCCGCAAGCTGTTTGACATTACCAATAAGGTCAAAGTGTATCAGAAAACACCAGAGGATCGTATTATTATGGCGTGCCGAGTTGTTCACTGCACCTCATGATCAAAAAATAGCCCAGCCGTTTTCCACTGCTGGCTGACTTACTTATCAATGTGCAGAACATAAGCCTCTGGAAGTTACACAAGAGAGACCAAGAGGTACCCAGAGAGGCCTGCAGCTAACAGGGAAAAAAAAAAATCATCGCTCATTATCAGCCATCTATTTTATCTACTATGAAACATCTCTAGACTCCCAGTTGTCAGACATCAATGGTGCTTAAATTAATCCTGTGGGTTCCTGTTTGCACAATACAGATATGGAAGGGTGCTTCTGCTATTTGTGCAACTTTACAGTTAGAGTAATTGAATTAGCACACGAATCAACCACGGAGTATTGCAGAGTGTAGCACCGAATGTGATAGCTCCTGCCAGGGAGCACAGTTGCTTGGGCATAGTCAATTATAAAGCATTAAAAAGAAGCTGCCAATAATCACTTCCAAGAGAACTGAACAATCCATGCTGAGTGTTCTCATGTTTACCAATGATAGGGCTTTCAGGTTAGTGCGAGCAGGAGTTTAGAGGGGAGAGCGAGACTGGAAACATATTTGCGGTATCATTTCCATAAGCCTCTGCTTTGTGGACCATAACGCAGCTCACAAATGTGATTTATGACCTTGGTTTAATGGCTGGAGCAGAGTCTTGGTAGGTATCAGATGACTTTTTCAATATGGCGACGTCAGAGGGGGCACGGTGAATGCACCATCACAACAGGAAATGAGGGATTGTCTCAGCCAAGAAAATATGAGAAGCCAGATATCTGATCATCTAATGGCAGATAGATGCTACTTCACTTTGACAGAAAAGGCATCAGTCAATAAGCACCAGATGAGCAGTAACGTGAAAAGTATGCCATGGATTCCTTGCCCTATCTATCAGATCGTTGGTTCCAGGAGTACAGCGATCTGTACCGGTCAATGTGCACGGCAGAATATCCATCAGGAGTGTCTCTTGTTCTAGTAAACTATAATGTGGAATTATTAGCGTCATTATTACAGATGCTAGAACTACTTAGCGATTTCCAGGCTGTGTATATTTTACTCTGCAGGCTCTGTAAATGTTTCATATACCTGAAAAATCCAAAGACATGGGACTCACCTGAGCTTGGAAACTCTTGAGAACGGGTGCCACCATCTCCCGGACTTCCTATGCACAGACAAAAAAGTAAACTCTGTCTCAGCACTTTTCATTTTGCAGATGCTCCCCCTGTTCAGGAATCTGATTGACCCCAGTGAGGCACAAACACCTCCATAAGAAAGAGGACTGAAAATCTTTAATGTTAATGGATTCTCTCCATAGCTCCTCTTACACCGCATGTGTGTGAGAGTGAGGTATGTTGTTATGGGGTGTGGGTATTAGTGGTTAAACCTAAAGGGTTTGAGTGGGCATGTTTGAAAAGTGGGGCTTTCCAGTAGCTTGCGTTAGAGCTCAGAGAGTCAGACTTGTGCGAGCTCCCACAGCCTCAGGTAAGGGGATTGTGCTGCCAGTGGTGACAGCCTGATCCTGTCTTAAACGCCTGTATTATACTGACAAGATTACAGCACTACACTGCATACTCGGGCTGAGATAGGCAGGCAGCATAGCCACAGCAAATAGCCTGAGGGCTCATTTATAAAATATAAAAATATTCTCTTTGACTTCAGCTTAAATGTCAATGGATGATCATTTCAAAGAAGATGATAAAAAAGGACAAAATCATAACTGTATCATTCATGGATTTAGCTTTTCATGTCTTCAGTTCAATACCTTAATTGCCATTTTACTTTACAAAAGTAAGGTGAAATGAGGTCGTGGCACCAGGCAGAAAAAAAATGAATATAGCACAGTTGTGCACAGGCTTGAAACATAAAATAAGATTCTCAATGTGGTATTTAATGTAATGGAAGTGTACATTAAATAACTGGAACATAAAATTCAGCAAACTGTGTAAGTAAAACCAATGCTAAATTATTAACAATAAAATAAAGTTAGAATATTAATTTGTCAATTGCTTTTGCCAGGTACATAAAAATTTTAAATGTAACCTAGGCGACAGAGACAATTAAGATGCCAGTGAGAGAACTTCTTAGTTAAGTTCTGTATAAACTTCAGTGCTGAGTCCTGCTCAGGGAGGAGGAGTACAAAAGGATAATGCTCCATGCAGCACCATTTGCATGTCTACTTAGATGTTTTTCTTATATTAGCTTAATGTGCCATTTTTGTTGGATAAGACTACCATATGCTTTTGGAAAAATCTGAATACACTGCATTGCTGAAAAAGTAGATAGTGGGACAGATTAAAGAATAGGTTAGCCTTTTGCAAGTCTTTTTTAACACTAAATTCACATGCTCATATATATACTTTGAAATAGCTAATATGGAGCCTCAGCTGTGTCTGATAGACAAATAAAAATACTGCTTTCTGTTTTCCCAAATCTTTTTCTTTTCTAAGCAAAGGCATAATAATAACACAAAGAGGGAATATGTGCCCAGAAAGACTGTAATTTTTGGAAGAATTTCACTTAGTTGATCTGAAGCCTCATATTAGCTTGGGCTGAACTTTAGAACGCATTTTCGCACAGAATGAGGACTGTGGATTTTGTCCCTCGTCTCTTTCATTGGAATAATTTTAGAGTGGGATCGTTTTGTAGCCAGTATACAAAAGGAACAATTCATTCTGTGTACACATGAGCTTTTGAGCTTTGTTTTGATTTGAAAAATGCAAATCTGTCCTTTAAGATGTAAAAGTGTCCACTTTACCTCTTTTTGGCCTTAATTTACACTTTGCATTTGTGTTCAATTAAAACTATTTTTTTTTTGAAAAGTAGAACAAAAAATGTGTTAGTTATCATCATGCTGGAGGGATGGTTCACTGGAGTCTCATCTTCATTAGCATTCATTAGATTGTGTTTAGTCAGAGTCCTGTTCCATACGGGTTTGGAGAGACACCTGCTCCTGTTACATCACAGAAATTTGGAGAAAGTCAATATCAGCTGCCAATTCTGACACCAGGATAAAGTTTTCATAAGTGGTGCTTTTGCTTTAGAGTTGAAAGTAAGCAGCTAAGTTGCATTTACCTTATGTAAATGAGCCCCCTGGACTCTTTCTCCCAGCCAGAGGCTAACACTACTGCAAGACCTCGGCATTTAAATATTAACTCATTGACTGGGGGGGGGGTCTAACCCTGGCTCCTCCAAGTGTTGGTCTCTGTTAATATATAGTAATGCAGATTTACAGAAGGAATAATTCCATGTACAAAGGTGTGTGCTGAAGCTGAGATGAGGAAATGACACATAGAACTGTTAGCAAATATGTGTGTGTGTGTGTGTGTGTGTGTGTGTGTGTGGGGGGGGGGGGGTCGGGTGCCACACTCACCTCAGGGACATTTCTCTTGAACTCCCTGCTCAGCTCTACCAGGTGTTTGTGGGAATGTTCACTCTCCTCTTGTCGACCTGCCAGCTCAGATGCTACAGAGTTTAGCTCCCTCTGCGAACACACAAAAGAGAGAGAAACGGTCAGAAGAACGTGGAGAGAGGCGGCACTTTAGGGAGCCTGCCAACGCTCATCCAGTAAAGCTTAGAGTGTACATAAATAAAAATACACTGCTGAATATTAACAATGTAATCCTTCATGATCTCACGGCAGTAATACTTACAGCTAGCCCTGGCCCATAAATAATTAAGCCAAAATAAATCCAATGCCTACAGTAGCAGAAGGCCTTTTAGATAATCAGTATTTGAAATAATCAATACACTTGCAACGGCTATAGAACGCCAGTGAGGGAGTGGGGCAAGAGGGAGGGGGTAGAAAGAGAAAGAGGGAGAGAGAGAGAGAGAGAGCGAGAGAGGCTGGGGGGGGGGGGGTTCATGCGTAGAGACCCAATAACCTGACAAACACCCTTACAAACAAATAGAGCTTCCTCCTGAAATGAAGGGCTGTTTTTTAAGCCTGGCCAAGACCTGATTCAAACATACAAACACCTCGCTCACTGTCGTAATTACCACAGGTCAGATCTATTTTCAGCTTCTTTTCAATCTCTCTCCCATCGCCTGCGCCAGTCTTTATATTGATCCCACATAGATTTTCAATACATGACAGCAGCCTCCAAAGCTTTAACCAAATTACCCTTTTGCTATAACAACAGCCCTGATTGCTATTCCATTAATGTCTCTGCACATTGGTTGTTTATATGTTTGTGTTATACGAAATGAGAGCTCCACCCCGGGAACATGTCTGATCCACTATTCAGAGCTGTCTGTGTAGCAGGACGTTCATCAGAACCTTGCATTCATGCTGGACTCAGCTGCACCACATGCCATCCACAAATCCGATATTATTGATCAGTCATCTAATTCCCGGCTCTTTCAGCAAACAGAAAAAAAAAGGAAAACAGATTCAAACTCTACTCTTCTGTACTGAGCAGTACTATAGCAGACAACTGTACATTCACCTCCTCCTTATTTTGACTGCAATTCTCGGTAATTGATGAGGATCTCCTCTTGTAACTGCTGGGTTACAATAAAAAAAAAAAAAAAAGTGGAGTGGGGGATTCAATTACCACTGTGAATTTATATATGACGCTGGGAAATTAAATTGACTGTATTTTAATTAATCTGCAGTCTTACTTAAAGGCAATTTAATAAATCATCACACAAAGAAAAAAAAGAGGGAAAATGGAGGGTTGAAACTTCAACTGCATTGGCCTCGTGAGATTGTGGCAGCCTGTGGGTCAGAAGTAGGTCGCTAATTGAAGGGCTGCTGGTTCAAGTCCCTGGACTGACGAGTCAGAAAGTGGCCTGAGTAGCACCGAGTGTACAGTCTGATGTGAGATGCATAGCTATAAGCTGAGATGCTACACATGCTAACATTTAAACTGGCGAGTGTGTCCGTGAGCAATGAACCTTGCTGCGCTGCTTGCAAGCTATCTGGGCATTTAAATGGGGCACTGTTGACACTGTTTTAGCCAAGTAATACATTTCTACCAGCAACAAGGGATTCAAAAGTTCAGTGAAATGACACATTGCCAACAAATCCTCCAAATGACAAAATAAGTTATTTATCATTGCGACCCTAAACAATATAAGAGCTTTTACTGATCTGGTGCTCCATTAGGAAAAGGTTGACATTCTTTGTCAGTGCAGTCCAAAACACATTTGCACATTCCAAAAATGATTCATATGCATTCATTCTGACGTGCCACCATAATAGTTGAGGTTTATATCATTTCATGTAACTAAAACTAACTATTGGTAGGGAATTAAATGCAATAGTGGTCTTTGCTGTCAAAGTCACACCTTTTATCACGTTTAACATTTTTTAAATTGTAGTTTTTACAAAACATTACTCAAGAGGAAAATATTGTATAATTTATGGGGACCATTTTCAACCACTGATTGATTGATACACTTGTGGTGCAACAGTGAGTATTTATGACACCAGGATGGTATTTATGTGCGATTAATTCAAAATGGACCGTGTTTATTGTAATGAAGGACCGTGTCACCAAGCATAGTTTGACATTTTGGGAGATATAAGCATGAATTAATTATTATGAAGCTACAGCCAGCAGGCAATTAGTTGAGCCAGGCATAAAGACTGGAAAAGGGGGAAAAGCTTGCTTGCCCTCTCCCCAAAATTAAAAAAAATCTTTCTTCCAAACACCTTAAAGCCTGACACCGTGTTATTCAATCAAAAAACAAAACAAAACAAACAACTGATGAGTAAAAAAAGCCAGAGAGAAATGAATGAATAGTACATTGTGTTTTTATAGAGACAAACAAGCTACAACTTTTTCACAGCCAGGTGCCGTAACTTCCTGGAATCTCTGCTGGTAGCCTGGAAAACTCATGAGACAACAAGGCCCCAGAAGCAAGAGATAAGAGAATTAGGATATGTCAGGCTTTGGCTACAGAGGCAATACTAGAATCTATTTATTTTTGATTTCGGTCTATTACAGGGACTTGTTGACAATAAGGAATATACAGAATATCACACGTCTTATCCTTAAAGTGACTAACCAAATGACCGTGTGTGTGTGTGTGTGTGTGTGTGTGTGTGTGTGTGTGTGTGTGTGTGTGTGCGTGCGCTTCGGATAAAAGTGCATAAAAAATGTAGCCATTTATCAATGCTAGTGTTTTTCTGGTGAGGACAGTCTCACCAAGGCCAAGAGACGACATGTTCTCGTGTTCTATTCCCTACTAGTAAGAAAAACAGGAAATGTATTTTGACATCTGGTTATCATCCCTGCTCCTCTTGTTCTAAGTTCTACACTTATAAAGTATCAAAATGTTTAGGATACATTTGGTTAGTGTGAAATGTGTCATTCGTGGTAAATCGTACTGTCACTGAGAAAGGCCACAGCTGTACAGGATAAAACGACAGGACTTTATAAATTCCTGTTAGGCCGTACAGTCCATCTGGGATGAGCCTTCCTGGAGATTAGAGAGAGGACTTTCAGAAGCCGGCCAAACTCCATGAGATTCAAATGGCCCCAGACCGGCTAATCTTGCCAAGAGAAAATTCCTCTAGAAGTGACTGAGTGGATTTTCTAAGTACTTAAGATATAACAGGGTGGTGATTCTAAGTCTGCCAGTGCTTCAGTGGCCTCAGCGTAGAGCTTGGTTCGCTTCTTATTGTAGCTCAGCTGATGAGAATGGAGAATACTCGTGCTGTATGCATGCCAAACTGTGCGATCATAATGGCATGGTTATTTCGAAAGCAACCCCACAGTTTCTAGACCATTATGAGGGAGGGAAGCCTGGGCAACAGCCCATCAAATGAAAACTACTGTCTGTCTTTCTGGAACGAAGTGAAGCAGAACAGACTGTTTGCTACTTTGGTTGTCTTGTTCAAATTGATTATGGGAGGAAATCCACAATTTAGTGTTTCACAATGCTGTCTCCGGGGGCAAAAGATACCGAAGAAGAGTTTTCCTCTGCTTCCGAAATAGGTGTGATCCATTGCACCCTACAACCGGAGCACCTTTGGGATCCCTGATAAATCTCAATTATCTCCTTCAATGTTGAGCTTAATCCTCCATGAAAACATTTGCATGAACATGTTGCTTCTGATGTCTTGACCTCTTAAAAGGGGGGAAAAGGCAAGTTCAACTGACTGTGCAAAGAGGAGCTTCTCGGTAATCATTTGACAGGTTTTAAAAAGGACGATTGGGACCAAATTTTCAGTGTGTGGCAGTCGGGTCAATACAGAGCTCCTGTCATTAAGCCTCTGCCAGTCAAACATCCAGCCATAATTGATGAGTTTCCCCTGGGGAGGGTGGAGCTGTCATTGGGGCTGGAGGGGCAGGGAAGAGGGATTTTGAGCAGAGAACCAATCCTGGTGTGCTCCAGTCAATCTGTGAAGGGAAAGCAATCTTGGGGACTTCTGACTCAAAAACAAAGACCAAGAAACAAGAAGCTTATTGGCTTTAACAGGATAGACCTGCAGCCTATTGGCAGTCAGTAAATGGACTTGAAGCTCAATGAACTGCTGAACACCAGAAAAAAAAAACCCTGAAACCATGACTCACATGTCCTTTGGCTTACAAATGTAGACTCAGCCCTCCTGACACATAGTGGAGCTCAGTGTCCACACTGGAGCCCTCACATGATGTGACAGGCAGCCATTTGTACCATTTATATCATTAAGAGGTCTTAGATGGATAGAGGATTATGCAAGTGTCTTGCAGCAAAGTGCAGGGAGTGGTCCTATCTGACTCGATTGTGGAGAGGGGTAAACTGGGCAAGAAAAATGGAGGCCAGAAGGGTCAAAAAATTTGTGAAGAAAGACAAAGCACTGAGGATTACAAAATAAGCTGGTTGTCAAGTATGCTATGTTTAATTTAAATGATGGGTGGCAAGTTGTGTCTATTTTAGATAATGGCAGCAAACAGAGGGTAAAAAGTCTAATAATCAAATCCAGCAAAGATTCGCAGATCAAAAATCACTTTTGTAAAAACCTGGACCATAAGCATATACTGCAACAATCTGTGCAGGTGTGAATGTTTTAGGTAGAATACAGGGCTCACTAATGTATTGTGTTGGAGTAGATTTGACATTGAGTCATTAAACACAGCTTGTCTTGATTACATCTGTAGTGGTAAGCTATTTTCTAGCCTTTCACAAAGACAACCCAGGGTGGAAAATGTTGACAACTGGGAAAAAAAACTACCAATGTACTGCAATGAGGTAGAGTGAGTCAAAATCACTATTGTGTGTAGTGGGCTTGGACGGCACAAATTAAAGAGGAAAAAATAGGGAGGAGGAGGAGAGTGGGGAAAATGCAGATAGGGTATTATTTTTCTTTTTGTATCCCATCTAATTGCAATCATAGGCAGATGTCTGAAAGTGTGACAGCATCAGCAGAATTGCTGCTGAGAGCACAGAATCTTTGTCTAAAAATAATCAGACATTCTGTGTGCTGCTGTTTGTTATAATGGTAATCGATGCTGGAGGCTTTGAATTCCATCAATTTATAGATCCACTCTGTTCTGCCTGGTGACTGTACTGCCTCACAAACCCCCACCGCATCGTACACCGACGCAAAAACACACACACTTGCACGCAAGGTCTCGCACAAAAGAGCGGGTGGGCACACATGCGCATGCAGGGAGACACATGTGCGCCGACATCCGTGCACAGGGGCTGCGGCGAGGCAGAGAAGGGACCAGTGTGATTAAGATAAGTGTAGTTTCCTTTCATACATTCCTTATCGCCTCTCTTTCTCTGTGAGGCACAAGATTGTCCATAGCTGCCTCAGATTAGCCCCGCATCTCAGACGCCACATTCGAGAGAGGGGACTGATCAATAAATCAAATCACCACAATCAATGGCCCCAATCACGGCAGTCTAGTCTGGCTTCAACATTATTACTGGAACCCCACCCCCCCACACCCCACCCCGAGCCACTGAGGGAGGAGGGAGCTGTTTGGTGGGTGGATGGAGTGGTGCGGGGAAATGCGAACATTGGGGCCCATCCATATGAAAGATCCAAAACAAAACTCTTATCTTGGGTGCCTGGGCTGAGCATCAGTAAAGGGCAGACCAGGCAGACACTGCGCTCATGTGTCTGTTTGTGTGTAAGTGTGTGAGTATGTGTGTGTGCTGGACTGTCCAGACACAGGGAGTCAGGCGGGAGGAGCCTGTGACCTCCATGACCCAGCGCTAGGAACGTGAGCTGAGCACGCGGCCTCTGACAGGGAGCACTGGGGGCTGCTATCACCTGGCATCTCCCTCCATCTGTTTACCACCGACTGCAGCTCCTTCACTTTTACTCTCCGTCCACTTAACCAGAGCTGCTCCAATTCATATCTCCGTCACACTGCTGTTAGACCACACCACACCTGGGTCAAACGGTGTTTGTTTTAACCTGCTGCATGTGACAGACGGGTGGAGTTTACCCCATTATGATGATTCAGAAAAGGTAAGTTATCAGGTACGTTGTCAAGCGCAGAAAATTTTCAAAGGTAACACATGGTTATGTTTTGTATAAATTCTAGAGTAGCCATTGTATTTCTGATTTTTTATCAAAGATCTTCTATACCTATAACATAACATAACATGTAACAAGGGTGCCCTGGCTGGCAATCGAACCATGTAAATTGCAGTAAGTTCGTATATGGGATGGACGTTAACCACGAGGCGACTGGACACCCCATTGTACAACTCTCTGTGTGACACCTATGTGGTACTCCACATACCAGAATCTTTAAAGCTTACTAACATACACTGACTGCTTAGTTAATGCTTTATGGTAAACTATCTCCTGGCAGTAGAATCATATTTAACAGATGTGTGTGTTATAATTTTTCTCATCTACCTGGAAAAAAGTAAAAAAAAACAAAACATCTTTCCCGAAATGACGGACTACTCCTTAAAAATTAAGCTATGTCTACTTGCAACTGATTGTCATAGGTTGCGTACGCTTATCTATTGCTTGCAACCAGTTCAATTGAAAAGTGGTTACTTTATGGGTTTTAAGAGGTAAGATTATCTCATAATTTGCAAAACAAAAAGCAACAATTAAAAAATGTTTAGAGAAAGACATAATTTTGGTTTTGTTCTTTCTGCTTTCATATCCAGTCATAATTTTCTCATGACCCCTCGAAATTATCTTCCCCCCCGACCCCCGGGTTCAGAACCCCTGCTCTACAGATTACTTGCACATTCTGCAACTGTCCACTCTGCAGCAGCAACACTGACTGCACTGTGCAGAAATACATAGGTAGTGTATAGATTGTGAGGACTTACCGACGAGGAAAAACACATTTCATTTTGACACCTCTCTAAACTCTGGACTGGTAAGTCTGATAAATCATCCAAAATAATTAATCCCCAGTCAGTCAGGCTGTCTTCAAACAGCATGCTAAATCTTACAAAAGGAAGAAGAAGCGTGTGAGCATTACAACCATCAGCAAAAGGTGTGACTGGTGTTGTCAGCCATTATTCGTCATACCCTGCTTCATTTTGAGAGTTTTTGGCGCCTGATGCACCAGAGCACAGCCTACTTGTCAACACTTCTCTCTCTATAATTCCAACATGCACACTTGGACACACATGCATACACACATATTTCTTATTTCTCACTGATACACTGGTAACACATCTCAGTATGATCAGGGAGAATCTAATTCCATTTATTGTCGATGTCTTGTTCAAAATAGTATCAAGAAGTATCATGAAAAATCTTATTACCGTCCTTTCAAACGATCCTGGATTCACTCTGAACCCAATGAATAACTTTAAATGTCCTCCAATTAGAAACTTCAAATTACAATCTATGACTGAATGCTCCAAACGAAGACCAATTACAACACCTTATTTATCATCATTAAGGCCAACCATTGTTCTGCTCTTTTCAAACTCTGTGGTTACAATCAGGGTGTCTATTGTGATTGTGTGGTACATGCAGGGTGACTAATTACACAGTCCTATGATTCATTAGCAGTCTAGCGGGTTGAAACCTGAGAAAAGACATGATAACCTCAGTCAGCCCAATGATCAACTGGAGATGTGAATACGGAGGAGTAACAGGGACGTTTCGCCATAGTCAAGAGTACAAAAAAAAGGCCAGTGCTTCCAACACAAAAACGTTCCAAGCATAAGTTTTTTTAAACGGGGAGGGAAGCATGAAAAATTGAGAGAGCAGAGACGGTGTCGAACCTAAACAATAAAATTGGGGACAAAGTTTGTTTTTGCCTTTCTTACAAAGTGGGGAAATAGCAGTGCACTTCGGGAGACTTGTTTCTGTGAAGCTTCACCATTGAGGTCAGTTAGTGGGAGAAGAGGAAGGCTCCATAGATGCAGCCATCACTGCATTGGCCCACTTTCACCTGAAACTACGAGCAGCAGCGATGCAACACAGCTAACCTGCGATTGTTTATTCTCTCTTAAGAAATGTCAATCTGTTCGCTCTCAGGTGTGCTGCTCTTCCTCTTGTTTTTGTTGTTTTCTCCCCCCTACTCTCTCCGTTTTCCCTTGTCGATTGCAGCAAGATCAAAGCGACGCCGCTGGAAGAATCTGAATATTTCAGGTGTGGAGAGAGGGCTGTGTTTCACACCACCTGTGTAGCACTGAGAGACAGGTCCCTCCTCTCGCTCAGACTCAGTTAGCAGGGCCCCTGGGGCCTGGCGACATAAACCAGGGCCACCTGTCTGAGAGAGAGGGAACACTCCTTTACCCTCCTTTTCTCCATCGCACTTTCATTTTACAGCATTTGAACCAAAAATAAATGAATCTAAATAGAGCGGTGAGAGTGGGAATAAAACTGGTGCCGACAACAAGCATCTGAGAGCTTTGAGCGCCGCCACAAAGGCTTGAAGATCTGGCAAACGCGTCCCGTAGCCGCAGAACGGGAGCAGCCACTTGAAAGGGCGGTTTATACATGAATCATTTTTTAATTTGTCCTGTTCTGCGGCAGAAGGTAGCACTCATATATTAAATGATAAGCCTGGTCAAGAGAATAACCAGGATTATTTCATGCCGTAACATATAGCTCACAGTTTGGATCAGGTCTGTGAGATAATTCTCCTCACATCATCAAGGCCTTCATGTCTGACCCAAAGCAAATAAAAAGTATCCCTGATGTCTGCACCAGCCTTAACACATTGATATTGCTGCTCTCCTTGGGGGGCTGTGTGCCTTGACATGTGTGCATGTGTAAGCACTTGTGCAAGCATGTGTGTACGTGTACATGTGGTCAGGGGGGTGTGGAGCAGGTTCCACACTACCAGTCCCAGCCATGTCTCTCAAAAGGGCCGTAAAGTCTTTACAGCAAATTCCTTACATTCATCTGTGTCAGAGCACTCGGCACACATTAGGCGTTTACACGGGAGGAAACACAATCTATTTGATGCTACACTGCCCACACGTCCAGAGCCCTCCTCCCCACACTGGAGATTCACAGTGTTTAACTTCCATTTCATATTCTGAACAGGCAGGCAGACAGGCAGGCGAGTGCAGGGAATGGACTCCATCTTGCTGTAAATCAGCGTTTAAACACCTGGCTAAATGTAATCTGGAAAGAGTCAACAAGAGGCCCTCGCATTATGCCGCTCAAGATATTTGTTTTTATTTATTCTGGAATGCGCAATTGATTTTTGTTGTTCTCCCTAATGATGTATGCAAACGGTGAGCCGAAAAAGTCACACTTCATTTTTTCCCCGGCTTCTGCTGCTCCACATCTTTTAATATCAGTGGTGCTTACGAGAACAAGTGGAGGTTAATCTGGGGAGCGGGTCATAGCCAGCCGCCTCTTTGTAAATGTCAGCTGGGAGATCCAGGCCTTTCTTATTACCACACTAAACCAACAAGGATGACGGCACTAAGACGGATGTCTGACTTGGAGGTGCCCCCCCCCACCTCTCACCACCATCACGGACCAACCCCAGCACAGAAAACCTTATTAATCAATCGATTTATCGCCATAAATCAGGCCAGGCTTTGATTGTATCAGCAAGTCATGCAATCAATCAATTAGTCGGGACCTAGCAGCCCAATTTAGCAAAGAAAGATGAATGCTCCCCCACATCATCCATTTGGTTGTCCGTTTACCCATCAAACACTGCTGCTGTTGACTCCCAGGCCCAACATGCATCCTTTTATCGATTTCTACAGATTAAACTTGCAAAGAAATCAAAGGACACTTAACTAACTGGGAATAATTCTGCCTTCTTCATTGGTAGTGAAATATGTTCAGCGCTCTCCTTTGATAGTCATGCCTCATATCATCAAAACAACAAAGTGTAAACATTAAATCCAAAAATACAGAACTCTCACATGAGCGATCCGGCAGAGTGAAGTGGCAGCTACAGGCAATAATGCTCATAAGTGACTGGATCCACTCTGAGAACAGAATGGGACAAATCACGCTTTATTTTCAGTCAACCCTACCCAGGTTTATATGGCAAGGCAAGGGGGAGTGAGGTGGGGTGGGGGTTGCTGTGGGGGGTGGGGGTGGGGAGGGTGCGCAAGGAAACAGCTGGATGAACAAACTGCAGAAAACATATGTATAATGACATATTTGTTTCATATTTTATCCCAACTGTGAATTCCAATCCACATTGTGACACCAGCTGCCTCGGTCCAGTGCTTCCCATCTGCAACTCGGTGTCAGGATGTCTCCCAGGACGGGCTGGGAAACTTTGGGGACGACAAAAACCGACAGGAGCAAGTAGAGCACGACAGAGTGGGCTGCCAGAGCCTCGGCGTGCTTCTCCCCCGGTGGCGGGTTGGAATGTGGAAGACTGCCGGGCTGCTGTGGAGAGGAGAGAACACCGGGGGCTCCCCAGGGAGATTGTCTGTCGTGGGATTAGAGCCCCACCAGATGTGGTTCTGCTTCACACCCTCAGACCCGCTGTGTTACAGCAAGGGGGGGCACCGAGCTATCTGTGGGGGCTTTACAGTTCTGCCCAATCTCCCAAAGCCCCACCATGTAATTAGAGATAAAGACTGAGGGCTCAGCTACTCAACCTCAATTCTCCTGGCTTCACACGAGGCTGCCCACCCATAGACCTCAGAGGAACCGCACAACACTGCCACTACACCAGCACCTGTATACACTAGCTAACTACAAGCCCTATCCCAACCAACTATTCCTTGAACTAAATTCATGTGATGCTACAGGGCCCGGTACATGATCATGACTGATTGGCGTTCATATGTGTAATGTCTAGAAGTTGTTACACCATGATTCGCAATGGCAGTTTGTTTTTTGATGCTATATTTCATGTATTATGTGTGTCTAAGAGGCTTCATATTGTAAGAACTCTCAGGTAAACAATAACCATGGTATAAAAGTAATTATTCTTCATATCTCCCTCCTCTAAAACATCATCCAGGAAAGGGGGTGGGGGGTTGGAGGATAAGGCAGAAGAAAAACTCTCAACTATATTCAAGAAACACAAAATTATACTATGGAGGGATCCATTATTCATCTCAGATACATTTTTCATTTAAGAGTGGGCTGGATATGAGCAATGATGAATGCATCGCCCAGGATGCAATTTGTATGTAAAATAACAGAAGATTACAGAATATGTTTTAAGTGCAAATGCAGTTTGTTGCCATCTAAATAGAAAATGTATTCCTGCAAAAAGGAATGAGACCTGAGCCCCATGATTCTGCTCATAAAATCACTTAGCCCATAGCTAGGACCCTCACCAGTCCTTATAAAGGGTCACAATGAGAGGCTCAAGTGATGAATGAGGAGACTGGAGTAGATTTTCATTCATATAATATACACCACCTTAACCATTTGGAAATGTGGGATAAGTAAACCGAATAACTATGGCTAATTCAGCTCACATCCAGCTCAGCGGCACACTTCCTTGAATTCCTTCTGCAGTGAAAAAATAGAGGGCGTTTTTGCAGACACACTGTTAGATACATGTCTACGCACAAGTGCACACAAACATACTACAGTGTTTCGCTGCCTGCCAGGCATCCACATGTTCCTCTAAGGACTCGCTCTCTCCTCATCAGCTTCACTTGGTGCACACCGTCTCAATTCAGTGCCTCTCAAAGACACACAAAGAGCGTTCCCCTCCATTCACACTACAAAAATTGAATACAGCCTCCGAACACAAGACCTGCCCACCACAGAGCATGTAATACAACTCATTACTGGGCACGCAGAGTGCAGAGGGCTGTGATGGGAGAGACAAGCACGACGGGGAGAGAACAGGGGGCCCTCACACCAATGTCTCCATTTTTCCTCACCACTAACAGAGCTCTAAAACCAGCCTTAATAACTAAAGCAATCCCATTGATTTTCGGAGGTTCTCTGAAATAAGTGTTATTATTTCCGAGCTGTGGCAGTGAGAGGAAAATCCTGTTTACATTTTAGGTGAAAGCACCACAGAGCCTGCAGGCCCTCGGACATCATTAGGTACATGATTGATAGCATTCAGAGGTTAACTTTGAATTTTAACTTGTGGTTGACCCCCAAGCAAACTGTCCAATCACAAAGAGGCAGGGGGGCAGTGTATCTGGGTCAGCCACATTGATCTCAGCCCTATATTGCATGGCTCTGGGGTCAGGTTTTTGTGTGTTGACGAGAGGGCACTAAGTTCGGTTTGATGCACGTGGAGGCAGAGGGGGGAAAGCTGTGTTTGTAAGGTAGGGAGAAGATGGAGGATGGCAAATCGGCTAATCCACCACTGCACACGCCCTCATGAACCTTCCTTAACCTCGGGGCAATCGCATGACCTGAGGCAAAGCATTACACACATTAAAAAGACATGAACTTCAGAGCATTGGAGTTTCAAGCACACAATCAATGGGGCCACAGGTGCAAACATTTTCTGCACAGCCAGTGGAATGCCCTTTTTTTCCCCCTCCCAGGATTACAGTGGAACCTGTTTTTATACTGTGTTCATGTTAATGTCAGCAATAATAAAGACCTGCAGCACAAGAAACAATAAAAAATGAGCACGAGCCGCAGACAGCTTTTGGAGGTGGGATAGAAACAGCACAGGGAGTCGGGAGAGAGGGCAAGATGTGAGGAGTCTGTCAACTTCTCCCTGTCTGCTCCGCTGTTCGCTCGCTTCAGACTGAGGGGAGCAAATGGGCCTAATTCACACTGGCTGTGTGAGAGTGTCTCTGCTGTCTAGCAGCGTGAGCGGGAATTAGATCTATGGTTTGTAGCCTTCATCCCTTCCCAGACAGACTTGTTCCGGCTCACAGGCGCTGCCTAATCCGCACCTCTCTCCCGCTTGCACTCCCAGAAAATGACTTCACACAGCTGCCTCGAACACCCAACACAGCAATTCTCGTCTGACTGAACTCCCCCCTACTCAAAGAAAAAAAAAAAAAAAAAAAAACTCAGCAGACCTCCCATAGCTCATTTAACATACCAATTCCTCCCCAAAGCCCACCCTAAACCCCTCCTAAGAGATGAAAACAACAAGGAAAACAACTACAGCCCCACTTGATAATTTAAGGGCTCTTTTCCCCAGAGAGCTGTCAAAATCAGCAGTACAGTAGGAGGAATTCAGAGAGCAAGGAGATACCCTGGTTGTGCAGTGGTGAGTGGTTGGTTTCTATATGTGTCCTACTATCACTTTTCAGAGATCCATGAAGCTGCACAAGTAAGTCACCTGAGGATGTCATCTGGCCCCTCCAGCTCTTCCATAATCCTCTCTTCCCATCCCACAAGGCAAATGAGAAGTGAATGGAACCGACTGTTAAATTCCTAGGAGAACTCTGGGAACACTACGCCATGTGAGTTCTCACGTTAAAATCTAGATCTTGGCCAGGTGGTTTCTTCTAGTTGTTTTCAAGGACACAATCATACTAGATAGACCAGGCTGCAAGAGGGCTGCTCCCAGGCACAGAGGCCTATTAGGGTCATGGAGAGTAAGTCAGGATAATGGCAAGGCCACTCAGACAAACACTCCAGCCTTGAGGACAGGAAATGGGGAGAAGTCCCTCTTATAAACCTAAGCCTACCAAATGGCTTTTATGTCTTTCATGGACACTCCACCTACCAGACTCTACCACAGAACCCTTGCACCTCTTTACCTGTTTTGGTCCTTTCTCAGAGCTACCATGAAAAAAGGTGCTGCTGCTGCTGGTAAAATGACCAGTTCTCCATATTTCCAGGTCTTCAGGCACCATTTTGGATCTCTAGGGGAAGTAAAATTAAGTGTATTTTATGAAGAAAAGCCAGTAAAAGGGACAAACATTGTCCTCTAGAAGCTCAAACTGAAGCATTTATAAGCAGGCAACGGATGCTGTAAGAGATGTGGTGTAGTTCTCAAGAACTCCTTAGGCAGCAGTGGGAAACAAGTGATATTACAAGAAAAGTAGAATGATTAAAGCTTAATATGGCATAGTAGAGAGGGGAGAGAGAGGTGATTTATCCCTTCACGGCCTTTTGACACTAAATTAAACTGTTGAGTCCATTCCCCTGTGCCAGCTAGTTATCTTTCCAGGCTAATTTAACACTATAATTTACATTCCATATAAAATACATCCTGATGTGGTGCTGTCAAGGCTGTACATCATTTGCAGAGAGTGCTCCAGTTTCAGTGAAAAGGACAGAATTAGATCATATTCATGATGCAATTAAACACTTCAGTGGGAATCGATGTAAAACCGATGAGCCCTGAAAACAATGCATATGGCTGAGAACATTAGAACACATTACCTACCCTTGGATCCCTCGCTCCAAAGACGCAATTTAAAATCCTCCACCACTCTACTCTCTGTCTCTCCAGATTCATAACGCACAGCGATAATAAATGAATTTTTCAAAAAATTATTCAACTACTAAATTGCCCATGGTAACTGAGTATCAGATGAAAGTGATGTGAATTATTAAGTAGGGAAACTGTTTGTTCTCACCATGGGTGTAATAATCGTCCAAATGAAGAAGAGAAAGGGCGCAAGTGGGGCAGGTTACAGTAAAGGGAGATCTCATAATAAACATCAGTGTTGATGTAAAAATGGGAAAACTCTGTCTGCCGCCTGGGCCTCCAGCTGGGTTGATGGTATCGACCAATTTCCCTAGGGCGGCAGTGTGGGTTTTCTTATGGATACAGAGAGGAGAACATTACGAGGCATTGCTGCAAATTCACATGTAAAACTGGCAGCGGGCCCTCTGGAGCTGGCAAACCACTGCAACAGCCAGCCAATGTTACACCACCTCACCACATTTTACATAATCAGACAGACAGCAAGGCAGACCACACACTCACACTGCTCCACTCAAGATCACATCAACTACCTGTCACACTCCTCTCCACAGCCATCAGACTCACTTTGATTGGTCTGGAACCACCCGTACACAATAAATGAAATATTACAAAAAAAAACTACAAGAATACATTTTGAGCCCCAATTCGGTCTTATTTTCCATTAATCACCATTTGCCTTTACAGGTCTCCTCACCAAATACCTTTTTATTGTCAAATCCCAAAGTTGCTGATAGTAAGAAAGTAGACGAATGTAATGAAATTCAGAGCTTAAGAGTCATACGGGCGACAGAGGTGCAGCAATTTGTTACGATTTCTGACAGGATAAGTTGGCCTCTCCAACTGAAACAGTAATTATGCTTAATGGTCCTTTAATCTGTCCATCAGACAGGAGGTGAGTAGCCAGGTCAGCCTAAAGTGCTCCAGTCGTCACAGTGTGTCAGGGTACAGTCGGAGGGGTGAAGTGCTCCATGAGGAGGGCCAGGACCACTCGCTTCAGCACGCAACATTAGCACGCTGCAAGACACAGGCCTCTCTCCAACACACACATTAGTGAACACATCATACACCTACCAACCCCCTCCTGCATAAAAATGCTTACAACTGGACTACGGAGCAGTGGCGAGAGAGAAACACGCTTCCTGGGTAAGTAGGAAGTAAGCAAATGAGCGAGGAGGAGTGTTGGGCGCCTGACAAGTCCCATCTAATCTGATCAAATCCTAGTCATCGAAAATTTGGTGACTGACGGCAAACTCTGTATTGTGGTGAGAATTTTGAACCTGTCGTGTCCGGCTGTTGCCCTGGCCCTCTGCCATGACCCTTAATCTGTATCTCCAAAAGGATTTTTTTTTAGGTTTTTACAGAGTCAGTGATGAAAGTGGAGTAAGAGCTCAGCTGATTCCAGTTCACATTAGAAATCCCAGGTCATGTCCTGTACATACCTCGACAGTCACGCACGTCTGAGCGGCCCATGCACAGACAAAGCCGGGCGGGGAGAGCATTCCAAGCAGAGAGATGGCACTAGGTCAATCCCAGTAGTAATGCCAGAGACACAGGGCCCATACCAAAACAAGGGTGAACAAACAGTACCTTTGTACCCAGAGTCATTTGTACCCGGCTCAGGCGCCTGGCTATCTAAGGGCCTGGCAGATAGAGCTCCTAGTCCCGGCTATGCAACTGCACTTGCTGTATTTGTTATCTTGGACAAGCATTCTCCCTCTACCATTTCACTGGCCAAATAGAGAGGGGGGAGAAAACGAATCACTCCTAGACCTACTCCTGTTGTTCCCTCTGCTGTCAACACTTCTCACAAACTTCACCCCCGCCTAGCCGCATCGATACAGAGAAGTGACTGCCGTTTGCTTTATGATTGCCTTGTTTTATTCTCTCGGTCGGGCTTTTTCTCAGCCTTCACAGCTCTAATCAGATCGCCTTGCCTGGACAACAGAGCCATTGTCTCTTTAAGTGAAAGAGGCAGTGGATCAGTGAATCCCTTTCCATTTTCCCGCTTTATTAGCCCAGCGGCACACTACTGTTTATACTAGTGGGTATCCTGTGTTTGCTGAGAACAATTACAGTATGACAAATGAGCCGTCAATGCCATCTATCAAGCAAGAGCTGACAGGAATCCTATAGACAGGGCAGCCATTCGTCCCCCACTCCCCATCTCTGGGGTCCCATGCTTTAGTATCCATGACAACGTGCAAGCCACTTGCCACGCTTGCCACTTCACAGTGAGAGATGAGCGCCCGTGAGTGGCTTTGAAAATTAGCCTTTGACACCCCATGTTCCACTGCGCTCCCACCCTCCTAGTCTACAGCCCAGCCCCTTTAGGGGGCTTACAAACAATGCCAACCCTTTTTCACATTCAGGCTCAGACAAACACAAAGGCAGACGCATAGCCAGGCACTACCATGAACACACCCCTCTACGTCTCGCGGTGTCAATTTTACTGTGCCTGAGCTATACGATTCTCAACATTAACCTCACAGCTACATTACCTATCCAGTAATGGAGAAAAAAGTGAAGCCCCAACATGGCCAACATCCATAAAATAGGGTGAAGAATAAAATGGTTTGAATAGAAAGAGAAAGGCTGAGAAGTGTCTGTCTGCACATGAGGTGCCAGCCCATCATCAGACCATCTGATCCCTCCTCCTCAAATTTTATGAATGTGTTTCTGGGAGAAAAAAAAGTATTGTCTCCAAAAAAAATCTTTATTAAGTACTGGAAAGTACTGGAAAGTGTTTGTTTTTTTTAGTCGTGAAGCAGTACTCCACCATGCCTCACCTTCTGGCTTTATAATACAGAAAAGTTAGGTGCAGTGGGAAGGGGTTTAAATGTATGTGCATTTCAATCACACTATAATTAAGACACAATATTGTGATTAAAAAAAAAGGGATTTCAGCAGGTATTAAGACTGTAAAATCTAATTATTGCAATGTCTTCAAGAGCATTAGTAGGTCAAGATTGAAACATAAGATAATCAAATAGAAATGGAAAAAAACCTGCAGACTTCGTAAATCAGAATAGATGTCGTGGGCCTTGCTATGATTCCCGTTTGACTCCCAGACACACCTCTTTGGGGTTGTGTTGACGACATAAACTACACTTGGCAGCTGAGGATCATATTACTACCGTGAAAGAAACAAACAAAGCTGTGCAAACGTGGTGCACTGTCAGAAGCAACGGTTTTACGGCTTGTGATTAATCATATTTGGAGAAACATTAAAGGGAAAGGAGGAAACTGGCTCCAGCACTAGGAGGTAAGGGTGTCAACTGATATAACCCACCACTGACATCAAGCAGAGCCAGCAAGCTCATTGATGTGGCAGCGTCTCGTTTTCACCAGTTTGGAAGCAGACAGTTTTGCAGCGCCTTGCGGTTCTTAATTATCTTCCGACTTTGTCTAATTCAATCAACACAACTCAGATCTGGCTGCGAAATGGCACTCACATCCCCTCAAGCTCAGCAAGTCACAAAACACTGAATAAGTGGAACAGTCAAACTGACAAAATGGCATAGCGCATGAGAAATAACTGCTATTTTATCTCCCGGGCTGAGACCTCATCCACAGCGGAAGGGATGAGGGGAGGCATAGAGAGCAACCAATCAGGTTTTTGTTTTAAGTTACAAGGCTGCGTTCAGGGGGGACACAGGAGTCAAGTGCTTTGATGACGCTGCAGATGCTGTCTTGCTGAGCAGTGTGAGGTCACTCTGTTAGCTGAGACTCTTTAGGTCCCTTGCTAAGATGCCTCCTGGCAAGCCTAATATCCTGTTAACACAATGGCACCTAATTATGATTTCTGATGTCAGGATGTTACACTATTTCACCAAAATTCTCCGCACGACCATACATTTTCATTGGAATACAAGACAAACACGCCAGTGACTGTGTGGAAATATACACACACCCACACACAGAGAATTTAAAGGTCATTAGGGATTAAATTTAAGTTTGTGAGTGACATAATGAGAGGAGGTGGGATGGCTGAACCTTTCCTCCAAAATCCCTTTCACATCAACACTATTCCCGGCCGTTCACCTCCCATCTAATTCCAAGGGCCACAGCATTATTAGATTCTGACATTATTAGCTCAAATAGCAGAGAGGCCTTGCTGTCATTATAAAGCCTTTACTTTCGCGCTGACTGCCAAATCTGTTTTGCACTAGCTACAGACTGCCAAACCCAACAATGGCAGATTAGTGAAGCCCTTCTCCTGTTGCAGCAGAGGTTAATATAAAGTGACAGGGCTAAGTCCGCTCCGATTAAGTATGCTGAGAGATATTACGGCAGTTTGTTACATCAGATCGTTATTGGATTAAACAGCATGCACAACAATGAAAGTTTAATTTTAATTTTCAGCAGGAATATAAAACAGGCTCCGAGAGCACTCCTGTCAGAACAAAGGCAGTATTACAATACCTTCTTGTTTTTGCTTCCCCCTTTGCCATTACTGGAGTGGCAGACATGAGGAAAAAAATGATGGTAAGTGAGGATGTCAACCTTTTGATTTTTTTCTCCCTGAAGTTAATACATTATTTATAAACCAACAAAATTCAACTGCACTTCACAAACCAGGATACGGTGAGCTAATACATAGGGGGACCCCGCAGGTATCAAAAGCTATAAGACCAATTTAACTGCCCTGCCCCACATTGTTTTTTTGGTTTGGTCATCTGCCCCCTGTGCTGCATGCAGCCAGAGCCTGGTCGGCCACTGCATTGTTAGCTCTGTGAGAGGTCACTGCACATGACCAATAAGCTGTTATTAATCCCTACAGAGTCATCCATTAGGCCATCCAATTTTTATGACCCTCTTCTTTATTAGATGAGCTATCAGCTGTCTATATCTGGCAGAAATATGGACTTTCTCATCCGGGCTCCAACACTCCCCTCTTCCGAGAAGGTGTTGGCGTGCAGGGCCAGGTAGAGTGGACCTGAATCCCAGCCAGGGGAGCAGAGGGGAGGGAGCTGAATCTGCCATTCTCCTGGGGTATTCCCCACCGTCCCGTTACCGCCGATAAATCTCGGTGCTTTACGATTAGGTACATAAAATGAGTCATAGATCTGGACGGTAAATAAGAGCTTGTCAGTGGGGCTGACGCCAGGCCCAGCTCCTCCTCCACTTCCTCCTCTGCCAGATAGTCCCTCTGTACCCCAGCCATCAGACTCCTGCTATTGAGCTGGGGCTAAAAAGAGTCCAATAAATAAGCCTGATATTTCCCTCAGGACGTCTACATTGCCACCCCGAAGCATGCTTGCATACGCTGAACAAACAAAAATGACCAGCATCAGAAACAGGACTGTCTAGATACTAATCCTATATCTTGTTTTTCAAATCATCTTCAGAATGGTTTTGTGCTCTTTGTTTCTAATTACTTTTCTCAGATAGAAGCCAGGAAGTCAATGGATCAATCAATCTCAAGTATATTCAAACTGTATGCTGGACTCCATGACACTGATGTCTTTTAATGGACCTTCAATCCATACTTGCAATTAAGCATGCAAAAATCTCCCATTAAGTAACTCCACTTACAGTGTATTTACTTGGGTGCTGTTTGGATGTTTTTCAGAGAGCATCTTCCGCAAAGCTGAGAGAGCAGCGGTGAAATGACCTGGGGGAGGAGTGCTGGTCTCCAAATGCACAAACACAATGATGGACACTTCCTCTGCAGCGCCAGCTAATCATTGTTGCCGATTCGTTTACACTGGTCCAAAATGACTCCCTGAATGACCACCTTTGCATATTAAATAGACAAACAGACAACAGGGACACACTGTTGGAGGACACGAGAGCGGCTGAACGCCAGCAGTGTCATGATAGTCTGGGGAAGAGTAGGCTCATAATACTGTATGTACAAATGGGAATCCACTGGCTGATTGATAGCATACTAAACTGAATTGTGTTAATGCCTATCCACTGCACATTTTGACATGGCACCTGCAAACTGTTTTCAACCTACATCAGCACCTATTCAGCATAACTGCATATAAAGTGCACTGCATGCTTCTGTAACAGAAAAAGGAGGCTATCAGGAGAACGAGGTCTGAAGAGGAAAGCATGGCTACAGGCACGCAATCAGCTAAGAATTCAAAATCTCGCCCAGTTTATACAGTTCTATAATCAGAGAGCAAAGAAGGAAAACAACGCCATTGGCACAGCAGCAAAGAGATTCAAAACATTTTCATTAGTGAGCAAAAAATAAGTACTTACTCTTTAGTGAAAGCATTGCTTCTTTTTGCATAAGTTTGATGTTTAAGAGGGAAGATTAGATGGAGGACAGGGTTTTTATGTCATGTCTGATCTCTGTAAAAGCCTTTCTTATTAGTTACACCATCTGATTTATGTTTTTGTATTCTAAAGTCTTTCATCCATTGTCACTCCGAAACTGGAGCACCAGAAATATAAAGCCCGAGTGAGCTACAATAAATAATTGTAATTTAACTCATCGATTGGATTTGTGACAGTGTAATGTAAAAAAATTATACTTTATTTTGCTTCTTTTTCTGCCAATTTTCTTCTTTACTGAAAATATGGTCCTTATCTTTCACATTTTTTTGATTATATCAAAGGTTTTTGTCAGACTGCTGTGTTCTCTGTACAATTTATGTACTAACAATATGTTTCCATTGAGCTGAGAAATATCTACCAGTTTACCCAATATTGCATTGGGTTGCCCTTAAACAGAGGACAACAGGGAACATAATTACACTGGCATTAAGCAACAGTATGCCAACATATAATTATGTCTATGTGTCAATATGCCATTCTGCCTGTATGGCATGATGCCAGCAGGCCATTATGTCACACTAATGTCATCATGTTAACATGCAAGCATGTCATTATTTTACAGGGTCAAAATATCATTATGGCACGCAAATGTCATTGCCCGATATTTTATTACATCAATATGTCCATGTGTCATTCAATATGTCATCATGTCAAACACTACTGTCAATATGCTAGTACAGCAATATGTTATTATGACAATGTTATATCACTACGTCAGAACGTCATTGCAATGACGACAATGTCAATATATCATGATACGGTCAATATGCCAATATGTCAAAAGGTCAATATGCCAATATGTCAGTAGGTGACATATTGGCACATGGTCAGTATGTTTGATATCATCATGCCAATGGCTCATGCAATTAAGCCAAAGCCATTAAGCCATGATGCAAATAGGACATCATAACATGCAAGTGCATGTAATGTCAATATCTCATAATACTACCATATCAATATGTGATTATGCCAAACACTCAGTGAAAATGATACCAAATGACCAAATCTAATGCAGTATAACAAATGCTTCTCCATTCGGTCAATAACTTCTAAACTGTAAAAATATTTAGAGTAGATTTTCATTTTATAGAAGCAAAAGCATTTGAACGGGAAGGAAATTATTTTTGCAATTTTTTATTCCCTGAAAATCTATTTTTACTGTCCCCCTCCTAAACCATCTCCAAATTTGCATGTATAGTCTTTATGCTCCACTGACTCAGCAGTATGGAGGGTTATGGTACTACCTACCATTTAACTGCTCTCAGCCAATCCCTTTTAGACATGGCATGTGCTGATATGCAATTTTTTCTTTTTTTTAATTTAGCCCATCTGGTGCACAACATTAGTGAAACTCCTATAGCGTGATCCCTCATCAGTTTCATCGGTTTTACTAAATATCAGGCAAAGACAAATCCCCTATCAAATCCTTTTCAATTTTGTGAAATTAAAAATGTAGGCAGCACTAGCAATCAATATCTCCATGATGGTTTTCTCATGTCCAGAGGTCCAGTATACATATGTCCTTTTTTTTAGTGGCTATTATTTTTGTTATTTTTTCCATCGATGTGCAGACAGGCCTTGAAAACGGAAAAAACAGATATCAAAAGTTTTGCTTTTACTGTCAACTATGGCACATGGGTGACATGAAAAGTAATTTTTAGGTAGCATGGAGAAAGTAATATTTTACATTGAAAGTGTGTTTTTATTGTCATATTTTAATGAATCATTTTGACTGTGATAAGTTTATTTAACCCCATAGGGCCAAAACATTATTGATTTTACATTGTATTGCACCATTTGAGTTCGTTTGCTGAAATATTTTACTCTTTCAGTGTGTGAGAAATTCTGCGTGAGAAGTTCTGTTATATAACGACATATTTTTATAGTGTTTTTATATCCATACGTTTGATTTGCACATGCATGTCAGCTTTGCCTTTACAGTGGTGCCAAAGCAATACTATTACTTCTAATATGCAGTCATATACTGCACATATCAATTATGTTGAAATGTGCTGTATCAAGTTTTTCTTTCTGGAGACAGAGAATGGGTATGCAACATCAACCCCACCATAAACACCATGTTACATGTTATAGTTTTGAGAGGTCTTCCGTATTTTCCCCACACAGACGGCACAGATTTACATATCATAAAAATGTCAGTTGTAAACATTGATTGATATCGCAGACCACTGTAATCAAGTTGTTCACCCTGATCTTTACATACAGAAGGATCTTGAAAGTGATCACACAAAGAATACGTGGCTGCTGGGTGTTTAAGAACCAGATGTGCTAAAATGACAAGCACTCTGAAGAAAGATTATCCCCTCATAATTTTTGCCTACGTATCAAGTCATAACTAGACATCGTCAGCAGTTGCCGAGAGGTTCTGAACATAAAGTTTATGGGCTCCTCATTATTTAACATGTTAGGGTCTCTCCACAGCCCAATGAAATTTTGATGGCAGTATTACAGTTAGTTTGTTGGCTCCTCACTCCTACTCACTACTTATGCAGATGAAAATGGGTAAGAGAAGTCTCTTTGGACAGACCTACATTCGCAAAGGAAAAGAAATTAGACTAATCCACCTATCTGCTCTGACGTGAATAAATATTCACGACTGATCTTCCAAAGGGCAGGATCAGAGAGCGTTGGATTTGCTGTGGCCTTGATGGCGGTGGTGTTGTTGTTGCAGACATGCATGAAGAGGCTAGATCCCTGCCTGGACAGGCCAGGGACTGCAGTGGTGCAGTGTTCTGAGATAGTCGTTTCCTGCCTCTACATCTGCATACAGTAAAAAACAAACATTCCTGTAAATAAAGACGGCTGTCCAGCAACTGTCTTCCCAGCGACAATGGTATTGACCGTAGTCAGATGCTCCGCTGATTAAAAATTGATCCATTTTGAAAAATCTAATCAACTGAATAGGATTCTTTCATATGTGGGGTGGGGTTGGGTGCATTTGTTGGGGGTGGAAAGGGGCTGAGCAGCTGCTGACATGGAGAGGCAGACCTGTTATTAACCCCTGCACCTCCATGCAGCCCCCTGCACCCTGCTCCCCAGTTCGCATCCCCCTGCGCCTCGGGACTAGACACGGCCCAGACGGTCTGAATTATTCAGCAGTCTGAGAGAGGCTCCGGCCACTTGGCCTATTAATGCCTGCCAGTAGGGGGCTAGTGGCTCTAATGGCCAGTCCAGAGGAGCCCCAGTTCCCAGAGGACTGGAGAAGGGCTGCTAACGCTAGGCTGCAGGGGATATGAGAGCGAATTCATCAGGGGATGAGGTCACGGCAGGTTAATGATGCCGCGCGTCTAGACGGATGCTGGACTCACACCCTGCCCAAAAGGCATTGGGGGATGGGGCTTGGATGCAATAATATTTTTTATCTTTGAGGGCAAACCAGCCCTGCAATATTAAGTCTTGGGGCTTATTTATGAAAGAGCATCACTGTTGACTTTGGCTATGATCCGCAATTGACCTGAGGTTCCCCTTTTACAAATAACAGGGCACAATGAACATCTCCAACCCCACAGATACGACCGGACCCCACGTTACACTCTGATAGCCCACCTATAATTTAAGGGTAAATGAAAAAGGAAGTGCAGAAACTACACGGATAAAATGTACCAGCATTGCTGAACAACATTCATAACAGAGAGATTAAAAGATTGTCTACACAACCCAACTCTGATTACACAACCCCTTATCATCATTGCACAAACAATCCCAACAGCTGGAGAGGGCCCTCAACTCCAGCACAAATTCACTCAGTAATCAGGGCAACTCCCCCAGAGAGAAAGGGGATGAAGCTCAGGGTGCGACTCTCATTTGGGAGTGACTCGGTTGCCATGTGGCCTATCTCCTTGGTGATCATGTGCATCCTCTCCGTGTCTGTGATGGTGTAAACACAATAGTAAACACAGGCGTAAAAAAATGACCCCCTGGGTGCAGCACAGATGATCCAGTCAACAACAGCAGAATACATGATCACGGCATCTACCTGGAGGATTCCTTATATAGAGAAGCCTCTCAGACACAAAGTAATCATTGTTGTACCAGAACACTCACGCATCATTCACTGTGAGGACAAACACATAATAAAGTCCAGGCAGAGAGGCAGAGGAAGGTATTCTTATTATCATCCACTGGAGATTTATGCACTTCAAGGTTGAATTCTTTGAGTGAGTGGGCTCGATAAGTCTGATGAAGCGGAATGAGCTCAGCCTTCAATAGGAACTATCTGTACTGGACTGCACCACCACAACGCACGCTCTTCCCTTATCCAGGATCTGATGCCAAGCACATTTACTGTTGAGGTCAACATCGCTGCCATGATTGAGCCAAACCAAGGGCATCCTGTGGGAGGCTACCGAGGGGACACAGACACACCCTGGGACCATTTACACAAATGTAATTTCCTCTGTTCCCCTCACTCAAGGTGACCAAGCATATAATTCAGAGATCCACACGAGATGATCCTGACGGCCTGATCGCAGCAGAGATCCTCACACATTCAAAACAAATCAGCGAATGCATGCAGAAGGAGGAGCCCCTTTGAAAATACAAGACATCCATTCAGACAGCTAAGTAAATTTGTGCAAAATGTGTGGGCCAAGCAGAGAACCACATGCATAGCAAATGATTTTGCTTGGCTGCAGCTAAAAATCATATGTTTGCTTATCATAAAGAAATACTGTATCACAGTCTAAATATTGGTACTGCATTAATAGTCAACTGGATAATTTCCATATAGCATCAAGCTGAGATGAAATATTTTGAGGACAAACATTTCCGTGAGGTCTGTTCAGCTCTCCTGCAGTCAAGTACTCAGGAGAACCCAGAAGACTGTCCACTTCACATTTATGTCCCCTGGCTTGTCATACAAGTTGACCCCCCCACACACACACAGTTTTGGTTCCTAAGGCATACTCTTCCTCCTGCCGCATACAGCGGAAGCCTGGAGCAATGTTTAGCTAAACCTGCTGGCCTACGTAGGCAGGGAGAGTCCCCAGAGGGCTGAACAATCAGACAATTTCAAGATCATGAAGCATTAAACCAATCCCGGCAGGGTACACTAATTAAACAGCCGAGCCCGGCACAGCCAACCAATCCCTACAGAGCAATTAAATCCATCCCCTCTAAAACACTGTGGAACCTGTCTGGGGAAAACTGCCGGGGAGTGAGAGAGAGAGAGAGAGAGAGAGAGAGAGAGAGAAAGAGAGAGAAAGAGGGAGAGGCGAGGAGGGGAGGGGAGGGGAGGAAAAATATAAAATTCATCTGGAAAAAAAATGGGAAAAAATACTATATGGGGAATGCAGCAGGAGGCTAACGAGGGAAATTGAAAAAGGAGAGACTCATTCTTTGTTCTTTTCTCTCGTTTTTTACATTAAGATTCAAAATGTCTGCTTTTTCTTTCAGCTGAGGAGGTGGGGGAGTCTGTGACCACATTTAAATGCAAAAATAGTGACCCTGTTGCGATCAAAAGTTGCATACTTAATTAAGATTACAAGGTCTGTAAAGCACTCGTGAGACTGAACGGAAAGACAGAATAGCCTCAAGGCCTATATTACACACCGGCAGAGCTGCTAACACAGTTGCAAACCCTAATCAATACCCCGATGCCCTCTACTATGAAAGTAAATGAACAAGTGACAATGGAGGCATGACATCACTGGGCTTTTCAGGGAACAACAAAACCAGATAAGGAGAGATGCAGACTGATTTTAGGATGATACATACCGATAACTAATTAGACTCCACGTGTTCCCATATATGATTGCTGACCTTAATAATGGATACTAAACAGACAGGGCAATATTTTTTTCCAAGTCTCATAGTTAGGTAATCAAATCCTCCTGTTGTGCTACTTCACCAGAGAAGCTCCAACAAAGTGTAAGTGTATCTCGGTTGTCCCGACGAGGAGCCGAGAACGCCATAGGGGTATGATTTGGAAAGCAGAGGTGTGGACAGGGGGATAGACGTGATCGTTTCTCCCCCGACTGAGGTGGTGTATAAATCACAGAGCCCAGCTTCATGTCTCCACTTCCTGTTCCTCTCCATTAAAAATGATAAACTGTACCTCTTGAAGCCACTCGCTCGCTTTAGGGTCCCAGTCTGCACCTTCCTGGTGAAGAAGCGAGAGTGCATGGCTCAGATTTATTCTATCCCCTCCCATTGTTGGGAATGAATAAGAGAGTAATTAACTGTGTGGGGGTAGCAGCTGCACAAAGACAAGACCGGCTAACACAACAAGCCTGATCCATCTGCTTTTGCTATAACAACCGTTTTGTATTATTTTGATAAATAAGAGCACATCTGCTTAGTAATAACAAACGCTGGTTTAATACTCAAAAGACCACCAAGAGGCCATCTTTCCCAGGTCTTCTGTCTTCCCACTTAAATGAGGACAAATGGGCCTTACAAATGGGTGGCATGCACAAGACTGCTATTCCTCCAGTCTGGTAAACACACTCTGAGCAGTGGCACGTAATGAGAGCGGCTGAGATCCCCAAAGACAACCTGGAGAACGGTAGTGAAGCATTGATCTCATGAGTGTGCCAGGCCCAGGAGCACCCTCCGCACCATGCTAACCCACAATACACGACAACCAACGTCAGAACACACCCTGTACAAAAGCATGGCAGTGGCGGATTTGGGGGAAAAAAAGGTATGCTTTTTTGTTTTCTGAAGTCACAAAGGATGACAATAGAGGAATGAAATACAGCAAGTGAAACCCTGCCAAACACAGCTAAGGGATACGAGGTAGAGAGAGCTAGCGGCAGGAGAGAGAGAGAGAGAGACTGAGAGAGGCAGGGCAGTGGGATTCATTGTAAGCCTAGTAAAATGAACAAGAAAGGACCGGTGCTCAATACGTCTGCAGTGGCATCAGACAGTCAAAACAAATAAAGTCAAGGCCACGGTGGAAAAACGCCGCTCAATATGGACTTGCTGGGCAGGGGACTGGCTGTCAGCAGGGAGAGAGGACACAGCTTTATACCCATGCCGATGAGCCATTACCTCTCTCCTTCTGATGCTTCCTCCTGCCTCACTGTGAGGGAAGAAGAGACTGGTCTACCACCATGGAGCCATCCTCCAGCAGACTAATGTGTCCCTGAAGTTTTGTTAAAGCTGGTTATTTACTTCTGCAAAGCAATAGCTCCAGCCTAGGGGCAGCAGATCGGAGAACGCGCTGCTATGAAAAATCTGGCGTCTCTTGAAGCACTGTCAACTACCAAGGGGGCGTTCCTGGTGAAATGTCGGGAGAACCGCTTTTTGTGCACAATGCTACGTAGGAAAGGACTTTGAAACAGCAAGCCCTTGAAAACAGAAGCACTCAGGCAGATAGGGTTGCAGACGAACAGAGGATAATGACAGAATTCTTAGCACTCATTAGCCACAACAATTAGTGATCAATACTAATATATCATACTGTATGTCCACGCGATGTCAAAAATTTCAGCTGCTCTGGTTCGAGGGGCAGTTTAAAGGATCACCTCATTTACCGTGCGCCCAGATTTGTCATCCGAGCCCATGAATTCGCACATAAAACTTTGGGCACACATTACAATTCCAAGAGCAGAGTTTATAAACAGAGTGTGTGGAATTGTGAACCGAGAGAACAGATTTACACACGGCTCTCTTTTTTCTTCAGTCGACCCCGGGGAGGCTCCATAGCATCTAGTCAAGGAGATAGGTTTGGTTTTATATGGTCAGATTTGGAGGTATTAGTTTCTGAGATTTTCCTCTCAACCACAATAAAAATGAGGTGGACAGAATTTTAAATCTGAGGTGCTCCCAGCACTGAAAACATTAATAGCAACATCTCTTTCCAGTATGACAATGTCCCCAGTAAAATCCACAGAACATTAGATTTTTGTAGTGATTATTTCTTTGACAGAAACCAGCTCAAATGAAAATTCTTCACAGAGAGGTCTAAGGCTCCTATCGCTGATCCACAACCAGCACGCGTATCACTGTCCTGTATCACTATCTCCTAGAACTCAGACATTTTGGTCACTGGGCAGCTCATAAGATTTGTGACAGGAATAAATCCTAAAAATACAAACTCACCAGATGGTAAGTAATATTCTTAGCAACCTACAAGGTTAGAGAACAACATCAGGCAGGGGCTACAAAAAACAAAAAAAAAATTGTGATTTGCTCTAACCAAGAAAGGTCCTTCCGTTCCAATCAATACAAACCCAAAGATTTTTATTTTTCATTTACTTACTGGAGCTCTGTCAGCAGCAGTGTGCTCAGTGCTGTACCTAGTGGCTGGAAGCTATATCACATCAATGCCACTGACTGAAACTAGTTTCTTTTATGTAGCTTCCAAACTTGATTTTACATACTGTACATTACCTGTAATTGAGGAAATCTTTCAAAGTAAATCCTGTTTTCATGTTCTCTGAAATGAGAGAGATACCAGTGCGGACCGGTGAAAGACAACATGATGGTCCTGAATCGGGGCTGTGAATTATTTTTTCTTGAAGATATTTGTTGCAGCTGTAATTTTTTGAAAGTTGTCACACAGGGAAGGAAATTACATTCACCAGCACTGTATTGAGGTAGAGGCTGAGAACTTAGACATATGTGTCAGAACCTGGGAAAATAAAACCAAAACTATGTGTGTGACTGGATACCGTTAGAGGTAAGCAGAAAATGTATTTTTTGTACCTGAACCCCTATGAACCTTTAATATTAAAGCTCTCAGGACATTCCAAGTGTACAATCTCAGATATAGACAATAACATCATCACGCTCATCAAACAGCAACACATACAGCAGTCTGCAAACAGAAGCAAAAGCAAGGCAAAATGATTGGATAGGTATGGAAATCTACTTGAAGGAAGGTCAAAGTGATTAAGCTGACATTAATGACAGGCCTAGTCTTCCTGTGAGAATGCTCACCGTAGCTGTCTCTAAACCCATTTGTCATTCTGCTTCCAACGCTGAAGCATCTGCTTTGAAGTCTCTACCACTAATGCTACACAGAGAGGTTAAACAGCTTAATGCTGAAGTCTGTTTCACTCCTCTCGCTCTCTAATGTTCCCTGCATTTTATGTACCGGGGTTATGGCTCCAGGATTTCACATCTCAATTTGCCCCAGATAGTCTTGTAAAAGCTCCCCTCTTTCTTATTTGCTTTGTTGTCACTGTCAAAAGGAAGAGAGGGGCAACCTGAAGGATATGGGACCGTGACAGACATGTCCCACCCATCGATTCAAAGGCGTGGTAACAATGAGAGCATGTTAAGAAATGTTTATATGAGAGGCATGCACGACTGATTATGATGATGAGGCATCTTTTACATTTAAATATTGCACTTAATCTGTTGAAGATTTTGAAGAACTTGACAACAAAGGACAACTCTAGAAAAATGAGATAATGAGAACATATAGCACCAACTATGGGGGTCAATTTTAAATCCCTTTTATATCTATCATAGCACGTGAACGAAACGATACAGTCATTATGATAAATAATGTAAGATCTGAGGCGCTCTGGACTTACTTACTTTGCACTACAATGAGATTATACTGATATATGTGACATTAACAATATCAGCAAACAAACATATGAAAGCATGAATGAAAGGGAGACAGAGACTGATTTTCACAGCCAATTTGAGATTGCAGGCTTGGTGTGTGTGTTTGTGTGTGTGTGTGTGTGTGTGTGTGTGCGCGTGTGTGTGTGTGTGTGTGGGAGCTACTGGCAAACAGCACACAGAGCAGGCTGGCAGCGGAGGAAGCCAGGCTCACAGGCTGCAAAGCAATTTCACTGTTTGGCAATACTGTTGTCTCTGTGTGTGGATTAGAGCTGACACCAGAGCAACTGAGTCATGCTAAATGTAGTACAATCACAAGCTTTTGTTCCTGATCTAAAAACCCCACTGCCTTTTAGATTTATGGAAGAGAGAGTGGAAACAAGGCTAAGAAATTGTAACAAATAAGCGGACCATTATTTCGCCATATGAGCGCAGCATTGCGACATCACTAAAAACAACAGAGGGATTAAAGTAGCTGGTAGTAAAGGCACGGTGCCTAAATTTTCTAAAGTGAATTCAAATACAATTCTTTTCGGTCTGCTTTGATGATATCCATGCAAATCATTTTTCTGTGTGTTTAAAGGCCAATTAAAGGTAGCGATATGTGTAATAAATTGATGATACATAAAAAAAATTTCAGCTGACAGGATTGAACAAATCCGCGACTATGTATTTAAACCGCATTTTCACCTAGTTTGGCCACACCTTTTCATCACCTGGCTCTGTCTTTCTACAGGCCTGATGCTCTCTCTCCAGGTGCCGTATTGGCCCAGAGTTGTTTTTTGGCCTGGCAGGACCTGGCAGGACAGACCCTGACCCGTCCTTTTCATGCTCGCCCACGGAAATGCCATCTGGCTGGTGTGAATGATTACCACAGCAACGGCCGAGTGACCTGCAGCCAGCAGGAACCAAGGTCACTCCACCTCAGCGCTTCGCACATTCCCTGCCCTCTTTTCATCAGCCTGCAGGTGAATTATTCATCTTGTACAACTCAGAGGCACAAATCTACAGCACAAACACTAAAAAACTGCACACTCTGTCTACTGGTATAATAACTTGTAATGAGAAAATAAACGTTCCAGTGTGAACTACTAAAATAAATAGCTTGTAGATGTCCTCGGCTATAGTGAGAACAGTGTTCTATATGGGCCTAGATGGTGAAATAGCTGTAAGGATTTTACACTGCCAGAAAACTGGCCCCAACCATGACTGAATAAGAAATAAGTGAATTAATTGATTTCTGACACATGTAGCAGAGGGTGTCACATTTAAGCTACAGGCATGTTTGCAACCAGAGGCTTGTAAGAATATTTACCAGAGCTGATGTCAATAAGATAATGTGATCAGATCTATGCTAGCCCTGTGAAACAGTAATGGTCTCAGCACTGAACAAACTGAATTTCAGTAGAAATGTAAAGTATTTTCCAGCTGAGCCACCACTTTCAACACATGCGTGCGTCTAGCGTGCTATAACAGATGTGTATCACTGTAAAACCACTATTACCAACACTTTGACAAACCCTAAACAATGAGCTCAATAGCATCAAAAGAGCAGTTTTCCAGACCAGATAACAAGTTAAAGAGAATGTACACCAACCGCAGTTTCCTAAATTCATGCCGTTTATTTTCATCTATGCGTGTATTTTGCCTTTTTTAAATTCCTAAGACTGAGACTATGTGGACTGTTTTTAAAAGAAGACATTTATACAAATGAACCTGTTTGCAAAATTATGCAGGTGATTAGCAGTGTTTTACCATGGAAATATAACTCAAAAGCATAGGACAGGGATGCAGTGGAGGTAAGCCCTGATGCTTGTCATCCACCTTCCACCTATTGCTCCTCATTGGTGGGATTATTTATCCATTTTCGTAGGTTGACAACAATCCTTTGGAACTACTACATCTCAGTAATTGGTGTCAAACTGGTTCATTTGACACGAGGATAAGGTCATTCAAGGGAACACAAGCATCAATTAACGCAGTCTGCAAGTATCATGAATTTGCCTTAGCATTAGTGGTTGTATGCCTCATAATGATTACTGACTGGAGGCTACCCCCTTTTTTTTTATTATAAACCACTAGATCACTGCCCATAACACTAGGTAATGGCTCGGGCATCCTTGAGGGCCAGCTCAGATGTAGCTCCCCGGCCGGTCAGTCACATTTAATGGATGGAAAACCTTGAACGTACGTATGCATCTATCACAGACGTTACACGGTCCCACGGAGCAGGGGGTGAATCAGGATGAAAGCCTGCGGAGAGCACGCACCGTGGAGCCGCAACAACAATAGCACCCTCGCCCCTCTCTGGATCCCTGGATGAGAGAGGGAGGTCCGGCGGCCGGGAGCCGGAATAACACTCGACCAGACACACAGGACAACCGAGAGCCACCAAATCTGGTCCCCCCCCCTCGGCAGGCTCCTCCGAGGGACCCGGGCTGCCCATGCTCCTGTCATCTCTCATGTTACAGAACATCAGTCAAACGGCAGAGACGGTGCCCTTGCGCCGGCCGAGGCTGATTTACAAACATTAGCGGGGAATACAATTACACAGCCCCCCCGGCCGAGCAGCCCTATGCGGCTTCAGGAGAGAGGAGAGGAGGGAGAGGAGAGGAAGAGGAAGAGGAGAGGAGGAGAGGAGAGGCGGGGGTGGACACTGAACACAGCCTTTAGCTTCCCCAACCTCATTTCGGCGTTTCGCGTTCAGGAACACAGGCGTGGAGCCTTGTCAGCGTCGTGGTTTATAAATTCAACTTTGAGCTCAGGGGGTCGAGCTATGAGGCTGCGGACTTGACATGCTATTCAACGGGACTGTGCAGCTACACGTTATCAATGTGATACAAACAAACCGCTCACCTGCCACATTCTCAATGCCATCAATTACACACATTTCTTTCTTTCTTTTTTTGTGCCAGCGACATTAACAGTCCTTCGCTTTTCGGCGTCCAAAGACTTAAAAGCGGCCACGAACAACTAACTGGTTCAACGCTGCGCTGTGACCCGCGTTTCCAACGCACAGTCTCACACACACACGGGAAATAACGTCTCGTAAAATGTCCGGACGGAAAGACTAACGTCCTCCCGATGAACTTTCCGATTCACGGATAAAAAAAAAAACAAAACTTCCCGACGTGCAAAAATTTTCAAGAAAAAGAAATAAATAAAAAAAATGTAAAATGACAAGAATCGTACTATCGCCCACTGAAAGGCGCAGCAGCGAACGCAACGGCCGTCGACACAAACCGCATAAAACATTAAGCCGGAGGAAAAAGTTACAGCCTTCGTCCACCAACATGGATTCAGAGGCGCATTAAAAGTTTCCCTACATGTAAGTACGGCGGCGCCGGGCGCCTCCGATAAAGAGCAGAAACAGCTGCAAAAGAAGCTAAAGCGTGTAAACATCAGTGCTGTCCGCGGTGCTGATCCCAGATCGGTGTGGCTAACACGGAGGCTGCGCCGCTCCACGGTCCCTCCACCGCTGATCGATGATTGAACCGAACAAAGGCAGAAGAGGGATCAATTTCTAATAACTATCAATGCGAACGGCGCCGGCTCCCGCCTCGCTTCGGCCCGAAAAGAGGCGACACACGCCCGGGGCGCGACGGGGAGGCGAACCGCCGGCGAAAAAAGAGCGGAGAAAGGTGAGGATAGCACTAACCTGGAGCCGCCGTAGATCAAATTTCTTCCAATATTGAAACATCGATCCTACATCGGCGGCCATCTTGGGGGATATTGAGGAGATTTTTTTTCAGCGGCTGCAATAAATATGTGGGCTGGATTCCCCCTCGTTAAACAACGTTCACGATCGGCGGTCCCGTCTCAAAAAAAAAGTCAGGAAGAGCCTCAAGTCGAGGGTCCGACATGTTTGACAGGTCTGCCAGCATGTTTTCTAGAAGTAGGAAGGAAAGAAGTAGACGGGCTTTTTTTTTTTTTTTCTTTCTCTCTTTTGGCGAAGCGCCCGGCGTCTCTGGAAAAGAAAAAAACAAAAAAAACAAAAGTGAAGCGCAAGTGTGCGGGAGCCTCCGTCCCCGACATTAACTGGACGATTGCACTTGATTTCGCTCTGGCAAAGTTATCGATACTGACGTAAAGCCTCGGTTTGATCGATACCGTCTGCAAAAAAAAAAAAAAGGGGGAAGAAGCTGATGTGTACATTAGCGGAGTTCAGGGAATTTAGCCAAGCCTACTTCTCTTGTTTTCTTTTCTTTTTCTTTAGAGCACACGGGACAGTGAGATTATAGGCCCGAGTCGGAAATTAAAATAGGAACATTATCGACATTATGTGGTCCGACTATTATCGGGGTGTCACTTAGTCCACATGTCGTTCTCTCATTACGTTGCCAATTAGACAAAAAGATCTGGCTAATAAAACTCTGTGTCCATGTTTTAAATTCACATTTAACATAAATCGCCGTTAAACGAACTGTAATGTTCTGCAGAGTTCAGTCTTCCGATAATGTCTTTTAAAGTGTTGTGCATAAATCGACGTGATTAAAGCAGCTTATACTATTTTTTGAGAGCCCAATTACGATAACTAGATATTATTACTTGTAGAAGTTTAAGCCCCAACTTGATAAGATTCAACGTTTCATTTTTTTGTAAACTATTTGTATTTTTGTGGATCTGTGTGACTGTATTGATCATTTTTGACTAAATGTGCATTTGTATAAATAGAAAATCATAACAATGTAAAATCATGCACCCATGCAGTTTACGAGCATAAAAATATGCTTTAGACTGGAACAGAAAATCCTATTTAGCAAAAAAAAATAAAAAAATGTACTGATTCAAAGGCAGCAACATTCTAAGCAGATGTAAATTGTCACATATTTTACTTGGTCTAACTTAATAAAGCAGGAGGCTGCTCTTTGTCTATTTAAAATATCTCATTTCTCTTATCAGGGAGCACATGTAGGCTGCTGTGCTACTACATCACTGTGCCAGGTGCTCCCCCTGCTGACACCACAACCTCAGAGGCAAAGTTATGTGCAAATGGGCAATCTGTGATTTCCGTCATTAATTATACCATTATCACTGAGTGAAGCTATCCATCAAATACCAGTGGTTTAGTCCACGTTCCACCTCCCGATCTCTGCGCACCAGCCTCACAAGTTAGCAGTATCTTCTGGCTGATATCCCTTATGAAAATCAGTCCCTGGCATAAAATGATATTCTCACGAGTCGTATTCGTAGCACCTTGGGGGACAGTGACATATTCCCCTGCCACAGACAAACACCAAAGGGTAAAGTGGAGGAAGATTATTAAAATTTTTGCTTATTGCATCTTATTTATGACTCTAGGGTGAAGCTAAAATGCTGGATTCAAAGATAATAGATGTGTTAGAAAACCAACATTTACAATTGAGCTCCGGATCATGTTTTTAATTTTATACTCATTGAAATTAAGCATTTATGCTAATTAATATTTGACAATTAACTATTTGTTTCCTCATATAAAGTAACTCTCGTGTTTGCACACTTCAAAAGAGGGTTGAAAGGGGCAGGGTCAGCTGGAGCGAAGACTGACACTGGAAAAGCCTGAAATGATTGTCAGACAAACTAAGAAAAGTAAGGACGTGCTGTTTTCTTTACTGAATCCTCAACCTTGTCTCTCTGTCCAAAAGTACACAATGCTCACACCAAAATATGACCAAGCAAAGTGCAAAATATTTTCAGATGTCAGATAGGAACGCCGTGTTCTGGCTCTGGGGGGACCCAGGTGGAGCTTAAACCCACAATCTCCACCTCCAGACACTGGTGCTTTTTTCTGTCAGGTCCCAGAATCCACATTCAGCCCTTACAGAAAATTGCTGAATCTGGCCTCAGTCAGCTCTGGTTTTCTGAACATAATCGTTGGCCTCATATTCACTGCTGTCATCAACAAAGCACTATGGGCCGCTTCCAGTGACCTTATCACCTCATTCAAATTAATACATTATTCTGAAAAAACTTAATCTACAAAGTTATGTATAGTTACTTAAAATAAGGATCTTCGGAGCAGAAGTGAAATTATCCAAGAGAAAGAAAATGATTGTTTTGACGAAGTCACTGAATGAGCGATTTCTTTAATACCAATGAATAAAATGTCATGTTGTAGCAGCTTCTTTGAGCTTGCTTTGGGGATTTTAGTGTAGTAAAAAACATCACCTAAACCCCAGTTCTACAAAGAAATAGTCCCATGCCTTGCTTATTTTAGTGTCTATAGGAACCACAGGTACAATTACTATAACACTTCTTGTCTCCTGTGTCCTGGAGGATATATGCTGTATATTGTTCTATTGGACCCACTATAATAATCTGTCAGACTATCAGTAGGACAGAGATTAAGCTCTGAACAAACTGACAACATGTACACAACATCAAAGACCTTAGCACCATGACTCTGGTAGGTTTGGTATGATCGTAATCCATTTACTTTTAAAAGTGTAAATGTTTTACCTGTGTTGGTCATTTTTTTTACAATCTTGTTTCCAACCGTTGCATAACCAAATACTGGAGGTCTCTGCTTTGACTGAGCAGGCTTGCATGTGCAAAGGTATGATATTGAAGCACAAAGCAGGAGCAAAGGCTATATCTTGAAATTGTTATTATATGCACTGCAGTGATCTTTCATCAAACTTTCTTTAAGTATCTGGTAAGTATTTTCTAGAATGAGAGCCTGGAGTCTATGCTGCTAGAGAGGGGCCCACACAGCAGAATGAAACCTGTATGATAAAAACAACATCATGACAACTGTTTTTCCGTTGTCCTCACAAATACAGGCAGGTTCTACGTAGCTGAACCAACACATTGTAAAATGCATCTGCATTTTGACTGTATTAAAAATAATTTTGCTGCCTTGATGATTAGTGGACCATATAAGGGTTTAGTAAAATATTCATTAGAAAATGTGATAATGTCTTGCAATTTTTATGAATAGAAATTATACCAACATAATTAAATACCCAATTTGGTGCATGATGCAGATGAGTTCCCAAGTGATTTTATTGAAAATTATTTCTAGGAATATATATAATTAAGAATTTATTTAAAATCAGATGAGGCTTCAAACGTTGAAACAACAGTGAGTTGAGTTAGAGTAAAGATCAGTTTTCCACGGTAGTTTTGATTTTGAATGCTGTGGGTTGCTAGCACTACCTACTGGAAAAAATAGGTAACTGAACAGTTAACGAACAATATTTATCCTCACTGTTAGACATTGTCTACTGTGTTTGTTGTCATTATTAAGTGTAGGCTTAAAATCTGTCACTGTTTGCCACTTTTGAAAATATGAGCATTTGAAACATTTAACTCTATTTTTGGTTGGTATTCTTCAAGATACCGTGACCCAACATCTACTTGCAATGCAGTCTTTTTAATTTCTCCTGTGCTTTCCATCCTATGACAAATGAACATTTTTGCTGTGGTGGTATTTCAGTCGCCACCCGGGAAACAAATAGCTGTTATAAAGCCGACTAGCAGAGAATTCAAATTTTCATATGAATTTGTGTGTGTGTGTGTGTGTGTGTGTGTGTGTGTGTGTGTGTGTGTATGTGGGTGTGTGTGTGTGTGTGTGTGTTCTAATTTGGGTGAACCTACCCATTCATTCAAACCTTTTATCAAATACTTCAAAAACTTTGATGACCTTTCCGACCATCCAGATTTAGGTCTGCAGTTCTCAAACAGTTGTCATATACTAGTTTACAGTTCAAATTTAAATGACATCATATTTTATTTTGGGAGAGGTCATAGAACATACCTTTTAGAACTTAAAATGCTATAACAATTTATGTTTGTTAGGGTTTTTAAAAATTGCTTGTTGAAAATCAATTGTATTCCATCCTCCCAATTCAAAAATCCAAAATATGTGAATGTCCACACGTTTTTCATCTAAGAAGCTTTAATTCTCCCTCTTCAGTGAAAAGTCCATTTTCAGCAAATGTGCCCTGGAGGTTCCAAGTTTCCACATCTCACTTTTCTGGTTTGCATGTTGGACCACTGTTGGCTAGAGACTTGTTGCGATGTCACACAATTATGCTCACACATACACGTGTGTTTAACTGAGATTTGAGTTGAGCAGAGAGAAACTCTCGCCCTCCAACAGAAGAATGTGCAGACAGCCTTTGGCTGCCAAACTGTCTGAAGCTCAGACATTCAAGTGAGGTGACAATAAGCAAAACACATGTTTGACTGGAGGATGACTTTAAAATAAGCTAAATAAGCTGTGTGAAGCTTATTTAAATATTTTTGTATTGTTGTATTAGGTTTTAACCATTTTTAGAGATAATGCCTTAATGCAGACGTTGGAATAATGATTATTCAGTGCAAGTGATATGCACCGCCCACATTGTAATAAGTTAATAAAGTTGGGATTGGACCTTTATATAAGCCTTCTTTGATTTTTGAATTTTCACTTGAAATCCACTAAACCTGTCCACTGTCATATCATCTGGTTACAAACACAAACCCAAGATCCATGACTGAGTGTAGCACTGTATGAATTAGTTCAGTCTCATAAGTGGAGAATAATGGCCCCACGTTGGTGTAGGTGAAAAGCTAAACAACCTTGTTCACGAGACACATCATATGAGCAATGTTCCCCACGAGCATTTTCCACAGCATGGCATGCTGTTTATGTGATTGAGTCTTATTGGGGCTCAGAAAGCTTTCGGTAACAGTTCTGTTTAATGTGCTACCAAGAACCAGCTCCCATCAGAGTATAGTTTTGGTCCCTGGGGAGCACTAACAGGACAGCTGGATGATGGATCCCATCAAGTGCAACCGTCAGTCACTAAATACAACTGTCCTTCCTGAGCCAAAGCTATGTCCTGGTGTTATTCTTGGTTCTCAGTAATGGGGCATGTGTGTTTGGCTATTATCCCTAAATCTCATGAATGAGACAATGGTGGCTGGTGGTGGTGAGGGAATAGTCCTTTTTACCTGGGGCTCTGCCTAAAGAGGGCATGGTGTATTTTTAGCCCATAAGCACGCGCCGTTATAGAGGGGAGAGGGGTCAGTATATCTACCCCTTGTTTTGTGCGCCACTCCATCATAAAGCAGCAAGCGCACTGCTTAGTCCTCATCCAGCTCCCACTGAAATATGGTAAGTAGACACAGATTTCATTGTCAGTGCATCTAGTTTTGTTTACAGTACCACCAGACTATAAGAAGACATTCTGTTTCAGCTGCATGGTTACTGTGTTCATATATCATATACAGTATATTATATATTTATATAGTGTACTGTCATGGCATGTTTTGATGAATTGTAGCTCTTGGTCCACATACCAATGATAATGAATCAATATACTCCACGTCAATATGCTTATGGGTACTGAAAATGGCTAAAAAAAAAAAAAAATCATCAATAGGACAGTGCTCCAGTTGTCCTATTGATGAGTTATTGATTATTTTTTGTCTACTCGCAATGATGAAGTTTTAAAAATGAGTTTGTAATTGTAGTGTGGAGAGGGAAGGAAAGTAAATGAGGAGAGGAGAGGATGAAGGGGAAGAGGAGGAGAGAGAAGAAGAAGACAGAAACACAAAAACAGGAGAGGTTAGAGAAGAGATGAAATGGGAGAGGGAATGAGGAGAGAAAAAGGCGAAGAGGAAAAACAAGGACTGAAGAGGAGGAGAGTGGAGAACAGGAAAAGAAAGAAAGGGGAGGAGAGGACACGAGAAAAACAGAAGATGGGAAAGGAAGCTAAGAGAGGAGCAACAGGTGAAAGGCAGGAATAAATACGTGATTTAATATTCTGAACATTAAAGTTTGTGTTGGCCCCCTCATGATCAGCCCCCGAGCAGCAACGAGAAACAGCAAATTCTGCCTCCCATTCTGCCTCCCATGGTCGCATGAATCCTCTTAAAACAAAATAAAGAAATAAATGAAGCTGAGCACCAGAGGTCCTGTCCATGAGATATACAACTGCTCAAGAGCTAATCCACAGCAAGGGTTAGACAGCAGCTGTCGAGAGGCCCATGAATCCAAGCAATATGATGTCACTGCTCTGCATCCCCTTACACTGTTTTTCACAGTTCCTTGGCAGTCATGTAAATAGCTCAACATAATCCTTCGCCTCTGAGGGATTCCTGATCAAACAAGGCGTAGTATACCATCCTGTCATCACCCAGGCCCTATAGAATAATCCCTCATTTGATCCTGGGACTGTGGGAGCGCAAGCAGTGGACCACACCCTCCCCAGGCTTAGTCTGCATTCTCACAAAATTGGTGGCTTGAGTAAATATTTCCGTAACAAACTGTCAGTTTGTAATCCTCCCTAATGAAATGCATGCCCCGGTATAAACCTTGCCTGTTGTGCAATTAATTCCCCCCGCACTCTGTAAGTTTGCAGATCATTGGCTCGTTATCATAAGCACATGTGTCACAGTAAAAACCGATAATGAGTGAAGCTGAAGCTGAGAGCCAGGTGATGATTGTGCCATTAGTATTGGCTCTAATTAGAGTGCCATTGTCAAACCCTGCAGGCACCCAAGAAAGCAAAGAAAAAAACAGAGGGAGCCAGCTCCAATGTCTTCTCCATGTTTGAACAGGCCCAGATCCAGGAGTTCAAAGAAGTCAGTGCTCCGCCGAACGTTTTATTTCATATTAGGTTTGAACACTTTACTCTGTGGTCAGTGCTTACTGTGCATACTGGAGAAACAGCACGTAACTATAAAACTTCTGCAGGCTTTCACCATCATGGACCAAAACAGAGACGGTTTCATTGACAAGAATGACCTAAGTTACACTTTTGCAGCTTTAGGTAAGATCGCCTGTGTGTCTGTTCATTTGTATATGTCTCTTTTGTGTTGTGAGGGATTAACAACGTCATATTTTCATATAAATGTACACAGTCATAGAAATTATTACAGCTGAAGCAAAAGTTTGATTGATGGAAGTTATTTTGACAATCATGTAATCTTTTAAGTCATCTTTCCAAATAAAATATCAATCATTCACTAGTTCTATCTTCTCATATCTTTGGGTCTTGGGCTGTCATCTGCCAGCTGCGTTTCGCAGACTTTATAAAGGATATTTTTCACTATGTTTTGACTTTTTCACTATGTTTTGACTTTTTACTGACCAAATAATTAACGGGTTATTCAAGAAAATAAGCAACCAAGTATGCAATGATAGAAATAATTGTATCTGCCACCCTTGTCTAGGCCGTTTAAATGTCAAGCAAGAGGAGCTGGATGAGATGCTCAAGGAGGCACCAGGACCGATTAACTTCACAGTCTTTCTCACCATGTTTGGAGAGAAACTTAAAGGTGGGCTGGGAGTTGTGTATAGTCCAGTGCATGATTATAATCATAAAGTTGTAATGTTCAGTTTTTTTCAGCAGCGTCTTACAAACTACATCCCCCAGAATTAACATATAGTTGATTCAATCTCTTTACCAAAGTTTCAACAAAAACTGAACATTGAAACCCTCAAGAAAGTTTGATTAGTCTGCATTAGTTTAAGTTTGGTGTTCCTAATAAACTGACAACTGAGTGTATGTGTCAATAAAAATTAAAAAAGGACCACTGCAATTTTTTGAACAAGATGTTACCTCTGTTGTATTTATTTGTCAAACTCAGAACTGCCACTGTTCATCTTTAGGTGCTGACCCAGAAGAGACCATTCTCAATGCTTTCAAGGTCTTTGATCCTGAGGGAACTGGAACCTTAAAGAAAGACTTGTGAGTATTTGCCTAGTACATTGCTGTCCGATGAGGTGAATGCCCAGTCAGCTCATCTTCATCCCTGCTTGTCTTCACAGTATCACAGAGATGCTGATGACCCAGGCAGACAGGTTCAGCGCTGAAGAGGTCAGAGCTCCACCTCTGAAACGTTTACAGGAGATAGTAGCATATTTCATCTTTTTTAACTTCAGTCAAAAATACAACAAATCACTTTTATTTCTTGCCCATAGATGCAACAGATGTTTGAAGCTTTCCCTCCAGATGTAGCAGGAAACCTAGACTACAAGAACCTGGTCTACATCATCACTCACGGTGAAGAAAAAGACCAAGATTAGATGAATTATTCCAGAGATTTCTCTCTGAACATTTAAATCTGTGGGTCATGTTTGTGCCAAGACATGTGTGTGTACACAGACTAGAAGCAGAAACAGAAAACTAAAAATTTCACCCTGAATTATTTTTTCCTCCACCATTATGTATTTATGTGTTATGTATTGATTCATTATTATAATATGTATAGTTATGGATATTTTTACACATAGTACATGTAATTGCTTGATATGTAACAGGTGAAATTAAAAGTTTATGTGACCACAGAAAAGCAAATGTTTAATATGTTTTGATTTAACATGATATGAATTGTTTTTTGTAAATGAATAAAGGAAGGGGGGTTGATATTACTGGCAGATGCACTGAACACTGAAGATCCACACACATTTACACTAGCGGTGAAAACTGTCAGAACACTCTCATTTTTCCAGTTTTTTTATTCAAATTTCAGCAGTTTGAGTCCAGTGAATAACCTAAGATAGTAAAAAGGTAAGCAGTAAACTAGCTGAGGTAAAACAAAAAAAAAGAAACTGAAAATCATGCAAATTTCATAGAAAACAGTTCTTGTTCAGGAATCAAAAAACTGGTTAATTCACAGTTTTTCTGCAGCAATGGAAGTAAATGAAACCTTGAAAGTTGATGTAAACTTCCCACAGATTCCCCAACTTTAGCTGATGACTTACAAACCTTCTGTCTGTATGAAGACAGTGCTGGAAACAGCTGTGTTACAGCCTCTGATGCACTATCAGGGCAGGACCGTGCTGCAGGAAGTAGAACTGTAAGTTGCTGTCAGAATGGTGAGGAAAAGACAAGTAACAGAGGAAGACGGTCTGGTTGGTCGGAGGTTCATGCTACAGCAGGATAATGGCCCAAAACATTAGAACAGAACTAGACGGTGGCTTCACATGAAAGAGCAGCACAGTCTCCAGACTCAGACCCCGAAACTGAACAGAAGGTCGAATCAAAGTAACCTGCGAGTGCAACACGCTACAGTGCTGATACCAACCTTCTTGACCTTTTTCATTTCAGCTGCTTGATGAGTCAAAAAGTTTGAATAAATGTAGGAATTAAGATTCCAAGATTGCTTTTTTTCAAAAATCTTTATTATTTAATTTCAGAAACAATGAGACATTACAGTTTGTAAATTTCAGTTACAACTGGAAAAATTAAGATTTTCTAAAAATTTTGACCGACTGTGTATATTTGCACTATGGCTTTAGATATGAAGATTTGATATTGGGTGAAGGAGTTTTCCAGTGACAAAGAGGTAAACCATGCAGGCCTGTGAGGAAGTTAAATAATCTCAGTGTGAGAAACAAATATAACTCTTTTCGAGTTGGCTCCACAATGATAGATGTGTGCGTACATTTACTTGCCACCGTTGCAGTAGGGATATTTAATTAGTTAGTCATTTGAGTTTTAGTGCAGAGCTGCTGACCTCAGCAGCTACAAGTCGCTCTGTCCCAGTGTAAACGTCTTTTACTACATAAAGCAGGGCAGTGCTGGACGTGATATGCTGAAAAAAAAGACAATATAGAAGATATCTGTATGTCCAGTGGAAAAGGTTAGAGGTCCATCAGCCAAATGGAGTAGTTTCCCTCATCATTCAGTAACTGAACTGTGGCAGACTTTTAAACTAAGACCTTACAGAGTTGATTTCCAAGATAGTACAGTGTCTGTTCAGGGACGCACCCTCTTTTACTCTAAACGTCCTTTTTGGTCAGAAACACGCCTCCGGCTAAATGAAGCGCTGCTTTAGTAAATCTTCTTTTTCCACATGTAAAGACTGAGAACCGATGGTTTTCTTGTATTTTTACGCTGTCGCACGCAGCTTCGCCGGAACGGGTTAGAGGCTCTTCCGCATCCAGCCCGGCAGGGGGCAGCAGCGGCGCAGCCTCCGGCAGCCTCCTTGAAGCAGCTGGCTGGCTGGACAAGGTGCGGCAGAGGAAAACAGACGGGAGCCCATCGCTAGCTCAAGGCTAATGCGGCTGACGCTTGTTCTCAAGTCCCCATTTCTCAACAAGGGCAAACGTTGGATGTAGATATTTTTTAAAACTACGATGTTTAAGTAGGTCATTAGATTGTCCAGAGCGTCCGCGAGCAGCTAAACTGAAGCAGGGTCACATCAACATCTTTACCCTCAGCCGGAAAATCAGCGTAGCTAACGTTAGGTAGCTAATGCTAGGATAGCTAGCGGGCTAGCTTTCACAGACTGTTAACGCCAAGACCTAGATTTGACTGAGTCGGTTTTATTAAGCGTTGCAATGGCTGATGTTGACAAGCTCAACATAGACAGTATCATCCAGCGTCTTTTAGAGGGTAAGTACATGCTAAAATATTACCTAAATGTTCCGCTAACAGTGGACGGGCGGCCGTAGCTTTACCGGCGTATGTTTATAAACATCTGGTGAAATAACTGGCCGTAATTAACTCGCCGCATTAGCTGGGTAAAACCAAACATTGTTTAATTCTATAAGGTTAACTCTTCAGTTCTTATTCGATTTGTCTCTTGGTTTGAGATGTTCGTGTACCTGAAGGGCACGACACGACGTGCAGTGTGTCAAATACACACTGTATTTCACACACAAACACTAACACTGCGCATTCCGGCGCGACACACGAGACTCCGCGTAGAAACCCTGTACCAGGCGATGAAAACGTAGCTGCAACTGTGTTTGCGGACTTTTCTGTTTATGTTTTCCTGTTGCAGTCAGAGGAGCAAAGCCTGGCAAGAATGTGCAGCTGCAGGAGAATGAGATCCGAGGACTATGCCTCAAGTCCAGGGAGATCTTTCTCAGTCAACCCATTCTTCTGGAGCTAGAGGCCCCTCTTAAGATTTGTGGTAAGATTTGTATGTATATGTGTATCTATCAAAAAGGAATGGTTCTGTGATGTACTGATAGTATATAGTCTTAGGGGAATTTACAGATTTCACTGAGGAGATAACAAGAAGTTATGACCCAAATGACAACTGATGTTAGTCACTTTGATGCTGTAGGTTAATCCATTTATCCCTGTATTGAAGGTGACATCCATGGGCAATACTATGACCTGCTGAGGCTTTTTGAGTATGGGGGCTTCCCTCCAGAGAGCAACTACCTGTTTCTGGGAGACTATGTGGACAGGGGGAAGCAGTCTCTGGAAACCATCTGTCTTCTGCTGGCCTACAAAATCAAATACCCTGAGAACTTCTTCCTGCTGAGGGGAAACCATGAGTGTGCTTCAATCAACAGAATATACGGTTTCTATGACGAGTGTGAGTAATGATTTTAATGACTAGAGCTGGATTGTATCACAATAAGATACACACTTTTTATGTTTAGGTGGCTTAAGTTCCCTTAGCAGCAAAAAAATTAGAATGGTTAATTTTCACACAGAGTCTTTATGGCTGATTGAACTGTATGGGGAGCGTTACAAATGTACAACAGCAGTAGAAGAAGTGTTTCTATTGCTATGAGATAGTGAGGAATTGAAATCTACTATTTTCTTAATGTTTTAGGTAAACGAAGGTACAACATCAAACTTTGGAAGACCTTCACAGATTGTTTTAACTGCCTTCCAATTGCCGCCATTGTTGATGAGAAGATCTTTTGCTGCCACGGAGGTGTTTATTTTTATTTATTTATTTTTTTAAACAAACCAAAACATATTTAAGTGCAAAATGTAATTTCATATATACATATATCGTTTTTTTTTTTTCACCTATATTTTCACATATTTCTATTAACTCCACTGTGATTTAGTTTTATGCAGAATGTCCAAAGTAGTCTACCCTTGGCATCAGCCATTCTTAAATGTCCTTGAGTAATGCTGTCTTTGCAGTTTGTCGGCTGACGTAGGCCTCGCACGTCTGTTATATGTGTTGACCTCAATATCAGTGTGTTTATTTGTACTTCTACGGCTGTTCTGTCTAGGACTGTCACCTGACCTTCAGTCCATGGAGCAGATCAGACGCATCATGCGCCCAACTGATGTGCCTGACCAGGGTCTGTTGTGCGATTTGCTCTGGTCCGATCCAGACAAGGATGTTTTGGGCTGGGGGGAGAACGACAGAGGTGTATCATTTACCTTTGGCTCAGAGGTGGTGGCCAAGTTCCTGCATAAGCATGACCTGGATCTGATCTGTCGTGCCCATCAGGTAATCACAGCCCCCTCCACCACAGTAAACAGAAATGTGACTGTGTAACAAGGCTGTGTACAGGCCGGTCACTAGACATGCTGATACACTTGATAAAAGGAAAGCAGGACATCACACACTGTGCAAAGAACTGTGTACACACTGTGCACACTGCACAGTGGTTCCAAACCCATTGGCTTGTGTCAAGGGGTATTGACCAGTTCGACTGATTGGGGGGGGGGTTGTTTTTGTTTTCCTTCTTTTATTTGAAGAAAGAGACCTTAAAAGAAATTAACATTGTCTCACAAGAAAAATAAAAGGAGGCACCAGATGAAAGTCTGGAAAGAAAAATTTTCTGCTTTCTTAAAGTGTAAATTGTCATAGGAGACCTCAGATTGATGATTTGAGACCTTGCAGTGACAGGAACCACTGTACTTGGCTATATCTAACACTCATCTTGTTGAGCATTATGGAGTTAACGTCTATATAAGAAGTGTTTTCTAAAGTGCATAAACCTGTCTTTTCTACTATTTTTATCTCACTTGCAGGTTGTTGAGGATGGCTATGAATTCTTCGCAAAGAGGCAGCTTGTCACTTTGTTCTCAGCACCTAATTATTGTGGGGAGTTTGACAATGCCGGTGCCATGATGAGTGTGGATGAGACCCTTATGTGCTCTTTTCAGGTAAGCTGCCTTTGCTTGAGCATCAAGTGTTTTAGGATAATATGATGTGCACTTTAATTTTACATACTAGATAAGTGTAAAATATTCATCAATTGATCAATAATGAAGGACATACAAATTGGTTAGTATCGTTGTACAAGATATTAAAAGTGTGGTAGTACCTGGTGTTCATTGTCTAAGTGCTTAATCTCGTCTTTGTTGTAAACACAAGGCCAATACCTAGAAGTGCAAAAAAAATTCAACCAAGGTGTGGAATAAGGAGAGGAAATGCCAAAATCTGTGACTGTAGGCACAATGTCCTTTGGGGAAGAAAAAAACCCCAAAGAACTTTGACCTTACAGTTCCACTAACTGATATTTCTAATTGAAGTGAAGTTATTGATCACTTGATTTTTATTTATTTATTTTTTAACATTCCATCTGCTATTTAATCAATGACAGATGTTAACCGATGTTGACCTGGTTCAATTTTTATGTCTCATTCTTTTTTTCCAATTCTGTTCGTTCCTACTGTAGATTTTGAAACCAGCTGAGAAGAAGAAGCCCAACGGAAGCCGTCCTGTGACTCCACCTCGCAACATGGTCACCAAGCAAGCCAAGAAATGAGGGCGCGGTGGGGGGCAAATAGCCGGAGTCTCGCTCCTCTGTTCTGCTTTCGTCTTCTGCATTTGAAGGATTGGTTATCCTTCATGCTGCCAATACTGAAAAGATATCCACTCCTACCAGATGAAAGCAAAATATTTTGTTGTTTTGTCCACAGGGGTAAATTGATATGTCACCATGAAAACCTCAGGTGTTTTGCACTCCATTTTGCAGCTAGTCTTTGCCACATATGACTGTTCAATCAGGAAAAAATGTAACAATACGGCTACTTATGCACAGGAATGCCTTGTTTGAAGCTGTGCACAATTTTTCCAGTTTGTTTAATGTCTTATTCATTTGTCATCTTTTTCTCACTGTCAGTAATGGATATTAATGGCTACGAAAACTATGGGGAAAGTCACAAACACCTGTTTACTTCTATAAAACTTTTTATTTACAGTTGATTTACAGTCCATGTCATAGAACATTGACTCTACACTGCATCATCACATTTTTAAACAAGTCTCGTGCTAAATTAAATGAATAAGAAAGCACTCTTGTAATGTCTAAATCTTTCTAATAAACTTTGAGTGTATTTTAGGGGGAAATTTGTGCCCGGATGTCATTTGTTTCTCAAAACGCTTTTTTTGCTTTGTAACAGTCCTAGTGCCGAGTGAACCACAAGATGAGCGTTTAACGCTTCTTGTCCAAGGACACCGACAACGACTGGCTCCCGTCAGTCAACGTCCACGAGGGGGCGACAAAATGCGGTGCGAAGAACAGCTGAGACGGAAATCGCGCAAGATGCGTGAAACGCAGGGCGACGTTTTTGTCTGTCTGCGTCTCCCGGGGATCGCGTGTCTCCGCGTCGCGTCGCGTCGCGTCCAGGCTTCACGCTGACCTCGCTGACCCGCCCCGGGGCGCGCGTCCCCCCCGGCGGACGGGCGGCGCCGCGGCGCGGACCGCGGGCGCCGCTTCCTTATTAGGGAAGCCGGGTTGCGTAACGCGTGACGTCAGAGCAGTCACAAGACCCGGGCGGCGGAGCGGCGCGTGCGGGATCGGCGGGGGCGGCCGCTCCTCTTCGTCGTCACGCAGCGTCCCGCGGCAGAGCGGGAGCCATGGACGGTCGCCACGCAGCGCGCAGGGCTCGTCCGGGGCCGACCGGGTGACTCTTCCCTCGGCTTCTCTTCCAGCTTCCGCGGCGAAGGGCCGGAGACTCCCCGAGGCTGCGGCTTCTGCGTCCGGCTGAAGCTGAGCCGCAGCATCTGCAGCCTCGCTAGCGAGACAGCGAGCGTCGACGCCGAGCTAGCAGGCGCTGCTAGCGCGGCCGGTTCGCGGGATCGGGAGTCGGACCGTGGGGGATGTTGTCCGTGCTGTCGTACGGTAGACTGGTTGCCAGGGCTGTCATCGGCGGACTCTCTCAGACAGACAGCCGCGACTACAGCCTGGTGACGGCGAGCTGCGGCTTCGGCAAGGATTTCCGTAAAGGCATCCTGAAGAAAGGGATGTGCTACGGGGACGACGCGTGCTTCATCGCCCGGCACAGATCCGCCGACGTTTTGGGTGAGTGTCCATCTGTCCGATCCGTAGAAACATCAGCCCGGCGAGGCGGCATCGGTCCGCATACGTTGGCCGTGACCCGAAGGGCAGGTCAGAGGTCACCGCCTTCATCCGAGACGAGGCTCAGACACCTGACACGAGGGGCTGCGTGTGGTGTCCGGCGACCAGGGGCTCATGGCGGAGCCCACCGAGATCCCGCACGTGTCTGACCCGCCACCGCCGCATCGCTGTGCTCCTCGGTCAGCAGCGATGACCTGCAGCACCCACCTTCTCTCCAGCCAGTAGATCAGAAACCGAGCGCCCGTGTTCATACCGTAGGCGCCAAGTCCTCGCAACATCATTGTCCCAAGTGAACAAAAACAGTGCAGCTTTTAAAGTCCGCTCCGTCGAGGGCTGATCACAACGGCTCTGCAGCGCAGAAGCCTCAAATCTGCAAAAAAAAACTAACCCTCAGCAGGACTGCCGCTCTGCTCAATGCCTCAGCAGGCTGAGTTCATCTAGGAAATGTGAAAACCGGGACATCCATTCAACAAGTCAGGTTATTTTTGGAAGGTTTTTGAAGGTTGATTAGTTGCAAGGTTGTGCGTCTGCTCGGAGCAGGCCCGTGTCTCTGTTCTGGCACAGGCCGAGGAGACGCAGAGGGCCATCCTTGTATGGTCACTGGAGCAGATGCTGGTGTCCCGGGAGTAACGATACTAACGTTTCCTTTCTAGGAAAATCTTGGACCTGACCAGATGCTCCTGTGGGGAAAAGCGCACTTATTAATGTGCAGACCGGAGCATGTCTCTGGAGAAAGATTAAAGAAAGCTTCAACTGCAGATTTTGTGTGTCCACTAAGGGTACAGAGTTTAGCGTTTGAGAGAGAGAGAGAAAAAACATGTGACTTGAAGGCCTGAAATGCATTGAACTATATCAAATATAAAATAATATCTAGCAATATGTCATTGGGTAAAATATCGGTTACCGGGTGACCGGATAGTCTATTTATCATTATCTGAAATAACTGAAAGCATGACAGGACAAGGATGAACTTCCTATAGATGAAGGTTGGCTCGTCCAGTCTGTGACAATGCCTTCATTTCTTGAACTCTGTGTTTTTCTGTATTGAACGTCCTTCTTGCATCTTGGTGAAAGTGCCCTTTGTTTTTCTTTATCATGCAGCTGCATGGCATTGTTCTTGTGTCTCACTCGTAGAACAACTATGAAGAGTGTCAAAAATGATTAATGTATTTCTGTGCTCACTTTCACTTCAGAGCTTTATTTTTTTAATTAGAACACTTGGTTCCCTGGTGGGGTTTAACAAGCAGAATTGTGTAAAATACTTAATGCAAATGTCAGTGAAGGAAGCAGGGGGAAAAAAATATTTGCAATCATTAAAATCAACCCGTGTGTTTTTAGGTGTAGCGGACGGAGTAGGTGGCTGGCGAGACTATGGTGTGGACCCGTCGCAGTTTTCAGGTACACTGATGAAGACATGTGAGCGGCTGGTGAAGGAAGGACGCTTTGTTCCCAGCAACCCTGTGGGAGTGCTCACGACCAGCTACTATGAGCTGCTGCAGAACAAAGTGCCACTGCTGGGTGAGTGAAGCCCCTGGAAACACGAAATTTCTGTTTTCAGAGAGTCGTGTCCATTTAAATTTGTCTAAAAGGCATAATAAGGTAGAGTGGTCTGTGTCATGCCTCGCAGAGTACTTTTTTCTTTGAATAAATATAAATGCTTCTAATCAGTGTATGGAAAAGCACCATTATACTTGGCGTATATCCACTGTCTGGTACCTCAGGTCTCCTCTTCTGAACCGTTCGTATTAAACAGGTTTTCACAGGGCTATAGACTCTGGTACTCATGGTTCTCCTACTTAATTGTCTCTCACCTTGTTTATAAGCTCACTAAACTAATTTAGAGCCTCCAAAGCCAAGCTCTCTGCAGGACAATGTATGTTAATCAGTGCTGTGTAAAGGCATAATCTGCCTGCCCATGAAACCGTATTTTTTTGCATCCGCGTACACTGTTTAGGGCTAGGTTGTTTGTTTCCCTCCGTTCAGTTTGGTGGTGAGTGGATGGAGATTTTTGAATCATGACTCAGAGAACTGTCAGATCCCATTAAGAAGTCCTGGGAATGTCCCAAGTCCCGACCTGCCCCCATGTCGTTCCCTTTCAGAACAACAAAACGGGCACGGACGTGTAGCATCAGCGGTCAAGTGTTATGCGAACGGATCTCTATCTCTGTGAGTTTCAGTACTTTTCCACCCCATTATCACATGTGCGGCAGGGGAAACAACACTGTATTGTGTTGTTACCTCTGGGCAGAGGCTGGCAGTGTGTGTAATTGTACTGCTGGAGAGAATACAGAGAAGGAAGAGAGTGAGTCACAGTGCGTGTGGGGCTTTGAAGGGTGATCCCAGGGTGCATATTTTGGTGTTCCAGATGAATCACCAGCAGGGTGTGGCTGCACGCTGTCTGCATGCTCCACCATCTCATATTTCCTCTCCACCATCTCCCACATTGGGGGAAAACCAAAAATTAGTAAAACTGCTATGCTGATTGTGAAATGTGAGATTTATGTATTCAGGCTAACCTTATTCACCACTCGCAAAAATTCATTGCAGATGGATATATTTCATTCAGAGTCACTGAGTCATTTTCTAAGCTGTGTAGCTGTAGAAAGTTAAAGAGGAAAGACCTGGTTTCATTTAGTTTGTAGCTTTGTTTTCATCCAGACCTTTTTTTTAAAAACTGAGTATTGAATAAGAAAATGCAAAGGGTACATTTCAAAAAAGTCTTCAAAATAGGCCTTCTCTCACACTTGATATTTTGTCATGTCACAAAAGGAAAATCCCAGGTATAAATAATGAAGTAAATGAGCTCCATTTAGCTGCTTCAGTTTCATGCTCTTGGTATTGTTCATGCTGCCTCATTATGACACTATCATGGTTCACTAGCATACTTGAATAGAACAGAGCCCTTGTTAATGTCATTAGTAACACCTGTGCTAACACCTGTGCTTGTCCCTACAAGTTAAAATGTCTGCCGTGAAAAAGGACTTGCATGTGGAGTGCGTCATTTACTAATCATTGATGTTGCTACATTTGCTTCCAAACAGTATTTACCCGTCATGACCCATTCCTGAAACTTCATATGTACAAGCAGTTCCATTTAATAACAACTTGACATGGTTGTATCCTGCTGTGGGTGTATGATAATATTGCCGCACACATCCCTTCTAATAAAAAAAACAAAAAAAACAACACAAGACGACCCAGCTGATGATGCACTGATGTTTGTTGCACTTTATTACCCTTTTTTTTTCTTTTACAATATTTCAAACCTTTGCATTGAAAATGAAAATGAAACTGAAAAGAAACGTGTGTGCATCTGCGAATGTGTGCAGGTAGTAGCACAGCCTGCATTGTGGTTCTGGACCGGCAGAGTCACCGGCTACACACCGCCAACTTGGGAGACTCCGGCTTCCTGGTGGTCCGGGGAGGGGAGGTGGTCCACCGCTCCGACGAGCAGCAGCACTACTTCAACACACCCTTCCAGCTGTCCATTGCTCCCCCGGGGGCTGAGGGGGCCGTCCTCAGTGACAGGTGAGACACCCAGTAGGCAGTGTGCCTTTCGTCTGCTGCAGTCAGATCTAAGTTGGTCTGTTAGGGAACCACATGTGCATGTGCTAATAAAGGTAGTTTATTGCCAACTTATTAGTTAATGCACTTAATAGTTAAAGTGACCATTGATAGGAGATCATACTTGTGTCGTGTACAGCAGATCACATGCACTCATAACAAAGGTGCTTAGCTATAATAAACTGCTCTGCAGAACTTTTTGTCATGCTTGTGTTCCTTACACACAGCAGTGTTTAGTGAGTGTTGAGCTGTGTGTAGCAGTGTGTCGGGGCCACGTGCTGCTGTGTCTCGTTAGTGTGGCGTGCCAAGCAGCAGCACCATAGACATCAGTGGAGCGCAGGACCGGCGTTGGATGTTTGCCAAGCTTTCCCTCGTACCCAGGTCAAAGTCTGTGTGGGCTGATGGGCAATCTGAAGAGTGCACAGCCAATCGTGCACCAGCTGGCTCAGCCGTCTTTTCCCTTGCTCAGTCTTGAATCAGGCAGCTTATTCTGAGCCTCTTAAGAGCATTTCTCAAAAACTGATAGTAAATGAACCACAGATAATCCTGAACTGCATGTCACCAGTGGTACAGAATGAGTGTTTGATTGTTATTTCTTGTATATGGTCCCAGTTCAGTTTCAACCAATGAGTTCCAGTGGTTGTTGTGGATTTAATGTGGTTCTTGAAATGACAAGTTCTTTTTATTTTGTGCATTTTAATCATTTTAAGTAAAGGAAATCCCACTGATTTTAAACTGAGGGCAACAGCAGATTTAACTTCTAATCCACAATCACTAACGTAGCAGCCAAAAGAAACAAGAGCGATGGTCAAAACTGAATTATGTCAACAACTTTCCTGAGACAGAAAGATATAAGAAGTGTTTAGAAAAAATACTTATGAGTCAGTTAACTTATGAGAGGGAGACTGGGATAACATACATCTCTAGAAGACACAAGTTTTCAAGTTCAACATGCAGCTGAATATTTATTTTAATGCTTTGTGAGCAAGTTACTGTTGCAAATAATATTGCAGTTATTTCTTCTCTACAATTAAGTAGTAAGGCTGTAATTTCAAGGCCATCCAAGGTTTAATTGTTCTGCAGTATGGGGATCTGCTTTTTTTATCACATGGCTGGGAATTGTCATCCTAATTAGAACCAAAAATCAGACCTTTCAGAGTTATCATAACTTATTATATCTATTAGATACAATGTCCGTCCTTGGCATTTGAGAAACTGCTTTGACTCATGGATGTGTTAGGGAATAGATAATGAATCCATACATGGCAGCCCATTCAGTCCAAGTACATCTGCTCATCAAATGGATATGTAGAAACCGTTTCTCTAAATTCCACATGCACTTTTCTTTCTGGCTTCCCATATTGCATGAGCATCATTGTCTTTCATGGGCTCTTCCTGTCTGTTTGGAAAAGGTTTAGAGTCATTTATTTCACATGAACTGCAATTTCAGCTCCATCAAAATCACAGGACAGGACAAGCTGTTCCTGGTGGCTCTGGCTCCCTGTGTCATGATGCAGTCCAGATAGTTCGTAATGAATAACTTTCATGGCTGGCTAGAGGCTGTGCAGCAGGGTAAGGGCATTTTCCAAGAAGCGAATTTGACACTGGCAGACCAACTCGGTTCCTGCTAATATATATTTGTAGCATCCATCATCATAAAGGTGCCACCTTTAATTGGACCTGGGTGCTCTTTCCAAAACCCCCATGTGATGATTCCTTAAATTTATCCTCATCAAGCATGTGATTCAGTTTCCTTAGCAAAGGTGAAATATCTGTCACCATTGGGAGTCTGGCTTGTAATCTATCAGGTCAGACGAGTCAGATTCCTTGTATGGAGGTGTAAAAGAAAAAAAAAAAAGTAAAGAGTTAGGGAAGGGAGAGAGAAAGACAGGACAGATTCATGCAGACATCGACATTAACGCTTCTTAGTTTATATTTTTAGTGAGTGTGGAAAAAAAGCATTTTAAAACTGAATCAGTTAAATTAGCGAAAGCATCGTATGTAGTGTTCTCTGCCTGACTTTTCTGTGTCCGTACCTGCAGCCCTGACGCAGCAGACAGCTCCTCCTTCGATGTCCAGCTGGGCGACATCATCCTCACTGCTACTGATGGGCTCTTTGACAACATGCCTGACTACATGATCTTGCAAGAGCTGAAAAAGCTTAAGGCAAGTAACAAATGGGTTTGCTGGTGGGAGTGGATTCAAAAATATGTCTGGAATAGAAACGTCATGCCTGCTTTGTTTTTACTCCTCAGAACACAAATTATGAGAGCATCCAGCAGACTGCACGGAGCATTGCAGAGCAGGCCCATGTGCTAGCATACGACCCCAACTACATGTCGCCTTTTGCACAGTTTGCCTGTGACAACGGACTGAATGTAAGAGGTACGTGTCTCAGTTCCACTTGAACCAAATGGAATCTGACACTTGTGTACTGTTGCTCTTAACAGCTTTATTAAAAAGGTGGAAATTGGCACATGACACAAATGTTTTCTAGGTATGAAATGTTAAAACAACAATTTTGATGAGCACCATCCTAACAGGACACTGCTCTTTTTGTCCAGGAGGAAAGCCAGATGACATCACAGTGCTGCTGTCCATAGTGGCAGAGTACACCGACTAGTCTCCTTGGAGCCGTAACGGGGGGCATCTGCCTCTGCAGGTGATGAACTGCTTTGATTCCTGCTGGCCAGGATGAGGGACTAATGCCAGATGCTCCTCCCTGCATCCCCTGGTTCTACTCTGCCTCAACCCACAGCTGACCATCACCCCCTTGCCCCCCCCAAAAATTTCTATATGTCCACTGCACTCTCTGTCCATCAGAGTCGCTGAATAAAGAGGACTGGAGGCCCAACACATGCTCTTAGCCAGGCTGCAGTGTTGGCATCTTTGCAGTGTTCCAGTTGCTCAGTGGATAATCCTATTGGCCAGGATCAGCACTCACTGGGCGTGATGGAGATGAGGAGGATAAGTCGTCTTTTTCTGACGGGTGATTTGGGCAGGGAGGAAGTTGAGTCTCAGAGATGGGGGCAGATGTAGCCAGACAGTAGGCGTTAAGACTGTTGGAGACCCCCCACACTGGGACGCCGGCAGGGAAAGATACAGTCGACCAGTACTGTCCAGAAGGGAAGTGCACAGGAAATGGCAGCATTAGGGCTTAATAAATTGCCTACGTTGTGCAAGCGGATGTTGGTCAAAGGGCCTGGAACCTTGTATGGGGGAGCAGGGGGCATATGTTAGATTATACAATTGGTGTGCTGTTCTGGGATGTTTTGTTAATATGTTTGCGAAACATTAGTTTTCTGTGGTTTAAAAAAAGAAACAGTAGTTTCTTGGGCCAGGTTTATCCAATAAGATTTCATGAAGAAGAGCGGCAGCTGCCTTTTCCATACCAGTGCAATTCATGTCTTGCACACGTTTTGTTGCTTCCCGGGAAGAGTTGTTTTTCAGTTCAAAAGCCTCTGGATATATATTGTGTCAAACTATTGCCCTCCCTTTAATCTCATAGCTGCTGCTACTGCTAATGTCTTGATTATGATTACATGCGATGTGTGTATGAAGATGAGTTTGGTTGATGAATGCACTCGTGCTTGTCGTTGACGTGTGTATGAAATGCATGTGAAGGCTACAGACTTCTCCATATCCACTGGGCTGAATGGTCTTGCAGCCTTAAACGCACAAGCTTAAGAAGCGTATCTGAAAAAGCTCGACACAGTGGGAGTTGGTCAGGTGACCAAATGTATTTTTGTAACTTCTTTGTCTAGTAGGATTGTTGAATTCCTTGGAACTGATCAACGCATCAGAATAGCTTTAGAAACTGTTGTTCACAATCAGCGCTTCATTTTCTTCTCTCAACCCTCTGCTGTAGCGCTCCAATGGCCAATTCATAAGTCAGGTCACCACAGGTTTCAAGTGGAAAAATGCTCATGTTTTTATTACATCCTTACTGATTTGCACGCTCCATTTACTGCAACTTCTTCCCAGTTAAAAATATTTCTTTGTAAAATCTTGATTTAGTGTAATGTTATGATGATGTGCCTTGTATCAGGTGTTGTTGATACTGGCAGAAATGTCCATAATTCCTTAAATGTCCAACAATGTGCCAGATACAGAGCACGAAGCCTGAAACTGTGAAGTAGCCATAAGAGACAAAACAGCTCCCCCATCACGCCCTGCTGTCTTAACATTAGGTCTTCTCACCTACAGCATGTTCAACCTTATTCTTCTCCTGAAATCTGCCTCTCTGCACTCAGTCAGGAGTATAGGAATAGTGATAAAGCCATCCCCTGTCTAGCGAATCCTCCCCGCGGGTCTTCAGAACACTGTTTACAATCTGCACTGGCTGATGGACTGTTTTCCTGACCTAATCTGCGAAATTCACACTGGAGGGCTACAGTGTCCGAGGTCAATTTGAAATGGGGCTGATGGGCATGGGAGAGCTGGGGATTGGCGACTGGTCAAAATGTGAGTTTTAGTTATTGTAGCACTGAGGACAATCTAAGCAGCCTTAACAATATTACAGAGCAGTTCTCTCAGTAAGATGTTACAACCACTGTCAGCTCTGTGGTTCCTGCTCCCTGACACTCTTCCCTGTCGTTTCCCTTTGACTTCATCTTCCTCTACTTTGTTAAAACCACAGCATGTCTACACACACACACATACACACGTGTGTGTATGTGTGTGTGTGTGTGTGTAAAATCAGATATAAGCTCTGTGAAGAAACGTTTTCAATTCTGTACAATATATAAATAAAAGGTATAGTATTTATTATCCTGCTGTGTTTGATTTTTAGAACACTCTCTGTTACACCTGAGTATTATATGTAAATGGCACATAGCAGAGGCTTTTTCTTCAAAGATGCCTCTAGGGCTGTATTTTCCCATCATGACAATCCCATTTAATTCTGAACCCAGTGTTTAACTCACTCAACTGAGGATGATGTTCAAGCCACAAAAAGAGAATGCTTAAGAACGCCTTGTACGATTTGTGTTCACACACATTTCTCAGACTTCAGGCCTACTACCATCAACGGGCGGGGGTGGAATCTCCAAGCTGAGGTAATGTTTTCATGGATGAGCACAATCAGTCTGTTAACTTAATTGCTATGACTTTTTTTTTTTGTTTTGTTTCTTTATACACTGATATTGCATAACATTTTAATTGATATAATCTTTGATGATAAATAATCATTTAAAATACATTCTCTTGAATTTTCCAACTAAACATTGTCGGGAAACTTAACACTTTAAAAACAGCTTAAACAAGCAAAGCAGCATTTAGGCTATAATCAAAACGCCTAAAACCTTACTTAGAATGCACTGTATATTACATTTATATTAATTTAGATCATCATAAACCATTCTGACTAACAGTGAATGTTGTGGTGTACAGCAGCACAAAAAGTCAAGATGAGAGACGGGTGGCAGCTGTGTTCTCAGAGTAGTTTTCTTCCGCATCCTCCTCCATGTCACTGTAACATGCCAGAACAGGCAGCCTGGCAGAACGGCCGTCGTCATCCTGCCCTGAGGACAAGGCCTGGAACAAGAGGGAGCAGATCTACAGGGAAAAACAGATGACCCATGATAGTAAATACCGTTATTAAAGCAATATTCTACTATTTGAGGACTGGGCTGCTGTTTTAAATAATTTAAAAGAAAATATTAGCACTGCATTGGGTCTGTCTCTAGGAATTAATTTCTTGATCAACCTTGATCAATCTGGACCAACTCACTCAGCTTAGAGGAACAGAACCAGAGGTCAGCCAGAAAAGTTGTACAAAAGAAACAAGTTTGGTCCAGAGAAAAAACAAATTCTTGTTTGGGGTTCTGCTGTGGTTCAAACAAAAAATGTTTAATTCATTATGATGAGATGGAACACAGACTTCCAATCTATCACATCCAGTGTCAACTTTCTTGTTGTCTTCAGTCATACATCATATGGTGAGGCATTATGGCACCTTTGGCAAACTTCCCGGTAGAGATTCAGGTAAAACACTTTAATCACTTTGGCACTTGACAATACTGCCAAATCTGTCTAGAATGTAGAGCCTGTAAGCCTCAGGGAACAAACAGGCCATATGGAGTTCCCAGGGAAAATTAAAAACCAAAAGAGAGGTCTTGATACCGTGGAAGCAGGGGTTGTGGTGGCACTGGCATAGGCCTCTCCAGGTATGCAGAGTCTGTCGGGGTCGTCAATCCGAAGTGGAAGCTGCATCAGAGCAGGTGCGTTGATTATAGGGCTGCCCTGGCTGGAAGCGATCAGCTCCGTCACAGCAGGAACCTCCTGTAACTTACTGCTGTCTGCCTTGTATGAAACCACAGGTAGAGCAGCAGCATCTGCAAACCTGGGAGCACACACACAACACATCAGTCTCTGCGGCAAGCTGTAGATTTCATCTGGACCTAATGATCTTCTCCTGAGCAGGGACAAATAGTCATAACACTGAGTGCGAGGAAACTGTGGTGTACGACGACACCTTCTATAGTAGCAGAATAACTGTTCCCAGAAAAAACACTGAAATATAGTCTGTGTATGAGGTGGTGAGCAATAGTTTTATGATAAAATTGTCAAAAAGAACAAGTCGGATGGTAATCCTTACATTATTACCACCTTTAGTGTTGCTTTTGACATTGTGTAGTACTTTCAGATTTCATGAGAAACACATTTGTGAGCAGGGTATTTAGCACTGTATCAGCTGATACTGAAAGTGGCCTTAAGCATGGTAAGAGCAAACAAGAAAAACAACCTAGTGAACAACTGAATCTGTTCAGAAATAGCCTGAGTGATTCAGCCCAAAACAGAAGGAGCACTGAAAAACTGCCTGTTCATCAGATCAACAATGTGTCTACAGGCTTCCAATAATGCACACAAGCAAACCAATCTCTAAATGGGCCAGATGTTCAAAGGTACACAAGATCCACACACAGCCCCAAAGTGTGCTACAACAGAGTGTGAGAGAGTTAGCAGGGCAGCCAAACAGGCTAGAGGAGGGGATTAGAGAACGTAACGCCGACAGGCTCCTGACCCAACCCCACAAGTCCTGAGCCTGCCCTATTTATCTCTGTCACAGACACAAGGCTGGCTGCTGTAACACTATGCCCTCTTAGGAAGCTAAAAACAGCCAGCAGGGCAAACTGCTTCGACTGAAACCAGGAGAGAAGCTCAGGTAGAGCTCCTGTGGGAAGATTTAATTACAGTAGATTCTCTTGAACCTGGGCCTACAAAGACTTCAGTTGTGACAAGGTTGCTGCCTGATCGAAATAACAAGGAAATAAATCCTTCCCTCATCTGTGCCTCTGTGCTGAGGGTCCTATAGATCCCAGTTATTACAGACAGGATTAAAAACAGTCTGACTAGACACAACATGGTGTTTGTTACCTGGGTGTTGTGGGATGCGGGTTCCCTATAGGCTGAGAGGGGCCCCCGTTTTCAGAGTCAATGAGAGTAGCCAGCACTACAGTGGCCTCCAGGACCATGTCCTCGGTGAAGAAACACACAGGCCTGCAAAGGACACCAATAATACACTGGTAGATACCTCTTCTTGTTAAAATCACCAGTATCTTTTCCTGTTATACCAGCCAATAGAAATTCTAAGCATAGGGCTAGTAGTGCAGTCAGACTGATGAGCCACAGACAGTGCCAATTCAGCACTGGGTTTGGAGTGCCTGTGGTGCACAGACGGCCATTGGTCTTTGTAACTCAAGATATGTCGCTCAAGCTGATCAGCAGAGCCAAGACACTTACTTTCCTGCAGCTCCGAAGTGGACCGCCACTGGCAGGCAATGTGACTCTGCAAAGGACAGAAAACCCTGGAAAAACACAAAAGCAATTCAATGGCAGAAAATGAGACATGCTTGTGTGCATCCATGTCATGACAATAACATTTTAATTTTTAGAGCAGCGTTGTGGCATGTTTACAATGATCAAGCTACAGAAAAATTCAATGCTCAAGTAAACTGAGGCAGACCAGAACTTAAAGCCTGGTTTGTAATCCTTCCAAACTCGATTTTCCATAACCAACACGAACAATACCACTAGGCTGTCTAATGAGGAGCCTCACAGCAGGATGTCCGAGAAACATTCCAAGACATTAGGGACAAGAGTTGTGGGTGTTAATACAGGTCAAGTCTCATTAACCGGACTAACACAAAGACTGTTTATCCTAATTTCCAAATGGCCAACCAAGTTCTTTTTGCTTTGTTCTCTAAGCTGAGACAGGTGACAGCAATTTCATTTGGATTGTCATCTGGACACTGTAACAAACCACTTTGGATTACTGAGCATGCTACTGTGTAAATGACATTTTATTTCTCTAACATCCAATGTTTTGCTGTTTCTCAAAAGATGAATAGATTCAGATCAACTTAAGTTGAACCAGCCCTTAAATACAAACACAGTCTACTTGGCTTGAAAGTTACACACATCATCACAAACCAAGTAACATGTAGCCTATAATTTCTTGAAATCATAACCTCAATTACTTTTTCTGAGTAGTGATTTAACATGTGTCACTCAGTTCGCAGTAAAGATGAGTCACAGGGTTTGAGGGGAAAGTTCACATGTAAGCAATACAGAGGCCTTAGGACAGTGGAGCATACAGACTACAGGACTAGAAATATGACCTGCTAGACATGAAATGCTCCTTGTGAGCCAGTCACACAAAAACACTCTCTGCACACACACATAATATTCTCATGTGACAGGATAAAGGGAGCCTCCAAAAATAACCCTGTTACCCGCAGCTCCTTTAGACAGAAGGTTATGTCCGAGTCCACTCCGGCCTGAAAGTAGTCAAACTCGTCTGGGTGTAAGGACATCTCAGTGCACATCAGCTTCATGTGATCTGTGAGAGAAGTAAATCCAAGTCACAGAGTGTCTCCAAAACATTTTTAGTCTTTATTTTAAATGTGGTTGAAGAACTAATTATGTGGTATTTGCATTTGCAGGTTAGGCTGTTAACTGTCAATCTTAAAGCTGTTGCAACATAGTATTGTCCTGGGCCTGAGCCACATCACAGTGTAACGTCAGCTCACCATTTCCTCCCTCATAGTAATTTCTCAGACTGACTCTAAGAGGAGTCATGGACAGAGTGATTTCCTCTTGAGACACTGGGAAATGCATCACCATATCACCAAGAAGCCTGCAGAGGCAGAGAGCAAAACCTGTGCAACTCCTCACAGAATCAAACTAGGAATGAGCAGAGAGCCTTACTTTAATGCCGAGTTTGAGATATTAATATTTATGGCCTCGTCAATCTGCTTGATCACACTGAATTGCACTGAACTGTAGGTGTAATGTTCATTTCGGGAGATCCATCTGACATCCAGATTGAGTTTAGGCATAGAGAACACTGTAAACACCCATTCTCTCTCCATGGACTGGACCACTACCTTATTCGTTTCACAGTAAATCAAATTATCATGAAAAGAAGAGGTTAAAGATGGATTTTTTAAGTCTTAAGAGAGCTAAGATTTTCTTTGCATGGTTTAGGGTCCTATTAAATCACAAGGATGTGCCTTTTTATTATATGTGCAGGATCTGTAGTAAGATGTACTGGCTCGAACTTGATAACAGAATACTGAGGCACAAACCTGGCAGGTGCCTTCAGCACATTAGGACAGAGGTGTGAGGCGAACACTGCCTGCATAGCCTCACTTTCCTGGAAACAAAGGTTGTGGGTCTTGGTGATACCTGTCACCAAAGCAGACATGACATTTGCAGCACACTGCCACCAAGTGTTGACAATATGTAATACAGTGTCTGCAGCATAGGCGTTACTAGAGGTCATTCTGGTTTAAGAACACTCAGCACTTACAGGAAAAGATTCAACGTTTCTACAAGTAATTAAAAGAGAACAAAAAACGAGATGTTTACAGGCAAACGGTTTTCTAGAAATCCTACTCCTTCCTTTACCCACAACTTTTTTTCTCGCACTAAATACAATGTTATACCTACCGTGTCTGCAGAAAAACTGGATTACCACTTGGTCACTGTTCATGCTGATTGATATCTGGCATCGTTCCACATTACGCTCAATGGATGTCAAACATCGGAAAAGAGGTAGCACAGACTTAAAAACACATGGACATATTTTAGGCACAATTTTCATCATTGTTTTAATAATGCTTATGTAATCATGGCAAAATGTGGTCCTGCAGAGACCTACTGCAGTGCTTTGACAGGTGTCTACACATCTATCTGTCTGTCTTTGGACAAAGTGTCATCGTGGTAGCGTTACAACCGTGGAAGATGTAGTCACCAAACTTTGCAGATGTGTAGTTGAGATCAAAATGACTGCTGATATGGAAGAGAGGTGTGGTCTGAGCAAGTAAGGGTGTTGCCCCCCCCCACACACTCACACACACACACACACACACTTTACACCCCTGGCCCACATTCATTGAAGTCATGGATCTGTATCCCAGTCTCAATCATTCCTGTCCATTCTAAGACATTAGTCCCAACTATGGACCATCTTGCAGTAGGATCACAGGATCACACCAGTTGCAGCACCTGTGGTAAAGACTGCTGAATATTCCTGTGCTTGAGCGTCAACATGCTGACAGGTGTCGTGGCTCTAAGTTATTATACTTCAACTACAGGTTCATATATACTCAAAACTATCAAACTACTATTTGTGCACAGCACTGAACTGTGATGTCACTTTGAGCTCTGTAAAAAGTGAATAACCAAAACATACCTTCATGGCCACTTTGCATTTGATGGTCTCATTGGCCTGCTCTGATCCTGATCCTGATCCTGATCCCAGTCTGTAGTGCTGGAAGAAGAGTGGCGAGAAGAGGAAGCAGGTATATGCAGACTGGGCAGTGTTCACTGATCTCAACGCCAGCTACAGAAAGAGATTCAGGTTAAATACGGCTTGTTGGACCCAACAACAAGAGGCCCCATGTATAGTAACATCCATCTAGTTTAGAAAAGGAGGAGAGGAGAGGCGAGGTGAGAACATTACGGCTCCAAAAGCCACAGAGTTCCCGGTTAAAGTCAAGAATATGTGCTAGCTCGGTGCTGCTCACCCCTTTGACCATGGGATCCAACCACAGCTCTTCTCCAACCCGGGACAGGGCGTGAACAGCTTTTCCGAAGACTGTAACACAACAACGCGCCAGCACAGCTCAAGGCTAACGGCACACTCTGTATTTAGTTATTCATTTGTTACGTTATTATAGCTTACTAGTTATTTCTTAAATATAAAGTTGGTGAAGTGCCAGCGGGCCAAGTCTGAGTCTTGAAGCAATAAGTTAGTTAGTAGCAACCCTAATAGTTGGTTAGTAACTAGTGTAGCTTAATTAGCTAGCATAACTAGTTAGGAGGTAAATTAAGATACATTAGCCAAGCTAGCACTATTTTTTGTTATTGATGGGCTGCTACGACTTAGATACTGGTTCATTTTTAATTCTTTTTTCTATTGAAAAACAAATGTAAGTTACTCGTATTCCGACACTCGTCCTTACTACTACCTTTTACACAATTTCCTTCGAAGACACATTTCATATTCGTCGTTAGTTCAACTCCGGAGCTCATTGTACGCAAACAGGGCGCAGCGGGGGGCAACAGTAGCCTGCTAATGCTAATTAGCCTCGGTATATAAATACGTCCACGCTGCTGACTGAGGGCTAAGGTGGCTCGAGAGGCTCCTCCCAGCAAAATGTCAGCTTTTATATTTCATCTCACTTTAACAGATTAACTTCATTTATCGGTTTGTTTAACAGGGAAAGTGAATATTGCTGTTAAAGTACTAGCTTGACTAGACTATTTTTCATTTATAGTCCCCGGAGTCACACTAAATAGAACATGAACGTTATTGAAATAGTTAATGAGCAGAATAATAAACATTTTAAAAAAAGGGAATTAATGTTGGAAAGTCAACCATTCAAGACCATTATGTTTCATTGTGAGATAAATTAAGACAAATACTGATCACAGATTCCAACGAGCCTCGCTAAATCATGGATTAATGCTTTTTCAAACGAAAAATACACAAGTCTCAAGTTCTGTAACGCAGTAAATTTTGATATTTTAAAATGCTTATTTAAAACCTGTACAATCAGAAAGGATACCGCATATATAGACTCGTGTACAGCCAATATTCCAGTCCAGTATTTATTATTATATGATGGTTATCAGCAAGATTAAGAATACAAGTACACTTTATGCCAACTGTTCCGACTGGACATGCAACAACAGAACTAGATCTGTAAATGCAGAGGAGCTCGTATAAGTGTAGGTAAACGACTATGACCGCTCACCGTCCACGCTTAGGGACATTAAAAGTCATTTGAAAAGACTGTGCCACAAAATAACAGTTGTTGCTACAAATGCCAACACAAAGACTGACTACATGGTCACTGGAGCCTTGAACAGCGCAGCCCTGCGCTGTCGGGTCCCTCATCTGTTCACTATTTTCGGGAGCGTGACATCGGACCGAGCTGCGCCGCCGCCGCCTCCTCCTCCTCCTCCTCCTCCGCCGCCTCCTCCTCCTCCTCCTCCTCCTCCTCCTCCTCCTCCTCCTCCTCCTCCTCCTCCTCCTCCTCCTCCTCCTCCTCCTCCTCCTCCTCCTCCTCCTCCTCTCCCGCCGCCTCCTCCTCCTCCACCAGGCCTCTTCACCTGCTCCTCTCTCTGCGCGCACGCGCGTCGACCTGCTGGGGGTCCACACCTCGACCTGGGGGCACCCCCAGGCCCCCGCGGGGACTCACCTCCGGGGCGTTTAGATACACACCTGACTGGACACACGCGTGCAGCGCGGCGAGCGCTGCTGCTTTCTCTCGCGCGCCGCAGCTTCGCTGTAAAACACGCGCCGCTGCGCTGGTGGTGGTGGCTCCGGCCGGCTGCGAGGGCGGGGTGCTGGGGGGGGAAGGGGCCGACGTGACTACGCGTACGCGGCGGTGACCTTGTTACATGTAAGAGATATTGTGAAAAAGAATCAGCGTAAACGTCAATGGTTACCTGTAAGAAGGGCGTGGCCATCACGGACCCGGCCGCGTGCCGGCTGCCCTCAGACACACCCACCTGGCTTCCTCTGTGCGTCCTCCTCACCTGCAGACCAGGTAAACGCTCGAGGCCTGCGGAGGGCGACGCGCGGAAGAGGCCTCGGTTACGGTGAATCCGTGGCGTTGTTTGGCAACACACCGCATGGTGACTCTAATGGAAACTTTTAATTCGAGTGCATCGTGGCCCACAATACTGACCTTGTTACAGCAAAGCTGGGTGTTGATTGTAAAATGAAACATTTTAAAACTGTTTCTTGGTTTATACAGTTACTGTATTTTAGTACATTTTTGAAGTACTTAAAAGTTAACTTGAGCACGTTCTTTTTCTGCTACTTTATACTCCACTTCCGAGGAAAATATTGCATTTTTTAATGCACATTTATTTAACAGCTACACAGTTAGTCACTATTTTGCAGAATAATATACATACAAAAGATATCAGCTTCTAAAATGGGATTTTTCACCAACAAATTAGCAATAACAAGTTCTTGAAATTAGTCCCACCTCACTGACTACAACATTAAAATGCTGCTAATATGTTTATGTATCTCTAATAATAATTATATATATATATATATATGCTTAGAGGTTAAAAGGGCCATTCTGCACATTCTGTACTTTTACTTTTGATCATTCAAGTATATCTGTTACAGCACTTTTGTTCTTTAACTTCAGTTAAAATTTTGAATGCCGGACTGTTACTAGTGTTCCCGAAATAAAAGCAATTTCAAACCTTACTACTAGTTTCATTTAAAAATCTAAATACTTTCATCAGCTGAGATGACATAAAAGGGCCATTACACTGAGAATGAGAGGTTTGGTTTACTCAACAAAGAGAAAACCAATACTTGCAGATGCTTTTACATTCAAATTCTCCATTTTGTGATTCAAGAATGAAAACAGCTTTTTTCATATTTCTGGCTGGCATTTGACTCACCGTCTGTAGGTCTCTTGTTAGACTCAGCAGACCTAAAAACCCAGAATTTCAGAGTTTGCAAAAAAGAATGAATAAGTTCATCAGTTACATTCATGTTAGTTAGTTCTCATGTTGCTGTCCTACCTCATGAAGATGTGGCCACCTCCATTTTTTAACAGGTTTTCTTTTTTCATGTGCTCGACAAATGTAACCCGTTTTCTCATTGTCATCAACAATCAGAATATTTCCTGTTGATATGTCAGAGGGGTTGCAAGCACCTTTATCAGCTCAGTATGCGTTGCAGCCAGCAGAGCCTGTTAGTGTGAAATGAAGCCAGATCTGGAATCTGACACTATTCGCAGGGCTCCGATTACAGAGCAGAGGTCTAATATACTCTAACCCAGAGCATGTTCTCATCCAAAATGTAAAGCCCAAACAAAATTACAAGCCATTCTGTTTACACACTTTATTGAGCATCATGTTCAATATACATTGCATTGACACAAAATGAAAAAAAAAGGACAAAAAAAAAAAACAAAAAACCCAAAACAAAACAAAACCCAAAACAAATAATGGCGTTAGGGTGGATTACCTGGACACACCATTTTCAGAGCGTATTGCTTAATGACATTTCAAACGCACCGAATCTGTGCAAATACAGTGAACACCGGTCAGGAGGAGGTCATGGGAAGTTAGAAAATTCGGACTTAAAAAGGTAATGTCGACAGCAGTTATTTGATCATCAAGTCTACAGAATCTAATAACTGTACACATCACATTCACCCAGAGTGTACTAACAATGGTATCCTATTTAAACATACCCAACTCCTTCAAAACTGATTGCATGCGCCAAAAGATGGTTAGCTATTTTTCAATGTCAGTCACAGATCAATCATGTATAACATAATTCAAAATAGATGTCATCATGGCTCAATGGTCAGCAACACCATCAATGAAAGTGAACATAAGCCAATGGTTTCCAGACTCCACCCGAACACTAATGTGTATATTCTTTAAAAATAAAACCTAGATGCAGGATTGTGTTCATTTCCCATCACAACAAGTATTCATTATGTTATTTTCTTCAAGTCTCTAGCAAGAATTACAACCCAAATTCGGTGATTAAGTGAAGACGATAAATATTATCTAAGTATGCAACAATCAGAACTCAAGATGTTGATATAATTAAAGAGCTTTACTCAGCAATCTACCCCAAGTCTTCAGAATCTAAACCCACAAGTGGATGTGACTTACACATCATCATTTTACCCACATATTGATCAAACGCCAAATGTGCCACAACAAAGAAGGTAAGAACGACTAGCCTAATTCTACTATGGAGCCCAGAAAATTGCCCTTGTTAATAGATTAACAACTCTGACAACAATAAAACCTTGTGGAATTTGTTGTCGTTTCAGATTGAGGTAAGTTCAGATGTCAGTTCACCAGTACACGTGGAATAATCACAGTTTAGGTTATTTTCACAGACTGTTTTTGGTTGTCCTTGATTTCTAATAACGGTTGTGAAAAGACATCAGACTAAGTTGAAATTAATAGACATCTTCAGTGATGATGAGGGCCACGTGTTAGGGGAAAGGGTAGGAAATATTTGAGGTTTATCTTACTGATTGCTTATCGAAACACTAATAAAGTTTGATCCTGAGAAGTTAGCACGAACCTTCTGTTAGCATTAGCTATGCTTGTGCAAGTCATTATTCTAGAAAACAAGAACTCTTAAATCACTGATTAAGCCATTCCACCTATCCTTTCACATGTGGCAAAAAGAGTTAACAGTGCTGTTTGAGTGGATCCTGCAGGTTTAAGAGTCAGGGTTTTACACCTCTCTGAGATACACTAGCATAAGAAGAAAATGCTAACAGAGGCTATTTCTCAGAAAAATAGTCTGAAAATTCTTTAAAAGCCCCTCTAAAAGTTCTCCTGCCCCTCTAAACAACAAGCAAACTGTGAGGAAGTGAAGCCAACAAAAGGCAACAGTGATTTGGTGACAGTGTTGAAAATAATGACATCTATTGACGTGATTTGCTGGGCCGACATTAATCCGGTGGCAAGTGTGCAGCATGGAGGACAAGTAACGACCTAATGATAACGGGCTTTCGTCTTGTTTTACACAATCTTGACCACTAAATTGCATAAGAAACCTGGTATAAAGTAGAAACGGTTCAGCAGCAGATAAAAAAGCAAGTTAATTTACAGTAGTGACATATCTTACATCATTAATTTTTCAAAATAAATAAAATTAAATATACAATTCCAGGTAGGAAACAGGTTAATTTCGCTGGTAGGGTTTCAAATTGGCTCATCTTGCGGAAAATGACAACCGTTCAAAGAAACATGGTTGAAGCCAACCGTTTCCTCTGACTGGCAAAACAAGGGGTGCAAAAGCCTTTTGCTGAAATTTTCCCTCTGAAGGCATTTCCTTTAACTGGAAAAACAAACAAACCAACAAAAACATCTCAATTACTTCAAGGAGCAAGGTTTATGTGACTCTTAGCTAAAAGCAGTTGGTTTTACTTACCCTGGAATATACAATTGACTCCTAATCAAATGCCATTTCTTGACTTTTTCTTACACAGCGAGCCACCTTCCTCTTGAATTCACCGTTAGGGTCCTCCCTCCATTCTTTCTGTGGAGCAAAATCACACTTTTTTAATGACCCATGTCAATTTACTTGAACTGCAAAGATTACAAGAATGGAAAAAGGGATTTTTAGTGTCAGGCAAATGGAATAAGTAATGTAACCCACTGCAGCATCGACATTAGCTGGTGAATCACTGTTGGGGTCTGCCAGCATGGAGATAACACTAATCATGATTGTCTCTACTGTGTGGATCGGAAGCCAGCGCTCCTCAGGCTTTTCATAACCAAACTTATCTTCTCCTGGCTCATGCAGAATTGAGATGCAAACATCCCCGTTCTTTGCAACTGTGAAGAATCGGAACATGAATTCAAAAACCAACATAATTTGAAGATGGCTGCCATTACATTTAAACTCGGATAAAAAACAAAGGGTATGCTGAATGCGTTCACCATTTGGGTGCCAGATTTCAGTGATGAACTTCATCTTTGGAGGCCGTAGTGGATAATCATAGGGAAAGGTTAAGTATGCTTTGAAAAACCCTCCTTCACTGCAATAGAGAAAATAAAGACAACAGAGCAAGGACAAATGAGAAATTATGAAATTAAATAATATATAGTTAAATATCTCATCCTAAGATATTATTATCATCCAAATGTTCTATCACTTACAAAAGGGTATCCTGTGGACCAATGATCACAACTTCCCATTTGTATATGTCATCATCATCTATCAAACCAGCTGAAAAGCCCTCCACGGGATTCTTGTTGAGCTCTGGAAGAAAGGAATACAGTATTTTTAATACATCCATACATCCATCCATTCACCCATCAGCTTTACAGCTTATCCTTAAAGGTTGCACTGTGGCTGGAGCAGATCCCAGCTGACACAGGGCCTGTAGGCAGGGAGCACCCTTGACAGGCCCCAGCCGGCAGGCACATTGTCACCCGGAACCTTCTTGCTGTGAGGCGACAGTGCTCACTGCTGTTCCACATCTGTGCCAACTCTTTTTAATAGAATGAACTGGAAATTAAATGGAACTTTGGTAATATAATATAACTGACAGGTCTACATGTGCGACCCATTAATTGTTAGGTAGAGTTTACGGGGTATATTTGGGAGAAGTCTACATCAGAAGTTGCTTCTTGTTATGATGAAAATGCCTTGCCAGGCACAGAAAAAAGAGGGACAGTAAGTAAAGTGGTGATAGCTAATCATTTAATAAACCAGTTGTTAAATCGACAAATTAACTTGACAAATTAGCCCTCACAAAATTCAACTGCAGCCACTCTTTAGCTGGTGCTGAAAAATGCATTTGACTGTACTGCAGGATTTGGGGAATGTCAGAACAATGCTTGAGAACCTAAACTCGACCTCAAGTCAACAGAAAACCTTTACTTGGCAAAGGGCAAGACAAGTTATAAAGAAAACCAAGTTATGGCAAAAAGAAGCGTAAACACAGAACTGGGTTAGATCTGATTTTACTAGAGGCCACAACAGCACATCACACTACTGTTATTACAAACTCTACTCTGAAGCAGCTGCAGGAAATGTTGAGTTTGCCTTCACAGCAAATTTAAATAAAAACAATAATAAAAAGCAGGGTAACAGCAGAATCAGTGGTAAGGATTGTATTAGCACCCCTGATATGGGATTCTGACCAGTATCATAACATTTTTGTGTGCAAAAAGGGTTCCTCAAAACCATTCCCAGCATTAACATTGACTAATGTGCTTAAAGCATCCTCTAAACTATCTTTTGTTTGTACAACTGAACTGCATTCAAGAATAGTGTGACAATCCAGTCAAAAGATTCATTCCGTTTTCAGTGTTTAGTATCATATTACATTTAGAGGCATTACTTTTTGTGTTTGTCCATTTGAGAACGTTTAAAAGAAAACTCTATTTGTCACTTGAAGGACAAGCAATGGTCTCGCATTATTCCAAGTTCATTCAGTGAATAGAAAGCTTGGCTAATGTTTACAAACCACAATTTCCTAAAATAATATTTACTTTTGATGTGAATCCCCAACTTGAAGAGCAGAATGGATTCAACCACTGTAAAGCCAGTGATTCACATCCCCACACAGAGAAACTATAATTAGCATATTGTACAATGAGTGTAATATGCCAGATCAGTCATACAATGGGACTGGCCTGGGGTTTTGTTTTTTTTTTTAAAATCAGTGGAAGCAGTGGTGGAGGGTTGCTATCATTTAAGCACCACTAGAAAGCTCTGAATCCTGCCCACTGTCAGTGGTAAATGATCATAGCAGGTCTAACTTTATCAGAACAGGCCACTTTGGCCACAGGGTACAGCGGGGGAAAAAAAAAATCAAAATAATATCAATTTTGTGATAAGACTAAACAATGTCTGGACTGTTGACTCATTATATTTTGGTATGAGCAGATATAATCTTGGGGGCTGCATTAGTTACTTAACCTTAATTTACCTTTGTAGATTTTTTTATTCATAATTGGAAATTAAATTTTCTTGGAGACCACGTACTCCTTGTTAAATTTATTTTTGTATAACACCACCACAGCATGAAACAGAATATTTGTATAGTCCACACTAAGGTTTTGACTCAAAAACAGCAAAAAAGATCTGCTATGACTATGAATGACAATCAAGGTTTTAACAGGCTCAAATAAAAAACTAAGGCTAATAAAAAGGGGGGAAAAAAACACAGCCCGTTTAAAAAATGGTCCATTCCTTTAGTTTTCTGGACTGTCAGTCAGCTGCAGACCGAACTGTACATCGGGGGTATTGGCATCTCAGTGTCGAGGTCCATGTGTGTGGCATGAATAAGAAAGACACATCACTGCCACCACCAGTGTTAATGTTGGTGAAGATTCTCAAAATGAGCCAAGAGGAGAAAAATATGAGTCTGAGCATCGATGGCTTTAACGCTGATATGCGCATCCTTACTGAAACTGCGAAAACTACCCAGCGTTACAGTCTGAGCCCGATCTGACATCAGAAACGTTAGATGTTATCTTATATAGCCGGGTGGTGTTTAGTTTGTAATTTAAAGCAGCCGCTACTGATACAGTAGCACATTTGTCCACGAAAGGCTTAGAATACATACAGCTATCATTAGCAAAGCTAAAGTCATCAGAGCAGATGAGTCCCTGGATTGATTATTCCTTTGTTCCGTCAGCTAACTAATGTCGAACTTGCTAGCCCGTTAGCAAGGCTGGCGATGCGATTCATTTGTTGGCTAAGATATAATGCGATCTGAGCCACGCACGCCTCAAAATATATATCTGTTTTCCAGCCAGAGAGCCGCTTATTACGGCAGCTTAGCCTCACTCTGGACCAGGGGGACAGAGGAGCATATTATGTTGCTTGGTTAGCTATCTGAGCTCAGTCCTATGGCGTAAACACAGCTTCGCGTAGCTAAAAAAAAAAAAAAAAAAAAAAAAGCTATCGTTAGCCGCTAGGTAGGTGGCCATTATATAGACAATATTTGCTTACAGTTTTGTTTTCATAGTACCTGCCAGTTGTTTTCGAAGAAGTAATGCTGATTGCTCAGTCATGGTACGCGGACTTAAATAAAGAAACACTTTCTGTCGACAAAGACGTCTTGGAGAGCCAGAGGTAGAGCTGAAGTGGGAGATGTTGCACTGCCTGCTGCTGATTTCTCTCTGTGTTTTGACACAAGGTTCAGCTGCTGGCTCCGGCGGTGCGCATGCGCGCCCGCGGTTGACCGTAGGTCGGTGTGTGCGTGCTTCTTCCAGGCACCGACGGCGAGAACGATCCTCTCCGTCGGTGAGCGTTTGAGTGCATCGGCTCCCGGAGAGGGTCGCGGGTCCACCGGAGACGCCCGGTCTCAGGTCCCAGGTCTCAGGTCCCAGGTCCCAGGTCTCAGGTCTCAGGTCTCAGCAGAGGGATCAGACATGAGCGCTGCCTGGTCTCATGAGACGTCCCCGTCCCCTCGGTGTTAACGACGGGGACACCGAGGGGCCGATTCACTGCCTCTTGTTTACTTCACGGAGTTTTATGGCGGTTATTGTGATTTGGTTTGTGCAGATGTGTGACCTCACTGAACGCTTATAACTTCGGATACTATTTGTCATATTCATATCATACGAGTAGAGATAGGTAAACTAGCTGTTCCCAAAAAATAAAAAATAAATAGAATAAATAGAATAGAATAAATAGAATAATATCCCCTAGTATTACTAAATAAAAACTCTCAACAAGTTGTCTTTCAATATTCTGGTGTTATTACCTCATTAGTTGTTGTTTTGACAAGTTTATGGATTCCATGAATGTGCAAATTCTTTTTTTTATTTGTTGTTTTCTTGCTGGCACCTGTTGAATTTTTTTTGATTAATTAATTAATGGTATAAAACACAGAGACGGGACGGTACCATATGGTAGTATGTTAGAACTGAATATTTCTAATAACAATCATTATGCCATTGTAAGCGTATGGCTTGGGATGTCATTTATTCATACGCTAATTATTATCGTTCAATTTAGATTATTTACTCTTTTTTTTTAGAGTAAAGTACTTCATACCTGACTTATTTTTATTGTTTGAAACATCCTCATATAATAAAACATTGTACATCTCCTTGCCATCGACGGGTATTTCCAGGCATCAGAGACAGAGACGGTATCTGCTGTGATATCGACGGGGTCGTTTTAACGACGCTTCACATTTATTAACTAAATTAAAAATATTGCTGCAGCAAAACATGGATGATGCGTTCACAACCCTCGGGACACGAGAGGATCAACAACCTAACTTAATCTACTGAGGAGGTAAATAAGAAAGTATTTACTTATCTGCTAAATGTATTTTCTTTCGTGGATTGTTCATAAAATAACAATAAACTTCATAAAATAGTAAATTTGTTAGTCAAAGTCGCAGTTTCCCCGAAGATATCGTATTTGCGAGAGTAGTAGCCGAAAGTTAGAACTTGTGAAGTGTACCTAAAGGCAGCAATGTGCGGAAGAACGGTTGTTCGGCGCCATATTTAATACACCAGTCGCTAGCTAGCATTAGCTGTTTACAAACCAAACTTTTAACTTTAGACGGAAACCTGAAGCAAGCCCTAACTCTAACCGAGAATGAATGTAATAGACCACGTTCGGGACATGGCTGCCGCTGGCCTTCACTCCAATGTCCGGATATTGAGCAGTTTGTTGCTGACGATGAGTAATAACAACCCGTAAGTAATGTCAGAGCGGGGTACGTCTATTTACTGAAGAGACCTTTCCCTCAAAAGCATGTAACGGTCTCAGACCGTGACAGCGATAGCCCGGAGCTAACTGGTCAACAACAACTAACACTAATAATTGTAACCTTGAAGCAAAGCAGAGCAGACAGCTACAAAACGCTTAGCCCAAGTAATAATGTTAACAAGAGTTAAATGTACGTAATTGGGTGGCCTCAATTTACGTTGTCTTTCAAGAAATAGCCATATACAGAGTCTCGTATAGGTTCTGGTCCCTGCTGTTAGCAGCTAGCTTGAATTGTTGTAAATTTAACCAAACAGCGAGTATCCTACATGAGGTCGAGGAAATAAAACACACATTGGTAATAATTTGCGTTGTTCTCCCTGCGCTATCCTGACAATGTAGTGTAATCGAGTTAGAGCCGGTGGCTATGTAACTGTCAGTAACAGCCCAGTGTTTTGGTCCCGGTGTAGCCCAACATGAGTGGTTACCGGGAGGAGGCATGTGAAGCAGCATGCCCCCGTCATAATGCAAACTCCGTGGATTACTTCTTTTCACATTCTTGTGCTTTTGATCAATACCCACTCGCTGTCTTTGCTGTTATTGTTGTCGTATTGAGAATATTTTCCTACATTTGTTGGCCGTATATGGTTTTATGAAGCGGACTCTCTACTGTTCCATTTCTGTAATTTGTCTTCGTTATACTCTGTTCCTCTGCACTATTAGCATCTCTGACACGTTGTGTGAATCTGAGAGACAGTTTTCTATGTTGTGACTGGTGTGATTTTGATTGCTTTATTATTTGTATCTTTTATGTTTGAAGAGAGCTGTTTTCACCTGCCCAGAAGTACCAGTTGTTGGTTTACCACGCTGATGCCATCTTCCATGACAAGGAATACCGTAATGCTGCCTGCAAATACAGTATGGCACTGCAGCAGAAGAAGGTCCTCAGCAAAACATCTAAAGTTCGTACATCTACGGGGGGAGCAGCATCTAATATACAGGCACAGGTATGTTTTAGAAGACCTGTGATAGCATCATACAATATATTAGCCCTTGAAGGACAGTTAAAATCACCATCAAGTCTTTCCCCTGTCCATCTTTTACTGTGTGTTAAAGGATAAAACACAAGGTTTAAATGATATTACAATTTTCTTCTAACGTGTGTTAATGTCACAAGTGTCTTTTCTCGTGCAAGTTTGTCTCAACTCCTCAATGTCATGCACTCCCATTCTTTAACAAAAATCTATACCATTGACTTGGTCATTTGACATGGATGGTGATAGAAAAATGTACAGCTAGAGTGAATGTTGTTCTTCAGAGTTTGCCATCAGAAATTGAAGTAAAGTACAAGATAGCTGAATGCTACACCATCTTGAAACTGGACAAAGATGCCATTGCAGTGCTTGATGGAATTCCATCCAGACAGAGGACTCCAAAGGTAGGCTACTGCTCTAATACTTATTCTAATGAATGTTTTTCATGCTTTATGTGCCCTTTTCTTAATACAGAACAGTCAGTTATGTCTTTATCTCAGGTGAGACCTCTGGTTGCATTTCCATACACAAATCTATTGCTGCATTAGACTTTTGGAAATTTATGGCTACAAACAGATTTACTGGAGAATGGATGAATTTGCAAACTTCGGGGTCAAAGTAATGAAATAGTGATTAGTTATTATTTTTATTATTATGTTGTAAAAATAAAAGCGACAGCTACATTAAGACTAGAAGAATAGAAGGCTTCCCAACTGGTTCTGTTTCGATAAATGCTGCTTTTAGCCTAAAGTCTAATTTTGATATTGGCAATAAATGCAAATAATTTGAGTTATGAAGCAAAACAATAATATATCATATGGGCTTTAATTCTGCAAATTTTTAGTCCTTTAGCTTTTACAGAGGTTATTGATGAATGATTGTTATTGTTTTTTCTCCTCTTAGATCAACATGATGTTAGCTAACTTGTACCGGAAAGCTGGTCAGGAGCGTTCTGCTGTGACAAGCTACAAAGAAGTTCTCAGACAGTGCCCCCTTGCCCTGGATGCAATCATTGGTATGCATGGTCACAGAGGCACCTTCATCCAACAAAAAGAAATTTAACCTGCTGAGACACTTTTAACTACTTAGGTCTTCCTGCTTTCTTTACACATCTAGATCCATAATGTGTCTTATTTGGATCAAACTTCAGGACTTTTTGATATATCTGTTTGTGAAAAGCAGTCTAAATTAAATTTTCCTTTTTTTCCCACCAGGTCTTCTCTCTCTGTCAGTCAAAGGAGCTGAAGTGGCATCCATGACTATGGATGTGATCCAGACTATCCCCAACCTGGACTGGCTCTCTGTTTGGATCAAAGCTTATGCCTTCATACATGCAGGGGACAATCAGAGAGCCATAAATACCATTTGGTGAGCAGAGTTCTAATTTACATTTATACAAAGTGACTGAATGTGCCTTTGCATGCAACAGTCTGTGTATTTGATTTATGTCTCCATCCCTCCCTTATCCTGTGTCAGCTCTCTGGAGAAGAAGTCTCTCTTGCGGGACAATGTGGACCTCCTGGTGAGCCTGGCAGATGTCTACTTCAGGGCAGGGGACACTAAAAATGCCATCCTCAAATTTGAACAAGCCCAGATGCTGGACCCATACCTCATTAAAGGTGTGCTGCAGGACAAGAGAAGATTTTATTAATTTGTTTATTGATGGACCCAGTATCCGTCACAAAGTGTTAAACCGTACTTTGGAGTTATATTCTTATCTTCTTCTTATCTTATCTTCATGTTTTGATCAGCCGTATCAGTGCTGTGGGCTCAAGATGCTAGCACCTGCTCTGCACTAGTCTAAGTGACCTCTGACCTCTGTTGTCCAGCTAACATATTTGTTGTTTGCACTCACAGGAATGGATGTTTATGGTTACCTGATGGCCCGTGAGGGACACCTGGAAGATGTTGAGGTCTTGGGAGGACGATTATTTAATATTTCAGACCAGCATGCTGAACCTTGGGTGATCTCTGGGTGAGTCTCTGAGTGCACTGCCTTAACAGACAAAATCTACTGCATGAGATAATCCTTGTCCTGTTTTCTTTTTGTTTTGGTTTTTAAAAAAAAAAAGCTTTTGGATTTGTGTGCGTTGTTCAGTTGTCACAGCTTTTATAGCAAGCGCTACTCCAGAGCCCTCTACCTGGGAGCCAAGGCCATCCAGCTGAACAGCAACAGTGTACAGGCTCTCCTCCTGAAGGGGGCAGCACTGAGAAACATGGGTCGCGTTCAAGAGGCTATCATCCACTTCAGAGAGGCTATGCGTTTGGCACCCTGCCGACTTGACTGCTACGAAGGTATGTTTGGCTTTTTGAATACGTCCTTACATTGTCATTTTCGTTTCAAATGTAGTGCGTTTCTATCCTGCTTGTATTGAAAACTGTACCATTTCCAGGTCTGATCGACTGTTACTTGGCATCCAATGGGATTCGAGAGGCTATGGGGATGGCTAATAACATCTATAAGACGCTGGGGGCCAATGCGCAGACTCTGACCATCCTTGCCACTGTGTGCCTGGAAGACCCTGTGACTCAGGAGAAAGCCAAAACCCTGCTGGACAAAGCATTGGCCCAGAGGCCCGACTACACCAAGGCTGTTGTCAAAAAAGCTGAACTGCTGAGTGCGTACAAACATTAGACTGGAGTTTCTAACCTGCCTTTTACATATTTGACACCACAAAAGTTCAGCTGATTTGGAAAGTTGGAAATGAAGCATCCTGCTTTGTTTTGTTTTATTTCTGAAGGTCGGGAACAGAAATATGAAGAAGGTATCGCTCTCCTCCGGAATGCACTGGCCAATCAGAGTGATTGTGTCTTGCACAGAATGCTGGGAGATTTTCTTGTGGCTGTCAACGATTACCAAGAAGCCATGGATCAGTACAGCATAGCTCTAAGGTAACGTGATTGATATTTAGTTATTAATTTTAGTTCTTTTAATTACTTCCAATATCCCTAAGAGAAAATGTTACTATGAAAGTACATTTTTAGCCACTTCATGATAGGATACCAATCACAGTACAAGATCAGGGTTTTTCTTTTCTTTTTGTTAACTGTCAGTTTGTGTGTTTTTATTTTTTCCTCCTAAGTCTGGATCCCAATGACCAGAAGTCTTTAGAAGGCATGCAAAAGATGGAGAAAGAGGAGAGCCCAACAGACGCTACGGTGGAGCTGGACGGGGATGACATGGAGGGAAGTGGAGAGGACGGAGACCTGGAGGGCAGTGACAGTGAAGCAGCCCAGTGGGCTGATCAGGAACAGTGGTTTGGTATGCAGTGACCCCAGGCCACTGAGGGATGCTTGGTCAGTACCATCTTCTAACGCACTGCAGCCTGTGGGAAGCCTTCAGCCATCAGGGTCGTCAAACGGAACGAGGAGCCGTACTGCTCCACACACCTCACCTGATCAGAGGTTAACACCGAGCGACTGACTTTGCCAACTTTAGAGACAATGCAACTTTGATTGATGCCCTGGTTTTCAGTAGAGTTCCAGGAGGACTTAAGTGCTTCTATGGAAATTCAGCTTAGTGCAAAACTCCAACCATTTTTGACCTGCTGTTTTTTTCCCATCATAATGAGTCTTATTAGCTGTTTCACTGTGGAGCTAAATGAGGCTTCTTTGCTTATCAGTACAGTCTTGGAGGACCAGCAAACACTAGACCCCAAAGAAAATCAAGATGTGATGTTAAATGATTCCGTTGCTCACACTATAGTGAGATGTGTTTGTAACAATGAAGTAATATCTCTGATGCTACTTTGGCTTTTGCTCAACACTTGCTCCACCTTTGCTGCCAGTCTGTTGTTATATGAATAAATGGAATTGCTGTTCCAGGTAATGCAAAGTACACCTTCAAATTAAATATACTCGATACAGAGTTTGAGTCACTATATTCCAAAAAGACCTAATTTGGATCCTCTTTTTTAGGCAGAGTTCTGCAGTTCTGTAGCATTTCCAGACATGGATACTGCCAATTATATACCGAGGCATTAGAATCAACTGCTGTCACAGGACATTTTGTTCAGGTCAAAAATGGCTGGAGTTCTCCGTGATGTGTGCTACACAAGGGACTGGCAAAATTTTAATTTGTTTTGTTTGAGCCTGACACTCACAGGTTTGCCACAGAGGAAGTAAGGTATAGATATCAAAATATCACAATAAAAGTTGTGAATTTGCCAGAACTTTGTGTTTCTGGCAGGCAAACGTGTTTGAAAAAGTGACAAGTTACCATATTTTTGCTGCGCTTTAAAATGTATCATCCTAATTTTTAATCAGTCACATTTGAATTTTTGTGTCATGTAATGTATATGCATATTATTTTTGTGTTTCTTGAGTCTGCCTGTTTCTAAATAACTCCTAAGTTGGGAGGTGTTACTTAACCATTTCAAGACAAATGTTTATAGTATTTTGTACATATTTTTAAAATGTATAATAAAATTATTAAACATTCACTTGACATGAACATAGTTGTCATGGTAGACTGTACATTCCACTAAATATTGTTTAAAGGACTCTTCATGACACCAGGAAAAACGGTCAATAAACTCATAATGTATGACAGTTTTATTTACCTGAAACCAAAGTTCATGTGATACATTGTACAATCATCTCTGAAAATACAGTACAACAGCAGTTTGGCAAAAAATGCCAATCAAGGGACTGCCTGCCGTTCTCATGGTAACACTAAGCATCACTACACCGCTGCACGTCCGCCTTCCCAGATTTGGCAAAATCTGCTCCAAACATGTTGCACATCTCAGTGCAAAGCAAAAAAAGTCTGTTTGGTTTTTAAATATTCCATAAAAGTATTTCCTTAGGAAAGATGAACTGTGTTTTTGAGCTTATTTAACATTTGTACTATCCGACGAATGTCTAGTCTATTTACCAATACTATACATTGTCTATTAAACAGGTCTGGTAAAACAGATGGCTGATTGAGTGGACATGCACCATGGAATAATGTACAATTTAGTGTAAGATCTTAGTCTAAAAAGATGACATGAAAATTGTATCATAATCTAAGGCTCTTCATGCAGGAGAATGGAAGGACTGATGAAGTGGGATTGGCTAGTTTTCATCAGACATTTATTTATGGCCATTCTATAAAAAGGATGTATGAACTTTATGAACCCCTGCCTTCCTATTAATTAACTGACATGCAGCTCTCGTAAGATGTGCGGCCGAAAAAAAAACATGCACAACACAAAAAAACCCAAAGTTTCTGGCAGTAATTTAGAGTAGAGGTGGGCTTACTTGGCCTTTGCTGCAAAGAAACAGAAGAGAGAGGAAGAATCAAATCAATGGACAAGAATCACAAGCCAAAGTAAAAACATCTGAGCAGCAAATCATTTCAATTCAGCAGTGCTTCTTTTCATAAAAAGAGACCAATCAAGGCCATGCTATGGGCAAGCAGGAGATTAGAAGATGAATAAAAAAATAACACCATGGCCTGTAATGGCGAGGGGGCACTTAAATGTCACGGTCTCTGTCAGTTGCCAAAACATGTGGCCAATCCACAATCAAATATAACTTGCACAAGTGACACTTTAAAATGCAAAGGGCTCATGTTCCTACTCAGCATGTCGCTGGCACTTTGTGACACTGAAGGCATTTTAAACAACAAACACCTGAATCTCTCTCAGAGATATGAGAGGCTGTTATTGCTGTCATTTTCATATGACCAACGACAGACTCAAAACCCTAGTAGTTGGCATACATGTCAAAGTGTACGCACTCTGCAGGCAAACAGGTGGAAAGCATTAGAAGAAACAAATATTAGCTTGAAAACTCCAAAAAATTTTAAATTAAAATTTAAAAATTATAAATTAATAAATCAAAGCATTCACAGGCTTGATATTATCGGCATGCAGAAGGCCAAGACCACACTTAAGTAAACTAATGTGAAGTTATGGAGCGTTTTGACAGCAACAACAACAACAAAAAAGAAAAATGTATACAGTCATTCTACTTTGTGTGCTATGTACAGATATACAGACTCCTCCAATGACGGGTCATTTCAGCCTTTCACAGGTCACAGTTCCCGTTACTGTCCATGTTGTGCTCAGCTGATTAGGTTTCAGCTTCTTGGTGCCGTATTACATGTTCAGGTACAGTATGTGCACATTTTACATACATTATAAAGATTACTGTTAGTAAGATGCAAAATTAAGACGTTGAGACTGATTCTCAAAAATGAAACTTCAAAAAGGAAAATAAAGACAAATGTGTTTCTTCAAGTAAACAAATTTTAACAACAGGCTGTATCAAAGAATCACAATGGTAACATATCTTCGCCCCCTCTTCCCTCCAACAGCAGAGAAAAGAAAAATATATTAAACGTTAAAATGTTTGCAAAACAAATTGGTGCTTACCTCAACACTTCAAATGATAATTTATAAAATGGTCATTAAGACAGATGGGTAGTAATGGTTCTGTTAACAGCATTGAGGTAGCTGTGCTCTGCCTAATGCAGAAAATAATGAATGAACAAGATGCATGGAGCTCAAAAATGACCGTAGAGATTCATGCCAGGGCAAATATTCTCAGGCCTTTGCCCCAGAGTAAGTATTGTACTAAACGGTCTTCACAATTACATCCTCTTCATACCCAGAATCTTCACCCAACAGCCCCTCCCAGAAATTACAAAATATTACTTATAAAATAGTGTAAATTCTCTGTACACACAGCTACAACATGGTAGGCATCTCTTAACTGTTCAAAACAGGGGGTCAAAAGAGAGTAAAGCGTGATGGTAAAATTAAACATGGGGACATGATGTCAGTCAAAGTCATGAAAGTTTTACTACAACCACCCCTCCCCAAAAACAAATGTATAGGTGAAAATGTCCTAAATACAAAAGATGAGACAGCAGACAGGCTGTCAGAGCAGTTGCAAGTGTTGACTGTAAGTTGTTCCGAGTTAATGTAACTGTGTTAGATGTGTGTGTTAATGTCCACTTCACACTGGTGCACGGGAGTCAGTCAGGGCCACAACATGGCGGACACATTAGTGTCAGTGCTGTAGATCCACAGCACCAGAGGCAGGGAGATAGCCACAAAAGGCCAGGAGATGCCCTCGGCACATGCAGACACAGAGCAGCCTTTGTCAGCTGGCCTCTCCAGCTGTTTACCAAATTCCAAGTAGTTCCTGGCCAAAAACTTCAGCAGCTCGTCCAGCAGGATGACAGGCAGGGATATCTTCAGCACCATCATCCACTGGGTCACATCCAGTGGGGTTATCTGGAAGATAACCTGGGAGAGAGAGTGACAGCACTTATTCACTTCTTGCTGAGAGTGACTTGTGAACATTGACATCATACTCACACCTGTACAGTAAATATGAAGCTACAGCCAGCAGATGTTAGCCTGGCTCTGTCTGAAGGAAACGAAATCCACCCACCAGCACCTCTAAAGCTCCCTAGTTAACATGGTATGTGTTGTTTACCATTTCCTGTCTGTGTCCCGACTGAAAAACTATCTAATGAGGGCAAAATGCCAAAAAATAACTTTAGGCAAATGACAAAAAGGACAAAGATGAAGTGATGACAATCCAGTGGGCAAAATGAAGATCCGGTGACAGTCTTACAACCACAAGGGGGCAGTGGTTGGACCACCGAGCGGCCAGCTCCGTTTTGTTTTTAAATCACATGACCACATAATTCAATGAACTAGTTCTGCAAAACTCACAGGCAGAGGTTCCACATAGAGGATGAGGAAGTGGAGTGACATGGAGAGGCAGATGGCCCCTAGCAGCCAAATGTTCTCCCAGGGAGGCATCCGCAGAAGAGACTGGTTCTCTGACAAACTGGACAGGAAACAGAACACAGGTGGCGACTCAGTTATACTGTCGGTCCTCCATTGGTCCTCCATCTTCTGAATGCAAAGGATCCTTTCACAAGAGCTTTTCCAATTTTTGAAAGGCAGTTACCTGTTCAGAGCGTTGCACATCTCAATGGTGACGAGCACAGACAGGGCCATGGTCATGGGGTAGGGCGACTCGAACACTTGGCAGTCCAGGCCATCGAACTCTGGGTTGTCTGGGCCGCATTGGAGGAAGTGGCTCTGGGGGGAGGACGGAAGGAGCGTGAGGGGGAGGGAGAGAGCTGAGAGGAGCTGCAGGGCAGTTTCTCAGACAGGCAAACTTACCAGCTGGTACAGAGTGACTTGAGGTCCGTCGTCAGAGAGTGTAAACCACCAGGCGGCAGCTCCCACTGTGGCCGCACCCACATAGCCTGGGAGCAAATACACCCAAATAACATCATCATCAATCAGAGATTACCTCAGCTAATGACTTCATTTATCAAGTTGTATGAAGGCAGAGTGAAGACTCTTGTGATACTATTGCATCTAACCTCCGATGGCTAAGTATCTGAAGAAGAGCCAGCCAGAGATGAGGGGCTCCTTAGCATTACGGGGAGGTTTCTCCATGATGTCCAGGTCTGGGGGGTTGAAGCCGAGGGCGGTGGCGGGCAGACCGTCTGTCACCAGGTTGACCCAGAGCAGCTGAACTGGGATCAGAGCCTCAGGGAAACCCAGTGCAGCAGTGAGAAAGATGCTTTCAGGAGAAATGAATCACATTAGAAAGTGACACGCTGCAACAAGTCATCCAATCAATCTATTAGAATTCCACGCTACTTAAATGGCAAGCACCAAAATAAATACAATTCAAGTCATCTGCTCCTGAGGAGACTCACCAAACAACCTCTCCCACATTGGAGGAGATGAGGTAGCGGATGAACTGCTTCATGTTGTTGTAAATAGCTCTGCCTTCTTCAACGGCAGCCACGATAGAAGAGAAGTTGTCGTCTGCAAGGACCATCTCAGAGGCTGACTTGGCCACAGCAGTGCCAGAGCCCATGGCGATGCCAATCTCCGCTTTCTTCAAAGCAGGGGCATCATTCACTCCATCACCTGTCTGTAGACAAACCTTTTGTTATAAAGAGCACAATCCCTCTGTTCCGTAACATCAGCAAAATCAACACAACAAACATGATGCTTAAAATTCCAAAGTCAAGATATCCACAGGTTTCAAAACATGTTAATTAAAAGGTTAAACTTTAGAAAAACGGAGATAAAACAAAATGCTTGTAAACTCAAACTATTTCAAATAAATGCACAGCCTGCAGAATCCACTTTTAGACCTCATACCATAGCAGTGATCTCGTCAAATCCCTGCAGGAACTCAACGATCTTGGACTTGTGGGAAGGCTCGACGCGGGCAAAACAGCGAGCGTGAGTCACAGCCTCCCGCTGATTGTATGGCGAGAGTTCATCGAACTCTCGTCCAGTGAAGGCCATGGACTTGATGTCGTCCTCCTCGGTCAGGATGCCGATGCGGCGGCAGATAGCCACAGCTGTGCCCTTGTTGTCCCCGGTGATCATGATGACGCGGATGCCGGCCTGGCGGCATAGTTTGATGGAGGCGGCCACCTCCTGTCTGGGAGGGTCCAGCATACCGACGCAGCCGATGAAGGTCAGGTCGGACTGGACACAGTAAGACAAAGACAAGACTGAATGCTTGGTACTCAAAGAACACTCTAGAAGTAGATATTAAAACACAGAAAATTTGATTAAAGCACCCAAACAACTTGTACCAGAAATTAAGCGAAAATTCACCTCGTAATCTGAGAACTTGGCGGTGTCAGACAATATCATGTCCTCCATTTTGGGTGGGTTGTCTCGTGTGGCTAGAGCCAGGCACCTTAGGGTGTCATTACCTGTCCCGTACTCTCGGATTACAGACAAGATCTTTTCTTTGATACCTTTGCTTAGGGGAACTTTGCTGTTTCCAACTCTGACATGAGTGCATCTATCAATAACTCCCTCTGGGGCCCCCTGTCAGGTAGAAGAGAGGAATGAAACCGAAGACGACGGTCAGGCTTTGAAAGCAAAAATATCAACAATATCATAGAACATGTTTCCTTAGGTATACCTTGACAAACATCTTGCCCATAGAAGAACGGGACTTGTTGGGGGTACAGTAGACAGACATGGATTTCCTGTCTCTGGAGAACTCTAGGGTGAACTCCTTCTTCATCAGCTGCTTGATCACCTGATCAGACAAAAGGAGATGAAGTGACCCCTGCTGAATGGGAACACTGGAAATGTGCAGTGTGAGCAGGTGAGGGAATTGGTGTCACTCACTGAGTTGCAGGCGTTAGCTCTGTCAATCTTGGACAGGTTGTGGACCTCAGTGTCGAAGACATTCATCTTCTCCACCAAACAGGTCAGTGCAGTCTCTGTGGCCTCACCCACTTTCTCATAAACACCTTTCACCTGAGACATCAACATGTTTCGATTCATCATTCATATTTTTCCTCTTAAGACATTACACAACAGTGGATATGTTTGAAGTTTGCCCATAGAGGTTAGTTTACTCCAAAAAACAAAAAAAACAAAAAAAAAAACAAACAAACAAACCCATGCACATGTTTGTAGGCTCTGACATGTCACAATTTATACAGTAAAACGATCCCCCAAAATGCAGATCTCTCGTTGTCTTTGGTTTCTCATCAGCTCATGTTTATCATCAAGCTGCATCAGCAACCGCAAAAAAAAATATCCTAAAGATCTGGTCTGAGCTCTTGCTACCATTAATCCAAACTTGGCCACAGGTTTTTATCTGTGCAATGGACTCAACTCAACAGCCAACATCAACAGCCACAATTGAAAACTGGACTCATAGTGATTAAGCAAATCTCCTTCAGGTTTTGGAACTTTTTTTTTTCTTTTCTTTTTATATAACAACATCATATGTTCAAAGGCCTTTGAACATATGAAGGCCACACCTTGTAAAACTTAGTATGAATTGCCAATTGTAACAAATTGGTTTCAACCAAAAATTAAAAATGTCTGTGCCCTTTGGTTTGGCCTTCGGATGTATATTGAAAGGGCTGGAGAGCAGAATATTTGCTATGCTGTGCTTGGTATTTAGCTCCATGATTGAAATACCTCTATCCATCCATCCATCCATCCATCCATCCATCCATCCATCCATCCATGCATAATATTACACTTATAAGACATGTGAAGTCAGAAGCAGAGTGAGTTCAGACCTCATTGAAGTCCAGGGAGGAATCATTACACAAAGCACAGATGGTGGCAAGTTCAACCAGACAATCATACTGGGAGCTCTTCACTTGTTTACCATCCTGGTACCTGAGGGCAAGCACAGAGTGTTAGCCTGCACATGTGTGTGCACTTAAAACAACAGAAACATTCTCCCTTCTGACAGTCTCCATCCCTGTGTCTGCAAGTTTAAATATCATGTTTAACCCTATACTTTCCCTTTGATCAACAACTACACTACAGTTACAGTCAATCAATGAGATATTTCAACTTCCAGCTGAATTTGCTAGTTAGAGAATCCGCTGTAAAGTACTCACACTTCTCCTTCAGGTGCATAGGTAGAACCCGTGATGGTGAACTCGGACAGAGAGCAGCTGTCGCCTTCGGCTTTGTTGATGGTGAACATCTGAAGATTGAAAGAGCAGATGGGCGAAAAAAATAAGTTTTCTTCAAAAGGCAGACATCACTTAATGTCATGTCAGTGTTTGAACAAACTTCCAGTTTCTTTACTGACACAGCAGGTGGCAGCAGAAACCATAGAAATCCCGAGTGGCACCGAGGTATGACAACTCATTTCAGACAGTAGATTAGCCTGCAGTGTTTCAGAGTGAGTCTCTGTAAGGGCCTCAATGGGTGGCCTTCTGCCTAATGTAAGAAATGGGCATTAAGGTTCTCGTCATAAGTAAACACAAGAGGCTGCCAGGGAGCCTGAGTAAAGAGAACAGCGTTGCCCGAAAGAAAGAAGCTGCAGTGCCAGGAGGAGCACACACGCAGTCAGGGATTAGTTTTTATCAGAATTTGGGTAATCAGTCGGGTCAAACTAGCAGCAAATCATCAAATCCTGGCCCTGAATTTCTGATTATTAGAGCAAATTGGCTGTCTATTGGAATTATTTATTGAATAATGAAAAAAAAAAAAAAGTCAACCTCTCAAAACTGATCATGGTCAGTGTCTTGAGGATTGATTCAGGTAGGGAGGGCAAACTATCAGGAAGCAGTTGTACTGTACAAGACAAAAGGCAGTTATGGTCCAACTCTACAGTATGTAGGTTTTTATTCTTTTAGCCATTAACTCAGGCTGTAGTAATTTTCATCCAATTTTTTTGAAGCAGATATACATTTGAAATAAATACAAAAATCTTTGCTTCAAAAAAATTTTAAATTACAAGAGGTGTGTTAATACAGTTAGTACACCTCTTTAAAAAAGGTTTTTGCCTGAGTTCTGTGTGAAAATGTTTTCTCAATTCATAGGATAATATATGGCTAAATGTGAATCACTATAAATCACCGGAAACAGTAGTAACTGCAGAATCGTAAAGTTATCAAATCATGGCCAGTACACATACAGCCCGAACATAACAGAGACCAGAACAACTGATATAAAATTGTAAAGTAATGCCACTAGTCTAATTCATGCAGTGCTCAAGTTCTGAGAAAGCAATGAACTGGTTACATAAAGAGGATTAAACTTTAATAAATGCTGAAGTGTCTTCTTAATGTGGGGCCAAGTAGCACCGAGGTGCCGCTCACAGAGACAGAGGAAGAGAGAATGGAACCACAGGCTGGCTGCTTTTCAGCTTGGTGACGCAAGGTCAGTTATGCAACAGCAGCACTGCAAGTCATCCAACAGCTCTATGTAGATTAGAGAAGTGGCAGGCTGCTGCCTTATGTTTAATAACCTGGTTCCCTGATCACAAGAACACTCCACTCTGTTTGCAAAGACAGTATCAGCAATTTAGCTGACAAATGTATTCAAAGTCACTAATGCAGCCACAGTTTCTCTAACTGCTCTCACCTTATCCAAACAACAGGCAACAACAACAGGGATGACAAAGCACTGACTACCAAACTGAACAGCAGTGCACCAAGAGTTTGAATCTGGGTGTGTGTGTGTTTTTTGTCCCTCACTCTGCAGACAGACATCTGGTTGGTGGTCAGCGTTCCCGTCTTGTCAGAGCAGATGACAGAGGTGCAGCCTAGAGTCTCTACAGACGGCAGGCTGCGGACGATGGCGTTCTTCTTGGCCATGCGGCGAGTGCCCAGGGCCAGGCAAGTAGTAATAACGGCAGGAAGGCCCTCGGGGATGGCCGCCACGGCCAGTGCCACAGCGATCTTGAAGTAGTAGACCGCCCCACGGATCCAGGAGCCTCCATGGACGGGGTCGTTGAAGTGTCCGATATTGATGATCCACACGGCAATGCAGATGAGGGAGATGACCTTGGACAGCTGCTCGCCGAACTCGTCCAGCTTCTGCTGCAGGGGCGTCTTCTCCTGCTCGGTGGCTGCCATCTCATCACGGATCTTACCGATCTCTGTGTTAACACCAGTGGCCACAACCACACCCACGGCCTTCCCTGCTGCAATGTTGGTACCCTGATAAAACAAGTAACATGTGTTGGCTCAAGCACATCTGATAACATCTCACATTTTTAAGTAACAACAACAACTGGCATAAGTTTTTCCCAGGAAGTGGACAGAAACTAAACAAACAAGAATTTGAGGGACAACATGATGTGTGATAACTTGTACACCAATGAGCTTACAGAGAAAAGCATATTCTTCTTGTCCTGATTGACAGCACGTGGGTCGGGCACAGGGTCAGTGTGTTTGATGACAGACACAGATTCACCTACAAAGACAGCACAAGGTATCTGGTTAAATCGGTTTGCATTAGTCACTGCAGATGATTTAGGGAACATCGCACAGCATTTTGTTTCTGCAGAGAGATCTATGGTGCTGATCATCCATGCTGCCTCATTGATCTTTCACACGACCATGAATGTTTTAATTCTGAAGAAAATGTACTAATTGGAAACAGCATCATGATGCACCTCTAGGCTCGTTATGTAGGGAGTAGGAAAGGTCTTACTCATCGTCATCTAGCCATTCTGAACTGATTCATTAAGCTTGGACAGCACAAAACTAGAGCACACAATTATCATGGATAACTGTGTGTTCTAATTGTGAAAGAATGGGAACACGGTAGTGAGTTTAAAATTATTTTAAAGCTGGGTAGTATATATACACATTTTTTTTTACATCAAAAATACATCTTAAGTATAAAACCATACAGATTCCCTAAATAAAACCAAGTGAACTCCAGTTACAACTGCATCTTAAATCTGTCCTGTTCATAGCAGCAACAGCTACATCTTAAATTTAGGAGGGGAGTGGCTATGTCTGAAAACAACTTCATTTATATACAGTACTCAAGGGTTATGTCATGATATTTAAGCCTTTGTATGGAAACAAAGAGCAACCTGATTTGCCCTTTGCTTCCAGATAACGGTAGCTTAGAAAAAAAAAAAAAAAAAAAACAGTTAACATGAGAACTGTGTTCATACTTTGTCACAGTTGCACAGCAAACTACTCATTAAACTTTTATAGTTAAATCTATTTTTAAAAAATACACATTTTATCAGGATAAACAAAGAACTGAATTGATAAAATTATATCAAAAATATAACATCCTGTCATCAGCAGAAATATCTTACCGGTCAGAATGGACTGGTCTACCCTCAGGGTTGTTGATTTAATTGAACAGATACGGATGTCAGCTGGTACCTTGTCTCCAACTATAACCAAGCAGATTCACAAGTAGAGACAAAAACACGTCAAACAAAAACGACAAAAACCAAAAAACCTATAACGCAAAACTATAGGAAATAAAACTGGTAAAATTGTATTAAATTATGTTTGTGATTCAAAGCTCATGTTAATGACAACTTAATACACAGTTGAAACTGTCCCACATTACATGATGGCCAAATGGTCTTTTACATAACATGAATAGCACTCCAATAACACTGCGGGTTTGATTCCAGATGTGTACTGGACTGTACAGTCTTGTATGTGTGCACAGGCTAAATGAAGCTTTAACAGATGAGAGGTTTTCTATTTTCTGTATGCAGTAACTCAGCATTAGTGTAAACCAAGCCAATGAAGCACAGCCCATTGGTTGCTGTGCCACACAACACAGGAGAGCAGTGCTGCAATTGCTGTTGGGAAAGCGAAGGAGAGCTAAAGAAAGAGGAGGAAATGAAGGACTTGTGAGCCATAAAAGGCCTGTCTCAAAGGAAAAGGCCAATTTGGGTACATCGAAATTGCGGTGACCCAATTCAGCTTCCTAATGGTACATAAAGGCAATGGAAACTGGGGAAATGGCTCAGGCTATGGCACAGTTCTGTGGGCATAGTCTACATACAGGCCTACTTAGTTAAAAATGCAAATTGTGTCAGATTGTTACAAAAGACCAAGATCATGGTATAATTAGAATCCATCCCCTGCCCAATCCAACAAAGCATCAATGCAAAGTTGGAGTGAAAACTCAACATATGAGGGGGGAAAAAAAAAGAAAGAAAGAAAATGAGCAGATGATGATTTGATAAGATATTATCATCAAGATTCCAGTTTGAGGGAACACATACGGTAATCTAAGACCCCCCCATGCCCTTGTGGGAAGGGAGGGGAAAATAGCAATGGGACCAACAACACATCTAGCCAAAAATGGGAAAAGCATTTCAATATCTTCCTCAATGTGCTGATCAAGTTTAACTGTCGCCATATGATGGCAGCTGTTTCCTCATCATTGCCACAGCACAGGAAGAGACAAGGGGACAAAGACGAGACCTCAGCTCCTCAACATCACTTCGAAGTCTTTTAAAGTTTAGACACTTGGAAAAAGAGTCATCATAATACTGTTTCACCTTACTATTCTATTAAGAAGTCAATGCAAAGCCTTTCTGCAGTTACATTTATTTCAACACTCTGAAACACGACTCTTAAGAGCATTTGGATGATCATCAACTCTTTTGATTTCCCGACAGTGGTGCCAGAAACTCTGATCTGTCAGCAGGCGTTGGCCAATCAAGACACACAATGACAGCTTTTCTGAGAAGGACTAATATTAAGCTCAGTTGCATCTTAAACAATCCGAACCTGGAACAACGGGCACAGTGGAAGCTTCACTTCTGAGAAAGGCACACAGCTTGGCCCACAGATGGAGCACTGTGGGCCTAGGGTCATTTACATGAGAACATAGAACATAGACGATAGGAATTCCTTTCTTAGCGCCTTTAACTTTAAGGGAAACGATCCCATCCCTTTAAGAGATTAAACGGATTACCCCTAGCTGCGCCAAAGGAACTAAAAGTGAAATGTTTTCCTTAGAAGCCCAAAAGCTTTACAATTACATCCTAGATGGTTGTGTAATACTTCCTGTGTTCAGTCATTACTTTTGGAGATATACAACCTCTGAGAGTGCTGAGCCAGGAAACAAGGCTAAAGGGATAGGCCTCTAACAGGGATGCCTGCTAATGTTTTCATATAAAGAAACCAGTGCTTAGTGTTGAAACCCAGTGACACTGTGAAACACTGGAATTGTCCCGAGGCTGTGTTAAACTGCAGACCCCCTCTGATGAAGTGTGTGTATATATATCATCTGTCCCTTTGTGTCAACATCCTACTTGGTAGCAGTCCATGCATCTCAACAGGCTTGGCCACTTTTTCACCTTTGTGCTCGCCCACGGGTCACACAGTCCACAAATTTTACAGCGACGAAAGCTTAGTCCTGGTGATACATTGCACCCAATATGTCTCCCAGAGGTGCCTCATAAACAGACCTTTCAGCAGGGGGCAAGGCAGCGACTGACCCAGAGCTGTCGGCTTTGACGGGCACCTGCCTCTGACGTGTGTTGGGTAACAGAGTGTGCTTCAGCAGGCCAGGCTTCCTCAGGCCCGGGCAGGAGCATACATGTGCCAATGGCAGCTGAACAAAAGGCTGACCTTCTGTCATGTTGAGAGGGCCATTGCAGAACGGTCAACAGGTGAAGCATCCAGCAGCTTTCCAACACAGCTCCTACTGATTAACTCACCAGCTGCATTTACATGTGCACAACAATAAAACGCTTTGACCAAATGGGCAGATTATTAAAAAAAGTTAAAAACATCAACAACAACAACAAAACAGGTATATTTCTAACCATTCATTGCTTGCTATTCTTTGCTTTTTTTGTAGATTTTTTTTTTCCCCAGGTGAAGAGAGAAGCTATGTTACCATGACTCAGCACAGTCAACATGGAAATAAAACTGATCTTGTTTTTGCAAATGCTATTTTACCCATTCCTGTATCACAAGTGCATTTTTGGTTTGCAGGTACAGGTTGACACTGCGGTTGCCCTTCAGGGCAGGAATCCTACTTTTTTTTTTCGCACCGTGTCAGTAAATGAACATAGTCATGAGCACGTTTTATCGTTTTATTAGCAAACAAGAGAAGAATAAGTAATGTTTAGTTAGCTGGTGGAAGAGATAATCCAATGTTTACCAACAGCTGAGCACTTTCTTCACTTCCCGCTGTTACATTGGCAGAGATTCAAACACTTGTCCGCTGACTTTGGGAGTTGAATCTCATCTACAACCTTAGTTATGTAAGCACCATCTCTACAGCAAAGACCCTGAGGTCTCCGCTTTGCCTTTGTCTGTTATGAATCTTAAGCAGCAGCAGCAGCAGCAGCAGGCTGGGCCTTCACATAGCATGCAACTGTTCCTGTTGCCATAGTAACAAAAACTTGTCCCAGGACTGGGAGCAATAAAACTCCTGTTAAAATCAACTGGGGGTTTGGTAGAATAAGGCAAAAAATAAATAAAAATCAACTGGTACATTAAGCAGGACATGATCAATTCTGGGTTGAAATCCACATCAACATCCCAACCACTACACTGACATTTTAAAAGAGCATTCAGCACAGCCCACACAATACATGCTGCAAACAAAGCAAGAGCCTGAACTTTGGACTTCTGACTTTCTCAATTCGTAGTAACAGAAAACCATATTGTGAAAACGGGGGAGGATGTAGGTAACGTCATGTAAATATCCCACAAAACACAGTACTGTTTTGACTTGTCCTTGCAGCCATAGAAGACATTAAAACGTTAAACACTAATGACCGGTTTAAATACAGTTATACAGTTATATCTGTTGGTTTAAAAAAAGGGGACTACTGCAAAGGACAGGACAGAAGTGTGCATTCTTCTCATGTCTTGATGTCGACACTTTCAGTAGTGGACTCTCATTAAAACCTTTTTTTGGGTCTGACCTCTCACCATCCCATTTATAACCAGACAACATAGCATGGATTCCCAGCAGTCAGTGCACTACATGACTTAGGGTTAACAGTGCTGGTGCTGTGGCTCTATGTGTTTACAGATATAGTTCATGCGGGACCTTACATGCATACTTCTCAGACTCTCTCTCCATTTCACTGGTTGGCACTTTTAACCTGCACTGTTTGAATTAAAACTTGTTTTCACTACATGTGAGGTTTTTTTTTTGCATTTCTAAAGCCTGAATCCATGGTTGGCAAGGAGAAACCATTTCTCTACGTCTTGCTGACAAGTTGGGGAACCTTTGCCAAAAGACAGTGACAATCACAACAGACACTTGCCAGACCACATTAAATGCCACATACTATCCGTGGTGTCTGGAATCTTAGTGGAGGGTGTGGGGGCTGATGGGTAGGGTCGCTGTGCATTGAACTTGGTGGGGTGGGACGGTTATCCACAAAGCGCTTCCCTATAAGGTCATCTCTCTCCAACACAATGAGAGCGGATGAGAGAACCTCCCCCATATACAGCCCCCCACACGAGCCCCTGTCACTACCAGACTCCACAACTTAACAGGCAGCAGAGAACAAACCCACTGAGCTCTGCTGCTCTGAGAAAAGACCAACTTCCAAATCTACAAGCTCTCAACACCAAGCTGTAAACCAGCAGCACACAATGAGTGCTAGCTTAGGACAAGGCCTTATAACCCACTGGAAGGAGCTGGTGAACTCCACATGTTACCAGCTAATATCATAGGGGTTAGTTAAGTGGGGCAGGGTAATCCTTCATCAGATTTGCCAGTTTGCACTTGCCTGTCCTAAAACTAGCAGAAAACTAGATTAGAGTAAGAACCTGGTAAATCATTTCTGATTATTCCAGAATCTAAACTATCCAAATAAACTCACTGATCTTAATGCAAGATCATTTCTGGAACAAATCAAGAGTAATTTTGATGTACCGCAGGTATTTTATCAACCCAGCAAGAGCAGTCAGAGGAAAGCACACTGGACCGACACCTGTGGGACAGCGGACATCGGCCTTCAGTTCGTCAACTGCTTTGAGATCAGATTTGAAAACAGTAAACTACAAAGATTAAAAAAAAACATTAAAAGATCTAGTTTGGACAGAATTTTGGGAGATGATTTAGAGAAAATTTTATTTCCCTGACATTAAACACATTTTAAGGGAGCATGGGACCGTTACGCTGGTAAGTGAGTAGGAGGAAGTGTTGAAACCCACAGCGGCACTGTGACAGGGAGAAGCACAGATTGGCTGCAGGCTATTCTTCTCACAGCTGAAGTGGCCACAGAGGACTAGTCTCTGTCCTCTGCCTCGGCTCAGCAGCAAGCTGGCCGGCATCTGCGTCATCACACCCCCCTCAGCATGATAGGGGTCACTTTGGAGCTTGAGGAAAATATTATTCTGGAAAAAAACTGAGCCTGACAGGGACCATTGTAAAAGATTTTGGAGTATTGGGGAGGTAAGCTGAAGCTGAAGAGCTTCTCCTGACTGAAGAATAAAGCATCTGCATTTTGAGTAAGCCCCAAGCTACTGACAGCAAAGCCTAAAGCTACCCTCAGCAAGAGATTCTGAATATCTAGGTCTCGAATACGCAAGAGGAGAGAGCATCAGAATGAAAAATTCCTCTTTAAATTTGAGCCCGATAATTTGGCTCTGCTTCTTTTGCAACTCATAATCAGCCCTATCAACCAAAAAGGAACCAAAAGTATTTACAGTATAAAAAGATATTATAACAGGAAAAATAGCGGAGTTAAATCCCTGTACAGTCCCGCCCCATTTGCCCTTCTCAAGGTTACTGAGGAGTCCTGCTGAACGCTGTCCCACGTCACCCACTGTAGCAATGTTTCCCAGAGCATGATGGGAGGGGCATTCACGGAGTGGGACCAGACACCTGTCATCTTCACGACTGTCAATGTCTCTATAAATACTGCATTCCATAATCTAAATGGCCTATGACTGCTAAAAATAAAACCTACCACTATGCACAGAAAAACTATGCATCACTTCAGTGGCTTAGGGTTAAACAGAGTACCAAGATAACGCTAGTGTTTTAAGGATTCCAGCCTTCCTCAACACGTCCGTCTCTGTTCATCCCTCTGCAGAACTATAGACTGTAGGTGTCTATGTAACGGGGGAAACAGCACTCTTGAAAAACACAGGCTTTACATCCTCCGGATTTCAGCTGCTGAAATACGCTGACTGGACCTGAGCAGCATGAATCTCTCCAGTGCTCAGCTAACATGCAATGTAGAGAGAAAATTGTTAAGTTGGGATAAACTGTCAGGATACAGAGGCAGCAGGTTATTCGAGTGAGCTAAAACTTGGTTTATGTGGACTTTAGCAAACAGACACAGACACACACACACACAGACACACACACACACACACACAGCGTTAATAGCATTTGCACTCTTTGTGACACTGGGTTAATAAGAACATCTCAAAATACATTCTTCTTGCAGGGTGTGTCACCTCTGCAGTGGCACATGGGGATGAGGGAGGTTTCAACTGGAGCTTGTGCTAAATGTGATCCATGACCATACCTGGACTCATTTGATCTGTCAACATTAGCCGTCATTTTAAGGCTCAGTCAAACACAGGCGAAGAACTATCACATGAAAACACCAGATCCCTTCTTTGATGTCTAAAAAAAACTGCTTAGGGACAAATAACCTCTTTTAGAGCACAAAAAAACAATTCTTGATAGAGGCTGCAGTGGCATCAAATTGCCAATTATCTATGAATTTCAAGGTCTGGTTCGTGTGATATCGTTCATGTGATATCCAGATTATATTGTGTCCCTTGCCCGAGAAGTGTACTTATCAAACCAACATCCAAACTTCTTCACATTTCAGTTAGCTGATGTATGTGTTGCTTACATTAGCACAACAGTATAAACAGTAAGTTAAAGCAATAACAAAAGCAACAGAGTCATGTCCCTTTAAACATACAGAAAATCAAGGGCAAGTCTACCTACCAGCAATCTCTACGATGTCACCAGGCACAATGTCTCTGGCCTTGATCCTCTGGACAGTCTTCCTGTCCTGCCGGTACACTTTCCCCATCTCAGGCTCATACTCCTTAAGTGCCTCAATGGCATCCTCAGCATTGCGTTCCTGGTGGGATGAAAACAAGACTGAGTGCCATCATTTCTGAGTTGCTCGGAGATTAACTGATAATATTATATAACTAATACAGTTCTGCCGGACTAAACTGAATGAGTGCATGTTTGTTTGAAGATACACTGGATATTCCATCTATAATATTTGTTTAATCAGGTTTTGTTGAGGATTTTTAGGTGTTATGTATATTAAAATAGGAATATAAATCAAATCATTTTAGTTTTCCAGTTTTTCCCCTCACCAGCATCCTCATCAGCAAGAACACCACATCACTCAGGGCAGACTGCCCACACGTTTTTAAAAATAAGTAAATAAGCCAGCCTCATATGTAAGCGAGAACAAGGCTGAAACATACAGACTGTTCCTTTTCAATAGGAAGCTGTCTTTGAGACAAAAATAACTTCCAGGTGACAGTGTTTATCTATAGTGACAGTGAAGTATAACAAATGTTAAAACCCACTAATTGCACTAGTCGGTCACATTGATAGATTTGTTCAATTCAGCACCATTGGACCAACAGATACCTTTTAAAAGGTCTTGTCATTGACTTACAACTATATCCAGCTGTGTCTTTCACATTAGAACACCAACACCTAATATGTCCACATATGTGTAACAGGTTCGCCTGTTTTGCAAACTGAATAAAAGTCTTGAAACTGCATTAACAGCATGTTGATTCAACATTTTTTCAGAATAAGAAAACATTAATGATCCCCAAAGGTAGCATAATTATTACAAGTCTGTTATACTAGACTGCATTGAATTTAATATCAGTATCTCTCTCTCCATGTTGATACAGGCTCATACTGACTAGCAAAAACTTCCAATATCATGCTAACCTAAGACATGAAATTAAATTCAAAAGGTTTTGAAATCCATTTAACACATTTAAATCCAGGCTTATTGTATTAAGATTTTATACTTGAGTGTCTGTCCGTACTGGTGCCATCAACGAAACTTCAATCCCTTTGGAAAAGCAGGCAACCCGTGCACTGAATTAATTAATTAATTAATTAATTTATCCATTTATTTCAAACAGAAAATACGTCATTCTACTGTATACTGAAATGTAGTTTACTTCAACAAAAAGCTTTAAAATTGGAACAAAGCAGAAATAAAAAAAAAAAAACAACCCAAACAAAACACTGTTTTCCAAGCTATTCCCCAGATAGAGAGGAGATGGAGTTGGATTTATACACAGTGAGTAACCGGGATCTGAAAGTTTCTCACCTGCCACACACCGACGATGGCATTGGCTATAAGAATGAGTAAGATTACAAATGGCTCCACAAAAGCTGTGATAGTTTCTTCCCCCTCCTCAAACCAGGCCAGGACCTGAAAACAGTACCAGAAATAAACCATTATCTATTTAAGACATTACACAGAACAAGTAGGTATCAGCTAATTTTGATGAGAATAAAAATCCCAAAAGAACCAAGTTGCTTCTAATAGAAACTGCTGGGAAAATTAAAAAAAAAGAAATAAATTTAAAAAAAAAAATTTTAAAAATCACATCCTAGCTATTGAGGGAGACTTTGTACATAGTCAAAATTTATGTTATGAAATTAACTGGGCGGGTTTTTTATCTCTTAAAGAGATCTTTTTATGGCTGTATGGCACTGTTTTATTCCAATAATGTGCGGGCTGAGACATTTCTTACCTGCCAGTAGCTTGACGTCAAAGCCAGAGACTGTTAACAGCTAAGGATCATCCCATACATTTCTTACATAAAACTTCATGTACGGTGGTAAAAATAAATAAAATAAATAAATACTAGCAATACATTTATTCTATTTACTGTGGCCAACTGTTGCTATTCTCCCGTAGACATTTGTAATCATTGATTTTTTTTAAACTGCTGACACTACACAGCCCATTTGATGTGGAGGACTGGAAGATTCCTCATAAGCATTTGATTCCCTAATGCAAACATGTCGGCCATCAAGAAGACTGTAGGAACACAGTCAGACCTCTATTAAGTGGAACTACTTAAACCTTTCCATTTCAGAGAGCGATAAACTGATGTCCTAATGGAATAGTAAAGGACTCGTCTCAACACTGTTGCCTATGTTATACTAAAACATCTCACTGCCAGAATAAAGCATTTACACATTAAAACATTGTGAACTGGAGTCTCATTTGGCTTACCTAAAATTACCCTGTGTGTCGCGAGCAATTAGTTGATGTCCATAATGTAATAAAGCTATTAACCTCAGTAAGACCTAAGGATCTGGTTGTGTTGGATGCCAAGGACTTTTTATATGACATAACTAAAATAGCAAGCATAACTCTCAATAGTGATGTGTCAAATTAGAAAATTCTTACACTGGAGAACTGCAACAAGAGATGGAGATTTCTGCCTTGTAAAGGCTTAAATGTTAGTTGGCAAATACTTTTCCGCCCATCATATAATAATTTAATTGACTAATTGTTTCAGCCCTAACATAGAGACATACATGCAAAAGATAAAAACCTTTATAATAGTTAATCTCATTAATTAATGCATTTTAAAACAGTACCAGACTCTTAACTCTTGTATCAACACAAACTGGAATAATTCAAATAGAAATTAAGAAAACTTGGAACTGAGTGTTTATTGAAATTGTTTCCCCTCAACTAAATGTAATTAGTCAGTGGTTTATCTTCTCTGCTCTTCATTCACTTTAAAATTCCTTAGGATAGATATCAAAGTACAGGAGTCAACAAATTTATATTGAGGTGGGTATACACATTTGTCTTATGAGGGCCCTCCCACTGAGCGGTGAGGGCCCAAATTTGGTCTTGAGTGGTGCTCTGTTCCCTTGTCAGACAGCAGCCACTGACACCTCTATATCACCTGACTGGGCATGGCAAACTACATACCAACCCACATGCACACACACACAGACACACACAGACACACACAGACACACACAGACAGACACACACAGACACACAGACAGACACCAGCGCAGTTGTTCACAGAACTCTCAGTTCAGTTATCAAATCAGACACACACAGACACACACACACAGACACACACACAGACACACAGAGACACGACACGCAGTTAGCAACAGTTCTCAAATTCTCATCAAAATGTCTGTTAATGAAGTGTGCAGTCAAAGAGCATCATAAAAGTAAAATTAATCATGCATTGCACAATGCCAAAATTTAATTCCAGTTTTTGACCCATCAAAGAAAAGTCAAAACATGCCTGCATGGTGGCAAATTTACATAAAAACTTGTACTTTTTGCTTAAATTTTGTTAGAAAAATTTTGTTTTCTACAGAACATTACAACAAAAAACTGCTAATGTTCCGTAAAAATGTTAACTTGATTTAGCTTTTTGAATGGGCCAGGACACGCGCTGACATTACTATTACGTAAAGGCGGTCCTCTATCAAACATTTATCTGTCTAGCACCAAAACTCGGAGTCCCAAGTGAGACCAGGGTAAGTCATTAAATGGCAGCCACGATTGACAACTCAGATGTCTTGCTTGGCACATGGTGATAGCAACTCAATGCTGCTACTGCTGTTGTCACCATTCCTCAGATGGGTCGCTAGCCTTCTCAGCTGTTTAGCTCCCGCATATGTGAGTGTAACCTCAGCCGGGTTATACAAACTGAAGACGTTCGCACTTCAGCACTATGCAATGCATAGACTGCCCCGTGCCTTTCACCATACAGGGCTTAAAAATAATCCCATCTGCGAATGTGACTTCACGTAAACACTCTTTCAATCAGAGGTGGGGAGAGAAAGCTATCTGTAGGATGCAGTAACTTCCCTAAAGACTTTAGGTCATTTGTCGATCATCTCTTTCATTTATGTGATACAGCATGAAGGGAGTAATAAGGTAGGGGAGGAACCATGACAATAAGACATCAGTAAGTCAAGACCAGACATAAATTCATAACATCACAAGCACAGGAGGTGCCCCAAAATTTTAAATTCAATTCCATTCAGTGAGTTCAGAGTGCGATGGCAGAATACAAGTCTACATGGTGCAGAATAGTATGATACATCCTGCATTTTCAACAGGACTGTGTTACATCCAACAGCACAAGAAAAATCTAGCAGCATACTTACAAACGATATACACGCAGCCAGCAGAAGAATTCGGACAAGTAAATCTTCAAACTGTTCAATAACAAGCTCCCATAAGGATTTCCCTGCAGAGGAAGGAGTTGGTTGAAAACAATCCATCACAGACAACTTATCATAAAAACAAAAACAGTGACAATATCAGTGGCAGTAGTGATTACCTTCTTCAGCCGGTAACTCTGTGTGTGTGAGTGAGTGTGTAGAAGGGACAGTCGATCCAGGGAGGGATGGCACAGGAAACAGATGAAAAAGAAAAGAAAAAAGTAGGTGAGTGGTGTATAAACATTTGTACACTTTTAGCTAGATGGATGGATGGATGGATTTCTGGCCTGTTTCTTGATGGGGAGACAGTTCCTACAAGACACAGGAGTTTTGTCTTACAAGAGCCTTATCTCAGACTTTCACAAGTCGCTGTCCAAACACAACTACTTGCTCATACCCAGTTTCACCTCAGATTTTGCTAAGTGATGGTTTAGTCATACATACTATATAATGTGGGAGGTTTCTGACCTCGGTTCTTATACAGAGATGTAGTGGAGGTGTGTGTGGATCTGTTTGACCATTATATCTCAGTATAAACGAGAAAACGATGTAAATGTCAAAGCGACTCAGGGCAGGCGGGGGTTATACCCTCCGTGACCTCCCGGGTGATATTAATATAAAACAGCTGTTTAGGCCTGGGACAAGAGAGATTAACTCAGATAACGTTACACCGGTGACCCCGCGGTGTCAAATGGCCCCTGGGTCTCCAGGCACACGGGCCGACGCGTTGCGCTTCTGCATCGACGAGCATCCGGCGGCGTCGCTGCGTTCAACCGTGTCTCCGCGTTTCGCAACCGCCCGGCGGCCGCGTCGATCGACACCGGCGCCGGTCACCGTGCGGCCGCGACTCGGCCTCACGCACCGACACCGCGTCCGGAGGCGGCTGGACGGGGCTCAACTTGGGCCGCGCGTCCCCTCGGCGGCCGGCGACGCGTCGCCGCGTAGCGCTCGGGGAACCCTCGAGGTCACCGGGCGCGACGTCAGCCTAAGCCCCGCACGGGGCCGGCGGCGGCGGCGGCCCGCGGCCGCAGACGGCGGCTCTTGGCCCCGGTCGCCCGACGCCGTGCGCCCGCCGCGCGTTTTTCGTTTCTTACGATGACGAGACGTTTTCGAGCCGTCTCCCATTCACGGCCGCTGCGGTTTTGCCGAGCTCTGCCCCGCGTTAAGGCTTCGTACCGTTTAGGCCCCATTTCTCCTTCTGCCGCTTCACCTCGTCCAGGGAAAGTCCTGTGCTCTCGTTGACGCAGAAATAACTGTAAACTTCTTCCACACTCTTGGTGTGAGCGTTCTCCATGGCGGACGGACGGACGGACGGCTCCTTCCCACACTCGTTAAGCCCTGACTTGCTGCCGCGCGGTGCCTTCTGGCCCTGCACCCCGCTGCCGACACCTAGAAAGGGGGACGGGGTCGCTGACTGAGCCGTGCGTTCACACTCGCGGAGCTATCGACGGCTACTGGCCGCGCTCTGAACGTGCCCCCTCCGGCCGCTCTTAAGCTTCTTCGCGGGGGGGAGAAAATGTTGGAGCGAGCCCAACTCCTCTTCCCTGCCTGGCTTCAGACCGCTCTGAGCGCCCTCTTATCTCCGGGGATGGCGGGACAGTGTCTGCGGCGTTGTCCCGTGTCGAGGGCTGCATTCACCCGCTCCAGCCTCCCTGTGCGCTACCGTGCCGTCCTGCGTCTCCGCGGCGCAGCTCTCTGTGGCTCGGCGCGGCGCTGACGGTCTGGTTTTATCAAAGCGCCTCGCTGCTGCCCCTCTTCGCCGCGCTGCATGTGGACTAACCCCATTGGACGAGCGGTGTCAGCTACGTTCAAACCGGGGAGGCACGAAACGAAAAAAACAAAAAAAAAAAAACCCAAGCCGAACCAAAAACAATACGGGAAGCAACGCGGAAACGAAACGCGCTGTCTCCGATGGCCCATCGCAGCCCCGTGGTTTCTGCTGAGTTGATTTAATGTTAGTGTCGACTCTTGGCCGCCATGTCCGCGTCGGCGTAGCCGGATCTGCGGCCGCTCTGCCTCAATGTGGCGCCGCCGTTTACCTGACGCGTGATAAGTGTCTTTTAAAAGCAGCAGATAAGCTGCCGCGGACGTCGCAAGGAAACCGGTGTCAGAACATTGTCTCCATATCAAACCCTTTCGCCCCGTCGGTGTTGCACACAGAGTTTTACGCGCAGTTGCGTCCAACTTGTTTGTGCAGATCGACCGGCTACTTCGCACCGGTCCCTCACACCACAGGCACCCGGTCGCAAAGTCCCACGTCTCCGTGTTACTGCCTCGTTTACACGTGAATCGGGCCCCTCGTATTTCTTCGGCAGGACTGAGTCCGTGCTCAAAGTCGAGAACAGAAAGAAAACAGATCAGTGTCTCGGCCACGTCACCGGCACTCACACAAGAAGATGTTTTAAACTAACAATTAATAAAGCCAGACTAAGCCGGATTAATCAGCTACGTCTGCATTACACCTGCAAAGACAGCCAATTTGCTATAGATTTGCGAGGGCACTAGGTCAGCTCCCCAGCACACATTGTGTTCTTAGGAGGTATCATTATCAGCTGTTTTACAGGACCGGCATCCATCATCTGTTAGCACTTCTTAATAAGGCCCCAAGAAGCACGAAGTGCTGTAACAGTAATAACATAGGAGTGCCCGGTTGGACACCAAGCTGCCTTTTACAAGGCACACATGATCCATCTGGCACAAGAGCCACTAACACTGGCTGTCAGCAGCAGATTGGGTTTCTGTGAGAGTAATGGCGGGATCCTGAAACATCCAAGAAGACATTTGTTGGGGACAACATAGGACACGCAAACCGTGGTTGATGAGCACAGAGATATGTGCCACAGTATTTGTTTTAAAACAAAAAAAAAAGTGATCATATCTCAGTATGGCAACTGAAATTTACTCTGGGCTGCTTGTAGTTTAAATTTGGTTTAAATGTAAATACTATTTACCAATAATATATTACTCCAGTTAAAGAAAGCAAACATAATACGCTTAATGTTAAATGTCACTTAAATTGCACTTATTGTATTCTGACATTTCTGTTACAACAGGTATTCACTGAATGTCTTACTCTGTTCAAAATGAAAATGGGTGAATATTTTTATTACACAAGGGAATTTATGGATGACAGCTGTCTGGTGCATGAAAGACAGACATTTGCATTTTTGATGATGATAATGAAACATGAGTCAAAATGAATATAAAACACATTTAATAGATATACAGACAACCAAAATATCTAACCATACATGTCTTAAATGTTGAAGCTTATCCGGAAATAAGGATCTATTCTAGAAAAATCATGTATGTCATGATATATTGTATGATGGAGATAAGCAGAATATTATGAATCTGCAATATCCCAAGAAATGGCGGTCCCAGTGGATTCCAAAATTGGCAAGACCCTCTGTCCAAGGTCATGGCTGACGTTGCCGAAAATAGTGGACCACAGCCACATCCCAAGTGCTCCACTTTGTATGCCGTTATCTTTGGCCACTTTGATTCAATGTGTATTCTTAAAGATGTGTCAAATAGAAATCTCCGGTTGGCCAGAGAAAGTGAAAACCCTTGTCCTGCAACACCTCCTGATACATGTGTTTTCTAAGCTGTTGATTCACAAAGAATCATAAACCGTGTCATCACCAGAAGTTACCGGTTACACAAGATAAACTATCAAGTGAAACTTGATGGCAGTGCCTAACAGGCAAGATGGAGGGAAAATGAAACTCATCAACACAAAGGAACAAGCCTTCTACCTGGTATTTGAATGTGCTATAGTGACCAGTAACAGTTACATTTAACTTCCCTTTATTGTAGAGTTTGTTACAGGAGGTAATGGAACATTAAGTTGAACTTCTTAGGGAATAAACTGTAGGTGACCTGTGGTTAACTCCACTTACATATGTCCTCACAACACCAGCCTATCCTCTCCTCCCTCCTGGATGACTTGACCAATGGATGCCTGGTTCTGAGCTCGTATGAAGCACTGCCTCTTGCACTCCATCAGCTGCTCCAGGTCACGCCACAGCTTCATCTGCTCCATGTTGACACTGTGGCTCTCCCTAACCAGCTTCTGTTTCTCACGTAACTTCTGGAGCCCACATAGGAAAGGAATGATTCCAGTAAATTGGAAGAAACATTCAAAAAAGGCATTTGTCTCTACAATACAAGTCTAGTCACTGTTTAGAGTCTGACTGATTGTATTAAAAGGCCAAATTGCAAACATATCAGGAAAAATAAATACTCCTTTACATTAGTGCAGTGCTGTAAACTTCCAGTAAGTTTCGTTGTCTACCCTGTCTACCCTCAGACCATGTACTTGACAGAACAAAGCAATATTTCCAGGTACTGACCAACAACATCTGCTCTGTCAGTTCTTGGACACATTTTTTCTTACCTTGCCAAGTAACTCCTGTTCTGAAATGTTCCTCATGTACACCTCCCTACAAACAAGCAAAAGAATATAATTCAAATGCAGCCATCACAATCTCTCATGTCAATCTTACCCAGTGTTTTTAAATAAAAGGTGTATATAAGCATATTTTCATATCTCAAGGTGTGGTTTTAAGTGTCTTAGAACTCTCTCTGCTGTATGCAAGAATAGAAGGGCTGCAGCTTAACTGACTGCGTTGTAGTAATAGCTTCCTGAGGTAAAAAGGGCTGCTCATCTTGCAAACAGCTGGCTGACCTGGATCAACATGCTCACCTGATTGCCTTCTTCCTCTCTTGCGGATCAGAGGACACATAGGCCTTCATCTCTTCAGCTGCTCGCTGCATTTGCATCTCAATGATCTGTGGGGGACAGAGATAGAGAGTTTGGGTTTATTGCCGCAGTTGGTGTTTGGGGCAGGTCCCTAATAAAATGCTGTGACACATTATCCAGTTGTGTGGCACCCCTGTGCATAGCAAGTCACATTCATAATTAGGAGTATCAATTCTAATTTTACCATTTTTGGCTTGTAAAAGAGTGATAATGATGGATGATACGCCTTCTCTCTCTAATCGGTCAAATGTTTTTTTCTGGTTTAAGCAATATCTTTTTAAAATACGTGCCTCTGACATGGAGTTAATATAATGATATTGGTTTTCCTCCCGTGCTGTCTCCTCTCTCAATGCTTTCACCTCCTGAAAAAGAATATGAAAAAGAGAATATAGACACAGTATGCTGCTATGATGAGGACATAAATATCATATACAAATACACTGGAAAAACATGTATAAATACATTAAAAAATCTTGACTATATTCAATCTAATGCATGTTAATAATTATACCTGCTCCAATTTAGATCTGTTGCTCTCCAGACCAGCAGCACAACTTTCATACTGCACCTTCTTTTCCTCATATTCCTGGCTTAACTCCTGTTAAGATCAGAATCCAGAACAGTCATATACAGGAACTGAGAAACACGTGATTTCACATATCGTAAGTTGAATGAGAATTGAGAAAAATATACAGAATGCAGATTTTAAATACTCATAGCACTGTTTAACATCAACATAAGATCACAGCTGGCATTTAAGAAGTTTAACTTGTAGCAGGCTCTCACAAAGTCTATTTATGTCTTCTTGTTGCAGCTCTTCATTAGCAGACATTACCCAGTAAGATGGAAGAGTGATTCTGGGAACACGTGTAGGAAAATTTAATCCTCTGCTTTAGCTCAGCGATGTGGGGGGGCTTTCCCGTTGTGCATTTTATTTATGGACTATGTAAATTATTCTTAATGAACTCAGTCCAACATAAAACACAAACAATACAATCTTATTGGCTTGCAGCCACACAGTAGGATCCCACAATTTCTTTAAAAATTTAGATTTATAATTTATGATGTTTATAGTTTATCATGTTTTTTTCATATGAAAATTCAAATGCTTTCCTTTTGTTTTGCAGGGAGAATGTGAGACATTTGTGGGAGCTGTATTATGCACTGGCTTCCATAATATACACTGTATACAGAATGGCATTTTGGAGTATGAATTAATTATATCCAATTCAGATCAGATTAGTGATCCAGAGAGACTGTCAACCCCATAAAAATGACATCGACATCTTGATTGGAGTCGATGACCATTTGAAGGTCCTGCTCATTTAAAAAGGTGGCCAATTTTCTTTACAAACAGCAATTTATGTGGTTAGAGGATTCTTTAAAGTAGAGGTGTTAAAATGTGGGTAATGCTCACCTGACACCGCTGTCTCAGTGACCGTAGTTCTTTTATAATAGGAGCTAGAGCAGACTTTTTCTCCACTATCATAGAGTTTAATTTCTTCACCTGTAAAAAACAACATACATCTTACAACAATCAGAATATAAATTGAGAGGTAAAAAAGTGTTCAATTCTGAAATTTGTAACTTTGTATACATTTAAATTTCCTGATGAGAAAACTGCAGGTAATGCAACTGTGAATAAAGATTTACTGAGATGATGAAGTTAGGCAGCTTCATCAACCAGACAGGTGCAACCTGATAAATCTCTGACAAACATTTCTCAGTAAAAGGACTATCTGTTTCCACAGTAAGAGTAAATATGCCATTTTATGGCCTCACCATAAGCCACAACAAAGGTTATATGACAGTATTCAGTAACAGATTGAAAAACATTACAGTTTTCAGCTTTATGGCTTTGCAGTGCAAATACAGGTTCTAGTGTAAAGGTCTACTTTCAGGTTGAAGCCACAGATATTTGACCCCATCATTAACAGTACTCTGCAGTTTGCCAAATGTACTCGCTGTCGAACTGATCGAGCAACTCACTACAGCTTGGAGCATGGCCTAATCACAGCTGCAACCGCTTCCCTCTGAGTCTTGGCACAAAAGGATGCTAAGGCGATAAATTTCAACTATGAGCTATGCTGGGATAACGCTAAGCATTCAACTTGTCAATGTACAGGTAGAGGAGATATCCAGAAACTACAAATTAAAGTGGAATTATTTTGGGAATTTTATGAGGTCACCAGTAGGCCTTTTTCACAAAAGACGTCATTATAGTAGGAAAAGCACAGGTCTTATTAATAACATTAACGATGGCTCTGTTCCATTTAAGTGCCCCATTAAGTCATGATGGTGAGTCAGCATAAACCAAAACCCTGAAATTGAAGCAGTTAAATGGACCTCATTTTTAAAATTCTATACAACATTGCTTTTCCTACTGTGACATGTCAAAGTGTTGTCTGTGACAAGGGCCTATATTAACAGAAACGGCAGAACATCTTCTGCCCTTAGGGACTGAAGAAGATAACACTCAGACACCACCTGTACAGGCTCATACAGTTATTAAAGGTGCTCTATTTAGCTCTAATTAGCCAAAGTAAGTGAAAACATCTGTGTCATGTGGTTTCACCACTACTATGGAGGGGCTTTAAGAAATTCCAGGTTAGTCAGGAAAACTAGCACAGAATATATACAATGTAAAGTGATATAGTATTTAAAAAAATCTAAATTGCCAATTTCTCTTGCTATCCAATCAAATTACCATCTGTTTAATACATAATTGTAAAAAACAAAATGAAAAAAAAAATACAAACAAATAAAAAAAACCAACAACTGTTTGTTGTTGGTTTTTTTCCACATTAACCACTGAGGTTGATTTGTGGGGATTTTTCCCAAGGCCCCATGGCATAGTCACCATTTCAGACATGTCATCCAGTGTACGGCCCTTCTTTTCATCTAGCTCACTCTTGATGGCAGACACCCTCTCCAGTTCCTCCTGAGTGTTACTGTAGCCGGAGATTCCCTTCTCAGCTTCCACAGTTTGCTTAAAAACACAACAGATACACATTGTAACTCGTCCGTGCATGAGGATATTACATACAAAAACCCCCAAAAAACATAAACTAGTCTCAGAAGGAGTCATTTCAAATGTTTACATTAATATAAAGGATGAGCCAGTGTGCTATCCATGACTTTACAATTTGATTGCATTCTTTTTTGAAACTGATTTGAAGCTAAGGTTTGTCCCTGAAAGTGTGACATAAAAACTCTTTGAAAACTGATCAAACACAAAGCCATCAATGTTTTGCAATACAAGCAAAGCTACAAGAGCACATCTCAGTTGCAGTAACAGAGCTAAACACTCAAAGAGAAGGGCTGGTTGACACATTGCCAGCTAGACATGTGACCCCCCCCCCGGAAAACTTTCATTGCTTTAACAAATCATAGTGTGGGATGCAGACAGAAGAGGAGAGCAGATGCAGGCATCAGAAATAGCAGCTCTGCCTGCGTCAGACAGCCTATCCACAAGTCAGGTGCTGGGACCCCACCGAGGTGTGAAGCCATTTCCAGGAAGCTCCTACCACTTCACTGTTAACGCAAGCTGCATGAATGGGAAGATCAAGTGAAAACGGCACATTTGGAATGGGATTCTGAACACAGGGAGGGGGTTGAGGGGAGACAGTATGAATGCTCCAGGGCAGAGAGGGCATTAAAAGCAGTCAGGAGGATTTCTTTGGTCCAGATACAATATAGCACACTGACAATGAAGATTACAGGAGTCTCCTTTAACAAGACCAATCAAATGTTCTTATGCAACTTATTGAATTCAGCTAATCAAATGGAGCTGCTCCCTTGCCAACAAATAATATCAGGGCAATGTGGCATTCAAAGGTCAATTTCCAGTGATATAATAAAAGAAAAAATGCAATTGGAAAACTTGTGACTGCTCTCCCTATAGTTATATGTAAATTCAATGGACTTTTGCTTGTGACTTGTACTGTAGCACCCAAAAGGATTTCAAAAGACTTAATACAAAAGGCAATAAGTAGATTCCAATGCTTCCTTTGTTTTGCTGTAAATAACTGATTTGTTTAGTCTACTTGTTTAGTCTGCATACATGAAAGCTGAAAACCAGACAAACAGTTACCAATTTCTGTTGAACAGTCTCATGTCTCTGCTTGAGAATCTCCTCTGTCCGTTGCAGGACTCCATATTCTGCCTTGAGCTCAGCAATTTCATGGCGTTTCTTCTTGTACACCGTTCCTTTGCTTCGCAATTTCACCACCAAACGTTTCAGCTTTACAAACAAAGAAACAGAAATCAACCTTAACCTCAAATTAAACAAACAATTGATATCAGTGTTAAGAGAAAGTAACAACAAACAATGCTTTCAAATGAAATTTGACAGTTTCTTTTCTACAATGACCCTTAAGAGTCATTAAATCTGCATTAACTGATTTTGACTGTAGCAAAAACAAATTCTAAGCAGATACTGACATATATTTACATTTCATCATTAGAGTTCATATGGTAAACTCACTAGCAAACATTTGCTTATTTTCACATTCAAAAGGTACGTAGCAACAGTAGCATTTGTTGTTGTGTTTCTCGGTACCTGACAGATGTGAGTACAAAATTCTTTTGCCTCTAGTTTAGTCCCTACCAACTGCTGAGCAATTATCTGTCTCTTTGGCTGTTAATGCTTTGCTACGTTCACTAACTAGTCACCATCTTGTCTATCTGACGTTTGATGCTGGACAGGTCATGTACAGGTTTTGGTTTTTGTTTATTTTACTTCTTCCCCGGAAAAAAAACAGCTGCATGCAATGCCTGGAAACAATGCTAACGAGCAGTGTGAGTGAAATAACAATAAATTTACTGGCTGAAAGATACTAAAATTATTTGTAGAAACTGCAGCCGAGCAATAATTGTCTGTAGGTTTGTGATTTTTTTCACATATGCGCAGTCCTTTAATTTTTAATATAAAAATACTGAATACAGCGGCTTTAAAACAAAAATTAGCAAATGTTTTTTGATCACTATTAATTCAGTTAAAGCAATTCCTGCTACAAACAAGAAAATGTAAATCTTTCTATAGGAAATATAATGAAAGAGGCATAAATACAGTTTATATTTGACGACAAGGCGTCCAACACAGCTGACACACTATGAAAGGCTACAGGAGAAGACAATCAGTTGAGCCAGGGGAGGGAAGAGCAGTGACTGCAGCAAAAGGCCCTGGGGGACATGCCATGATCTGAGACAGCCACTCGATCCTTTCAGTGTCACAGCCAGCTATGTTCAGCAGAAAGCTTCATCTGGCAGAATAACTGCTTTAAGTGGATGTTCAGTCCCTCCCCATCCTGACTGTCTATTGGGACACAATGAAACTCCTACACAATGAAGAGCAGTTATAAATGAACATAGACAAGGGAGAACAGCCCCAGAAAACACAGACTGTGCTTCCCATCCTTTGGGAATCCATGAAGCTTGATGTGTGTGTGCGTGTGTGTGTGTGTGTGTGCGTGCGTGCGTGCGTGCGTGCGTGCGAGCGTGCATACACGCGTGTGCATGAATGTTGGTGGGTGGGTGTGTGTGAGCAAATGTGTGTGTACATTTATTCTTTGTGTATTTTGGGACATCAAGGGCAGACATGGCTGAGAGAGGAATTAGCGCAGTAGAATAATACCACATAGTGTTCCCAACATTGTGACCCCAAAACAACTGCTGTCAAACTGGACAGCAGCTCAGGCATAACACACTTGTCTCAGACATACAGTTAACTGACACTAACACACACTTGCATACAGACAAGTCAGTAGAAACATGAAGGTTATAGCAGATACTCCAAAAAGTATCTCTTAAAAATAAAATTTAGCCAGTTACAATAAAGGTTTCCATATTTTTTCAAGAAAAAAACTAAATCTTGCTCATATTCCTGATGGTGTCTTGACTGAAGTAAAGCTAAATTTAACCAGTACAATGAGGCTGGTTGACAAAGTGGTTTTATGTTACTGGCCAACCAATGACCAGCAGATGCAGTCATCCCTCTCAGAGAGACCCTGCAGTTGGTAGGTGGCATGTGATGACACGTAACCAGCAGAATGGAAAATACCTCTGATAAAGTGATCATCTCCACCATGGCTGATGGCCCAAAACCTTGGAGGAGTCTGATAAGCTGTGATTGACAAAACATTCTCCATTAGCTTCATTCATGTATAGTCTCAAGGGCCCTCTTTGTCTTTACAAACAGCTCCCTTTCATCATTCCAGTCAGACTCAAAAGGTACGTCAGCCAGCCTGTAATTAATTGTAATATGTTTATATAATTCACGTAGAACATTGACGGTGGTTGAAAAACACATGCTTCTCTGTCTTACACTGGTGGTATTGCCAGACATTTTTTTTTTTCAAAATTACAACCACATTTTCCAAACAACCTCATATTTCCTCCTGTAAGAAATAAGATTTTGCTGCTTCTCCCTACTTGCTCAGTTAATTTTTTTCTCTTCCCTTTCTGATAAGAATTAACATGTTGGAAATAACTTTTCTAATGATATTTCCCTCCCTCTATCATTTGCAAGAATCAGTGAAAACTTTGATTTTGTTTCAGCTGCAAGAACACCACCCTCTTGTTTTTGTACAGAGAACTGTATCATTACATCTCTTAAAAAATCTGTTGGTACAAAAACATAAAATGCAACATAGAGGCCTAAAGAGTTTGCCCATCTTATGTGCATGGGTCTCAATTTTTAAAGGATTAGGTTAGAATTTTGGGAAATTCTATCACTGTATTGCCAAGAGTCAAAAGGATGATCAATATCACTTATGAGTCTAATTATAACACTAGAACCACCAGCTGATTAGTTTATTTATAAAATAGCCTGTCTTTGTTCAAAACTACCAAAATCTGACACAATGCTTCCTGGTCCCTAGTGTACATTGTGTACATCCCCCATCGTTTCCAAGTTTTCAATAAAATAACTGATATCTTTAAATTACACTTTCACACAGGGCCCCTCGAGTTTTACATGGACTAGGATAAATTTGGAATTAATAGAATTACTAAAATCAGTTCACACACAGTGAACCAGGGACTTTTGGTGTCTCTCAGATCTGGGGTCCCCTGCAGTTGCCCACTTCGCCTAATTGGTTTTCCAGCCTAGTATCAATCTTTTCCAACTCTGCATATGACCCTCTTCATTATATTATTGTCTCAAAATAATATTGGACCAGTTTACTAATGCAAAATGATACCTTAAATGTTTGTGTTTGAGTATTTTTTTTTTTTCTCAAAATTAAAACCACATTTTCCAAACAACAACATATTTCCTCCTGTAAGAAATAAGATTTTGCTGCTTCTCCCTACTTGCTCAGTTAATTTTTTTCTCTTCCCTTTCTGATAAGAATTAACATGTTGGAAATAACTTTTCTAATGATATTTCCCTCCCTCTATCATTTGCAAGAATCAGTGAAAACTTTGATTTTGTTTCAGCTGCAAGAACACCACCCTCTTGTTTTTGTACAGAGAACTGTATCATTACATCTCTTAAAAATCTGTTGGTACAAAAACATAAAATGCAACATAGAGGCCTAAAGAGTTTGCCCATCTTATGTGCATGGGTCACAATTTTTAAAGGATTAGGTTAGAATTTTGGGAAATTCAATCACTGTATTGCCAAGAGTCAAAAGGATGATCAATATCACTTATGAGTCTAATTATAACACTAGAACCACCAGCTGATTAGTTTATTTATAAAATAGCCTGTCTTTGTTCAAAACTACCAAAATCTGACACAATGCTTCCTGGTCCCTAGTGTACATTGTGTACATCCCCCATCGTTTCCAAGTTTTCAATAAAATAACTGATATCTTTAAATTACACTTTCACACAGGGCCCCTCGAGTTTTACATGGACTAGGATAAATTTGGAATTAATAGAATTACTAAAATCAGTTCACACACAGTGAACCAGGGACTTTTGGTGTCTCTCAGATCTGGGGTCCCCTGCAGTTGCCCACTTCGCCTAATTGGTTTTCCAGCCTAGTATCAATCTTTTCCAACTCTGCATATGACCCTCTTCATTATATTATTGTCTCAAAATAATATTGGACCAGTTTACTAATGCAAAATGATACCTTAAATGTTTGTGTTTGAGTATTTTTTTTTTTTTTTCCCAATTTCATTTCTGCTCTTTACCCCATATGTGCAGGTCAGAGGTCGGGGTGAGCACTGGCACAACACTCCTGGAACACCACACTCGTGCACCATCCATTGGGATTGACAGCAGCCGCACAGTACACAGGGCAGAGGGCGAAAGTTGTTCTAATTTCACAGCTGGTGTGACTCCAGCTCTCACCTCATGGATATTAATGTGCGCCAGACACAAGGCTATAAAAATTCTCATCTACAAAGTGCATAAGTTCACAGCACAACCTCTGTCTGTCAGTGTCCCTCTGCTAATACAGAACTGTTTGTAGTCAACGCTTCAACTGTAAGCTTAATGTATGCTTGGACAAAAGAAGAAGCGATTGCCCAAGGGTTTCTGACTTATGTGCAACAGTACTGCATTTTCTTTCTCCTTGTCAGGAATTGAGTCTAGTTCTTCAACGTGACAGCTCAGAGGAGACCATGCCATGTGTTGGGAGGGGGTTAGATCCTCATCATGGGATATAAATAAAGACAAAGGTTTTACACGCCAAGTATGTTTAATGTGTCCAGCTGACTTGAATTAGGAGACTGATTACACTAAAGATTAGGGAAAAGGACAACTTTCAGGCAGATTGTCTGGTATAGTTCCTTGCTCTGGACATTCTCTTTTGTGTGCTATTTATGCCTTCGCATGGGAATGTGAGGGAGAGAAGGGAAAAGGGATAAGTAACATTAGACAGTGCGTCCGTCTGTGTTTGGATAAGAACAGAAATAGCCTCTTGTGTTTTCTGCAGTTTGCAGATCTACTCGTGTGCAGTAAGATAAAGCCGGAGTTTCTGTAGGTGATACTGAGGCTGTTACCTCACACATAAAGAATATAATCATGCAGAAAATGTTTCTGTTCTTGATTACTGGCAATAAAATTCTTATTAGAAATAAATTCAGACAAAGTGTATGTAACAAATTCCAATAACATGAACATGGCTCTGATATTTAGTGACTGTATTATTTCGTGACTGTAAGAGGTCCTTCCAACAGTGTACCTCATCACCCCGGATGACCTCTCCACCATCTGCGGCTTGTGCCTGGCTGGTCCTCTGTCTCAGCTCCCTCTCTGCTGCAGCCAGCTCCTCCCTCGCTTCCTGAAGCTCCTCTGCCTTTGACTCCTTCTTTCGAATGATGATGGAGGCCTGCAAGTGTCATATTACATTAGATACACAAACATTACAAAAGATTTTCTGCTGAATGACTTTTAATCCATAGGAGACTGATTGCAGTTGTGCAATGGGAATATGATTAGGATACACCCAAAAATGTGTTTTCCTAATTCACTTTGTTTATTATTTTCACAGGGCAGAATGATGTACAGTCCAGATCCTAACTATAAGGGCAGTTACACATATTTTGTTTTTCAGTCTCTAAGCTTCAGTGCATTCATTCTGTGACACACGTTTTGTGATCACAACTAGTTTGAAAGCCGGTCATGGTGCAATATGTAACTTACACAAGGGTGATGTGGAATCTCGAAGCCTCCAGGTCAAATACACTGAGAACAAACTTTTCATTACAGTAGGAAACAACTCGTGTCCTGCGGTTACTATTGAAATGAAAAATACTGGTATATTCATACAGTAGAGTCTGTATTTTTCAACCAGGGAGAAGGAGTAGATGGGATTTTCAAAAAATTTACTAGATAATTGAACTTCCTGTCAAAAAAATTTTTTAGTCTACGTAATTTCTTATGGATTAAGACATGTATGGAAGTACTATTTAATTTTGAACTCTAACAAAGAGATGGAATGGTGCTGAAACAGGATCTAGAGGATGACCTTATATATTAGCTTTGATTAAAAAAATCAAACCACAAGGTCTTCCTCAGAACTAAACACTACACAGCTTATATTTACACAATGCACATGAATAGCCCTCCTTCATGAGAAGATGGCACTGATTATCTCTAACATAAAGAAATCTCCTGATGAACCTTTGCAATGCGCTTCATTCTTAAAGCTTCCCCACCGTCTTCTAGTAGTGCTACAGAGCTCTTTTTGTATGAATGGCTCCTTGTTTTGTTTATCTCAGTTTTCCTCGAACTCAAGCATTTGTGAGTAACACTGATTATAAACAACTATTGTTTGTGACAACTCCACAGGGCTCTTTTAATGCCACATAACATCACAGTCAGCACCCACAGGGCCCTCCTCACTCAAGCCAAAATTTAACCACAAGGTGAAGGACATCAAAGAAATTCAATAAAATCAACACCTGTTGCCTGTAAAGGGTCAGTTTGTCATCCATGGGGTCATTTCTCATCATCCTCTTCTCAATCAGCTGGTTTATCTGAGAATCAACTTCTTTAATCTGTTAAAGTGTAAATTAGAGATCACTCGGTGATGCACAAATCAGAATTTTGTCATTTATGAAGGTAAGCCAACATAATACCACATTCTGCTCCTGACCTTGTCCTCCAGCTCCTGGAGATCAGCCTGGCCCATGGCAGGCTCCGATGCTACCTTCTGAAGGTACTGCACTGTTCGCCTCATACCTTCCAGCTCTTTGGGGAGTTTCTCAGAGACCATGTAAGAGTTAATCTTGATTTCCTCTTCCAGCCTCTTCATTAAGCCTGAAAGAGACAGAGCTTGTAATTGAGAATTGTGGGCTTAAAACTTTTAATGGTTCTTATTACTTGAGTGAAGCTGAATACCATTTATATAAGCCAAGCCACTGAAAATATGAGAAAACATACCACTAATAGCTCATGTAAAAGAACTTTTATTGAAATAGTCTTTTGTTAATTTCATTGTTGAACAGCAAAAATGTATACTGAATGACAGCTATATACAAAGTACTTATTTGGAAACACACAAAATAATAGTGATTAGTGACTAATTGTGCAGCTCCACCTAAGGTCTGCATTGCACTGGTCATTTTAGAAACTGCAAATGTGTAAATCTCCTCTTGGTCTGAAGAGGCCAATAGAAGATGAGAACAAAAGGAGACAACTTCAACATCAGATAAGCTGTATCATAGCACTTCAAAGATCAGTATAATTAGAGGGTCTCAACAGATGAAAGCCTATTAGCTTAGACACCCCCTAACGCCCTGCTGTGTCCTTGAACTTCCTATCCAGCTGTGTCCTAAAGAGGCAACAGCGGGACATGGGTACTCACTCTCCGGATTGGCATCTGCTGCTGCCTGTTGCAAATCCTTCAACTGCTGCTGTGATCTCTGCAGTCTTTGCTCTGCCTGGAACAGCTGAACAGACAAAAATGATTAATAAAACAGGTAATGTGGGAAAATGAACAACTTTAAACATTGGGGGTGCAGCTAACTATTTTTTTTTAATTATCATTTTCCGGCCAGATACATAAATCTTTTTGTCTATAAAAAAGCCACAGAGAACAATGCCAAACATATTCAACCAGAATCCAGGGTGACATCTTTAAATTGCTTGGGTTGTCTCAAAGGTATTAAATTTTCTTTAACAGAACCCAAAGAAAATCAGCAAGTTTGAAAAGTTGGAAGCAGCGAGGGCATTCTGGTTTAAAAGGCAAAGAAAAACGAGAACCTCATTATGTTTGACTCCATTTTGGTTTAAACCAAATCATTTTGACTAATTGACATACTGATTCAACCTCTGCTTAACGTGTCTCAATTAAAATACAGTGTTTGACAGCTGTAATTCTCACTAGCTGGTTCTTCTCATGCAAATTTATAATCTCTTGAAAAAATTACTTGAAAATGTTTAGATTTCTAAATCAACAAAAGCTATAAGAGGCCAAAAATTAATTCTGTAAAGATTTAAAAGTTCTCTGCTGTTCATGACTATTTCAAATAAGGGTCATTATCAATTTAATCTGCAGATTATTTAATCAATTAATTGATTAACCATTAGTCTATTGAATATCATAATATAGTGATAAATGTGATTGGCAACTTCTCAGACCAAGGGGATGTCCTTAAATGTCTTGTTTCGTCTGACCAACAGTCCAAAACCCACAGAGATTCAGTTCACAAATGATATAAAACAGAGGAAAGCAACAAATTCTCTCATTTGAGAGGCAGAAAACTAGAGAATATAATCTAAATATTTGTGCTTTAAAAATCTGTAATGACTAATCAGTTATCTATAGTTCTGCCAATTATTTTTGTTTCAAAGACAAAACAGGGATGGAAAGATCATATAGCGTGAGGTGTTTAAAATGCTTTGGACATAATGGAAAGCTTATAAATTGAGAAGAAAAATCAGCTACAACACCTGAGATACAGCATGTTAATTTTTTTTCAGTCCTCCAAAGGACAGCACAAAGCATATGGCTTGGCTGCTCTATGATGCCCCTATTTAATATACCAAAGGGTGCAGAAGAGATGATAAACCGCTATTAATCACAAGCATTTACTTGGTTCTTCTGTTCTTGCTTCTGGTGAGTCAGTGACTCCTCTCTCTCCTTCTCCACTCTTAGCTGGCGGGCCTGTTCCAGCATCCGTTGATGGTTGGACACGGACTCCACCTAGTGGATAACAAGTTAGAGTGATGATATCCCATTGCAGCTAAGCAGAAATAACCAAGAACCTCTAACAGAGTCAGATTTCACCTTTTGGCAGGGCCTATAAGTAAGACCCATTAAATCAACACCCCATTACTTAACAGCCTTGTTATGACGGCCTTGCAACTTGTCAGGGCTATTAGAGAGGCTGATAATATATGCCTGAGGTCATGCTTTCATTCCTCAGTGAATCCTAAAGCCTTCCAGGCATTGCAAGAGCAAATTAACTTCCCAGAACAATCTGCCTTACCCTCTTCTTGAGCCTCTCAACACGTTTGATTAGTTGGTCTTTCTCTTCCTCCATTGCACTAATGTCCTGTTATCAAAGATAAGAAAGATTATCTTTATTGTCATTCAGACCACACACCAGACAGGTACATTGCAGAATGAAATTACATTGTAACTGGCCAAAAAATATGCTAAGAAAATAAAAACATAATAAAACACAGGTATTAAGGCACAAAAGATGGATTACTTAAGAACATTGTAACCACTAAGATACGGAAGGTGATTTACTTATATTATAGAAACAATCAATCAGGGCTGCAACTACCAATTATTTTTATTATCAACTAATCTTTTGATTATATTTCTCAGTTGAGATATTAGTGGGGTTTTTTTACATTTTCAAAAAGTGTAAATTGACATAGTCAGATTCCTTGTTTTTTTTGACCAGTGGTCCAAAACCTAAAGATATTTAGTTCAACTTTCTGGAAGACAAAGAAAATCAGCAAATATTCTAAACTGAGAAGCTGGAAACCAGTGTATTTTTGGTATCTTTGCTTAAAAACAGACTTAACTGATTAATTAATTAATTACCAAAATAGTTGCAGTTAATTTTGTAACAATTCACAATTTTTTTCACCTCCAATGTCAGTGCATCCCGGTTTTATACTGAGAAGGCTTAGAACTACAAACAAACAGAGCCTGTAAAAGGTTATGACTGTTGTGTTTACCCTTCTGATTTCTGCTGTAGAGAAGCCTGAAGTCCTCAGCTGTTCACACTCCTTGTGATATGTCTTAAAGCCTTCGACCAACTCTTCATACTGTGAACACGCAACAGTCATGTGTAGCCTCTTTTCCTTATAGGTAATTAGTAATTCCAAAAAAGCAGTAGGAAATCTCAGAGTGGCTGTATCTGTAATACATCTTGACAAACCTGGTGAAAGGTGTCATTGATGACATCATCCTGCAGAAACTCTGCAGGTACCTCCAGTCTGACTAGAAAGCGAGCCAGGTAAGCCCTCTTCTTCAGCTCAGGGACCCTCTGTAGCAGCCAGTGGAGGATTGGGTGGACCACAGGCTTGCTGCCAGTCACCAGACCCTGTCTGAAGGCACTCCTGTAAGAGATGAGAAGCGGTGGAGCGTGCCATGAAAATATATATTTGAAGGCTGCAAATAACAGGTGCTGTGGGCCTTTTAATTAAATTGGCAATAGTTACTTACACATCAGAGAGATTGCCAGAAGGTCTGTACTTCAGCATCCCCAGCAGAGCGCACATTCTCTTTACAGTTTGTTCAGGCATTTCCTCGCGTATATCTATAGTTTGCTAAAAACAAGAATAGCAGTAAATGGCGTTATCTGTCAGCAGTTAATTCGTTAACAGCTAATATAAACAGACGCCGCAAAACAGGAGTGAAACAACTGCAGCATCTGAAGTCTGTAGTTTCAGTAGTTGAAGCTAACGTTAGTTGTTTACCTTTGGGTCTATTTCAGCCAGAACGTCGTTTAAAATCTGCAGCAGCTGCATCGGCTCCAGGGAGTCAAACGTGATTAGATTAAAGTTTTTCTTGAACGGGTCTTTGTTGAGTTGTTCAACGATGAATTTCAACTGTTCACTCATCTTGGAAATGTTTGAAACTCGAGTCTTTTAACTGATCTTCGTCTTCTACCTTGCTAGCAGCAAGTTAGCTTTCTGTCGTCGACTACTTTGGCTTGTGAGCCTATAAAGAATCCCTTAAAGACGAGTTCACTTGACTTGATGGTGACACTGGTAAACAACCGTTTACAGGTGATAAAGATACATTTCGAAAATATTTGGTACGCCGCCTTAACAATCTTTAGCCAGCTAGCTAGCTAGCTAGCTGACGGGAAGGCAGCAATTGTTGTCAAGAGCCCCATGGAAACCCTAAAGGCGACGCGGATTGGTTGCTAACAGGAAGTGGTTCAGATAACCCATTCCAGAGAGTTGTATTGCGCCAAATGTACGCAAACTAATTCGTAGCTCGACAGGCAGATGAGTACAAAGTCCTCGACAACTCAGCCTCCTGTGCTTTATTGTCGAGATAACCTCAATGGACTCCGACTAAGATAAATGTCCGTGACTTGCTCTGGTTGCGTGTGGTTAGAGTTGTATTATATATTAGCCCAGATTCCTCTCCAATCTGACATAGCCTACGTTATTTTTGGGGCATCTACGCCAGATTTATTTCTCCAAATCCGAACATCTTAAGAATCAAAGCAAGTTAAATAATACTAGATGAAATAGAATTAAATTAATAACTGTTTGGGTGATTGTGACCAAACGCCGACAAACAGCGGATAGTCTTTAACTTATAGGTGACTTCCAGGGATCTTCTGCTCACCTTTGATACTCGGTTAAAAATATGCATAGCGCAAATAGCATAGCAGCCCATAACTGATACTTTAACTATAAACTGCATCAACAATACGCACAGATAGTGCATGAATCTCGAAATGCTGCATTTAACAGTGCACAAACGGTGAAATGAGCCAGTTTGAATTTCTCCAGGGGACGTATCGGCGTGTACGTGAACGCACCACCCTGCGTTGGGCTGAAGGTCTGAACCGTCAGATGGCGACATTTTCACGGGCCGCGGCCTCAGGTTGCAACACGGATGGACTTTGGCGTCATTAACCAGAGTTTCAGAGCGAAACTCAAAGGACATGTGTGTTGTGTCATAAGGAGACATGTCGAGGGTCAGACCGGGGGGGAAGAAAAGATTAGCGATGCTTCCTTGTGGGACCTTAACAAAACGTAACTAAACTGATGGGCGGACGAAGAAGAGATGTCTTGAAAGCGGGGACCTCGTTTTCCTTCATCCACCTGCCCCCCGCACAAAACCCCGGGGGCCAATGCGCTGCGGGACTTTTCCTGCTTTGAACGTGTTAATTCGTCTCCATCGGACCATGTGTTTCGTTGCTGTCAAAGCGTTTTTTGTTCGACACTTCCTCGGAGACACATGTTCTACTGAATTCCCTCCTGCCGTAGTTAACCCGTCTGGAAACTTGCGTTTTCGATTAGAAACCGCATTTTGACAGTCCGTCGTTTTATTGTGTATTTTTCACGCATTGGGACTGTGAGTCTAAATCACATCCATGTGGCTCCTCCTCTCTGTGTCCTGCGACTATAGCGCTGACGAGCAGCCAAAACACCAGAGAGCTGCGCGTCAGTCTGACACCAGACAGGGAGCAGGACGGAGGATCTCCAGAGATCAGACGAGCACAAGCAGGGATCAAGTGCGGGGATAAGGATAAACTCACACAGAGCCGCGATCTTGCCTCTGTAGGATTTTAATCTTGTGTTTGTGAGTAAAGCCCAAACTAAACAGGGTTTCTTTCTTGCTTTCTTCCTTTCTTTCCCCATTCTCGAGAGCACCTTTCCTTTCCGAACTGCAGCACCATGGAGGCTTTAAGTTATAAACAGTTAAGTCCAGTTCATGCTTTAGAAATGCATATGTGTGTGTTGTTACTTGATTGAATAGTGTATGTCAGAGTGGTAACAATGGTTGAACCAGTGGGATTTGTGGAGGCGTGGAGAGCCCAGTTCCCAGAGACGGATCCCCCCTGCATGGAGCTGAACTCGCTGGGGGACATTGAACAGGAGCTGGACAAATGCAAGACATCTATCAGGCAGCTGGAAAAGGAGGTAAACAAGGAACGCTTTCGGATGATCTACCTACAGACGCTGCTCGCAAAAGAGAAGAAGTCTTATGATGGGCAAAGATGGGGATTTAAAAGGATGCCCCAGACCAGAGACGGAAACCTGCCCAGTGGCCCGGAGAGCCAGAGGTCCCACACAGATGAGGCACCAGTGGAGGAGCAGCAGCAGCAGCAGCAGCAGCAGCAGCAGCAGCAGAGAGGGCATGTGAAGACAGTAAGGTGTAAACCACATCCAGAAGCAGAGATGGATGGTGCGTCCCCAGCCAAACAAAAGGGTGGGGTGTCACCCGTCCGCCATGAGTCCGAGATTCCGGATTTCCCAGTGGGCACAGGCTCAGTGGCGGCTCTGAGATCCAACTTTGAGCGCATCAGGAGAGCCAACTCTCACACAGCCGGGGATGGCAGAGGGTTGTCGGTGGTGGGCGGCCAGGAGAAACCGTTCTATGTGAACATGGAGTACCATCACGAGCGAGGGCTGGTCAAAGTCAACGACAGGGAGGTCTCAGACAAGATCAGCACCCTGGGCTGTCAGGCCATGCAGATTGAGCGAAAAAGGTCCTTGCATTCAGTCCCAGGGAACCTGTCAGCTGCCACAGGGGACATTGGCAAGGCTGTTCAGAGAGGCAGATCCACCGAGGGGAACTGCAGCTACAACGGGTCGTATGATGATGTCGAGGTCAACCCACACTTTCTGAAAGACAGTGTTATCCGCTCCACTGGGGGAAAGTCTGAGCGACAGCCAGCTGAGTGCCAGCCTTATACCAGTGTGTACGTTGGGGGTATGATGCCTGAAGGGGACACCCGAGTCATCCACATCAGGGACCACAGCATAGAGGAGGACGCGCACCTCACCTGGCCGAGGCGCTCCTACTCTCCTGGCAGCTTTGACGATGTAGGTGGAGGCTACACGCCGGACTGTAGCTCCAATGAGAACTTAACATCCAGCGAGGAGGACTTCTCTTCGGGCCAGTCCAGCCACGTGTCTCCCAGCCCCACCACCTATCAGATGTACAGGGAGAAAAGCCGCTCGCCCTCCCAGCACTCCCAGCAGTCCTTTGACAGCAGCAGCCCACCCACACCTCTATCTCAGAAGCGTCTGAAGCAGCAGGTGATGGTTTCTGAGGCCACCATCATCGGGGTCCGTAAAACGGGCCAGATCTGGCCCGGTGATGGCGACTCTACCACATCTAGCCGGACTTCTCATGACACGAGTGTTCAAGGAGATCTGGGTAGGTCTGCAAGGCACACTGCATTACACAGATGTTCCCCAAGCCTTTCATTTTCAGGATTTAAAAAGAGAAACGTGTTTTAATGTGCAGAGATGATTAAGTCCTAAAAAGCACATTAAAGGCCCACTCTAATCACTATCTGAGAGATGTCTGTGCTTGCACTGGCTGGCCTTGATCCAGACTAAGTCACTGATGTGTAAAATGCACCTGCAGTCTCTTTGATAAAATCCCAATGATTTGACCCGATACACTAAATCCATCCTAAAATAGTTTCTGGGAGCCAGATTATTATGCACTTTGTTTTTAATACTTGTCTTGTTAACTTTTTGTGGTTTTCTTGAGTTGCAGCTGGTTTACCACAACAAATAAGGCCGGTTTTGATTAAAAATTGTTTTCTCTCGCCAGTAATGAGAATTTAATTTTCCTTCCTCCTTGGCGCCATATAAATTGTGTCAGGTGTGTTAACTCGTTCATTTAGCCATTATTAGGTTTTACGCAAAAAAATTGCCAGGCTGTCACTATGTTAGATGCTCTAAAACAGATAAGAGAAGATCCACTTTGCATACACAGATCTTTAAAAGCAACCCAGTGGTTTCGCTTTTCTTTGAGCAGTGTTTTCTTTCTCTTTGTAAGCAGGTCTGCCCTGTCTTTTTCACCCCTTCTGCTCGTTGCCTACTGAGTGCTGCAGCGCTCTTGCAGAGATGCTCGGGCTGAGGAAGCGGCTGCCCCCGGGCTTCCCACTCGCATCGGCCCTGTCCACCCTGAGTGTTTTCGTGTCAGCACACATCAGTGTTGTTGTCCTTGGTGCCGAGTAATTAACTTAAAGGGGTTTGTGTAGCGTGATAAATTTAGGGGGGCTCTTTGTTACAGGAGGCGGGTAAGAAAAAGGCCTGACAACTCACTCAAAAAAGAGGATCAAGGGGGCTTAAAGTGTGTCACGTAGCTTCCAATCAAAATGCCGGCCATCAGTGTTTCCTGTTGTTATGTATGAACACAATAGGAGAATCACTCATTGAGCTTGAGTATTGACATGTTAACAATATAACTATGTTAAGTGGGATAAAAAGAGGGGTCTGGGTAACATGGTAATGCCAAGGACAGAGTGGAGGCGGGAGCGAGTGTTCCTCTGTGAGAATGTTTGTCAAAGTGAGTGACACACGAGGACACATATTGTTGCTGGTCGAGGCCAAATGTTCAGCAAAGAGGGATTGAGATACAGAGCGCATATTAGGATTGGAGCTGGAAAATTGTCTGCCTTTACCCAAAAAAAAGTGTTATCCACTGTCGGTCAGATTAAGCAGATGAGCAGAATAGAGTGTTGTTATATAAGATGATCCAGTCCAAAGCTCTCTGACAAAGCATGTGACAAAAAAGCAGATAGTCTGTGATATAATCAGCATGAAGTGTAAGTCAGCATGCTGCTCGGATGACTGAAATGTCTGAATCCATTTGATGTGGAACTGCATCATTCCACTGTGCCATTTGTCACTCAGCACTGCAAACACACCAACAGGGTGTTTCTTTGGTTTTTTTTCATGCTTGTAGCTTCTCCTTCCTGTCATTTTGAAAGAAAAAAAAAAAATTAAGAGAAGATGCACAGAAAGTTTTTTGTCTACGAAGAATGAATACATTTATGAGTAACATTTATGAGAAAAAAACATTTTCACTTGATATCAAAGTCCCAGCAATTAATTTTTCACTTCTGTAAATTTTGGGGGACTTGTGATAGACAGATTCAAAATTTACAGAGTGGCCAAAATCAATGCAGAAGAGGCCAAGGTATCCTGAATTTTTTTCCAAAAACACTGGATCTTATATAATGCAACCAACATTATATCTTAGTTATACCTTCTCTGCCTGGTAAATATCCACATCTTCTACAAACCCCCCAGTTTGTAACGCAGGCTTTCTATTATAAATATGTAGTCTCCAAGCCTAAGCCGATTACCCTGTTGACATCACTGTGACATCTTCAAGGGGTCATCTTCTCAGAATTGACAAAGTTTCTCCATAACTGAGTCATTATACAGCTTGATATAAAAAAGTTATCTGAAGTTCCATTTACCAGCTCTATTCGAAGTTTTCAACTCCATGTCAAATTTCTGAGTTGTCATGGAGATGAAGACTGTGAGATGTGGTTAAAAGCCCTGAAAAAAGCGAGAAAGTAAACCTTGAGTTATCACTGTCGTCTTGTCAGACAGCTGTTTCTGTGGTCAAGGATGAACTTTGAGAAGCACATCCCGTGACCGGTAAACTGACCTTTTATGTGTCAAATCAGTGGAGTTCCCCCCTTTAATGAACCCTGTCTCGTTTGACACCTTCTGTTCAAACCCTTGTGCTGCAGACCCTGAGGTCCAGCTTTTGTCCAGAAGAGACTTGTTGTTGACATAATGGCACAGCTGCCTCATGTGGACCTTGCTTTGTGGATTACCAGAAGTCTGGATTTATTTTCTGATGAAATAACATTACTGTGCACGTTGCTGGATTAGGGCCGGGCGGGGAGCCGGTTTGAGGCAAGTTTTCGCAATAAACTGCTCTTTGTTGTGGTTGGTGACTTTTAGGGAGCAGTTGGAAAGTTTTTTTTCTTGTATTTATCATAAAGTATGCGGCATTCGCTAAAATCTATTAAATCAGCCTAGCAAAGCTAACTTAATCTCAGTAAAGGCGCTTTGTGCACCAGTTTGCCACACATTGTGTAACTATCAGACAAAGCTTCATAAACTGTACAGTACAATACACAGGTCAGTGGTTATGTTGAAATTGGGCTTTCTGGACTATCAAATTTAGTTTGTATGTTTATGTTCTACACCCTGTCATGGAATATGTGAACTCTGCAGCAGGCACAGTATTGACGTTGTCCTTGCTGCTGTTGTGTGAGTGTTTTAATGTCTGGCGTGGTGGTAGTCTGTCTCTGCCTGGGAAAAATGACTGATTTACCCTCAGAAACACCCACTAACTGACACAAACAAAACCCTATTTGTCCTGCTGCTACTAAGGTACATTGCCGCATGAAATGGCCAGTCTAAAACTAACACATCTCGGGGGAGTTTCTTCTCTGAATAGAAGAAAAGTGTTGTCTCCTCATTTCTGGTTATCTAGGACGATTGTCAAGCTAGGCTGTAAATAGAGCTTCTGATTAGCTGTGGGCCTTTAAGGAGGCCACCTCCCTGATGAGTCTATATTGCCATAATTAATTATCATCATGACACTGACATGCCTGTGGCCAAAGCTTTCTGTTGTGGCTGAAGAAGGGCCTGCCTGAGCACACAGACCGTCTCATGGTTGATATATTGCAGTAAGAGGGCATAGATGAAGAGGTCGGCCAAAAGGGAAATAATGAATCTCCCATTTGTTTAATCATAATCCCCCTGCAAATATCAGGAGATTGTCTTTTAGGATGTGTTTAGCTGAGTTTGCCTTGGCCAGAATATGGCACATTTTCTGTAGGTAGACAGATTCATCTGGGATGGCTGTGACACTAATAGAAAGTGTCTGTCTGAAAGGTGATGAAGCCTGTCTGAATGTCTTGGCCTCAGTCCAGAGGTAGGCACTGCTTGCTGGCTCAGCAAAAGTCACACCGGTGCTGGTCCAACCTTAAAGCTAATTGCAGACTCATGAATATTTTAGGTCCCTTTAGGAAGTTCAGACAGACCTATCATTGTACCTGAAAATCAAACTCTGATGTTTAGTGGTCAAGGAAGCTAGGAAGAATTCAGCCTCTCCCTTTCCTAGAGTAAATGTAGGCCTACTAGAGGAAGTGCTGTCAGCTTTTGAGGGCAGTCAAGTTTGTGTGTGTTTGTGTGTGTGTGTGTGTGTGTGTGTGTGTGCGCGCGTGTGTGTGTGCGCGCGTGTGTGTGTGTTTGCGTGTGTGTGTGTGCCTGTGTGCGTGCGTGCATGTGTGGGTGTGTGCATGTGTGTGTGTTGTATGTGTATGTGTGAGTAAGTAAGACACCTGTTCTTCTGTGCAGTGTACTGGGTAAAGTGGTCAAAAGCTGGCAGGCCATCAGTACACCAGGCCAGGCATCACCAGCTGCTCTCACAGTAAAAGCCATGAATAGACTTTTTGTTCTGTTTTCCCGATCAGAAAACAGAACAAAAACACTTGTTCGGAAACTAAGCAGGACTGCTCATTCTAGATTTTCCAATTAGTGCCTCTATCCACATGCTAACATACACGTTTCCATAGATAAACCTTAATAGAAAAAAACTCTCTGGTATGTTTATGAGCCTCCGGGCCTTCCTTCGGCTCAATGATCCTCCCTCGTGCTCTGCTTCAGCCTTTTGGTCCTGCAATCTCAGCTCCCCGCCCTGGTCCCACTCAAAGGGCCCTCTGTGCTGCTGGCTGGCAGGCCAAGTGTTTACGGAATGTCTCAGCTGCTTGTGGGGTGTGGGGGGAAATGGCTAATGAAATGTTAAGTGTTGTATGAGTTCACCTCTCTCACAACAGCCTGACCCCTGGAGCTTATTGTGTCACTGGTCAGCAGAGTTTTCTCTTGTAAAGTGAGTCTGGTGAATGAAACCCATAAAAACTTGTGAATTTGAACACTGGACCTATATTTGTTTAATTCAACCATTTAAAGGGGCATGCCTGTGGTTTATCAATAGTGTCCATGCTCATATAACCTTGATGACATCTTCAGGGGTTATTTTCTCTGATTTGACAAAGCTGCTCCAAATCCACAGAGGACGTAACACGTTTTTTTTTTTTAAAGATGCACACAGTAATTAAGCAAAACAAAGCAAATTATTTCTAAATTTGTGATGATACACTGAGCCTACACCCCAGTAGCTTTAAAGGTGCTACATGTACATTTTTGCTATTGCCACATAGCCAACGTCAGCATTAACAGCTGTTTACGTACCAGTCTAGAAGAAACATTCCAAGTTCAGCATCAAGCTTCATTCCTTTACTCACCCAGCTGTCTCCAGCACTGAAAACACCAGTGTAAACTCTTGTTTTGCTTCTTTTTCTCACTCTTTTTCTTTTACTTTGGTTAGCATGCTAACCAGCTAGCCCCGTCCCGGCCGACCCATCTCATCGCTTTCCGATAGCGAGTCGCTGCAGCGACCAGTCTGCCCTGAAGAAGCAGCTCTGCTCAGGCATTTTATAAACTCGTGTCTTTTAAATGCAATGGTGCCCGAAGCTCGTGGCAAGTGACCATCACCACAAACAGCTACCGGCAAGAAACCACGTTCAGAGAAAACTTACAAATATCACCTTTAACCTATTTGTAAAATGCAAACATGTGGTGTACAATCTGTGTTGCTAGGCAGATCAAACCTTAGCCAATCACATTAAAGCACATCAAGTAAGGTCTGTTCACAAATATTTAATTCCATTCAGACGTGCAAATTAATATTTGATCACACACGTAGGTTACTGTGGCTTTTAATGGGGCTGGATTAATGTAATCATCATTTGCCTATAATAAGCAAAGTCAGCAGTTACGTTTTTGTTCACTGTAAAACTACTAAAGCTAAAGTCTTGCCAGGCTGCAGTAAAATTTAAAGGCATTTCAAATAGGTACTGAGATCACAATAATTCCCCAATATAATAATCAATAACACTAAACAGCTACTTTTTTCACCTTAGAAATGGTGCTATATCATTCTGCATCCATAAAGCTAAACATATAGCTAATGCGTGCATGGACTCGATTGTCTGTTTATTTTCACAGACTGGAACAATTATTGGGCTTTAATTCCCTCTGTTATGCAGCACATTACAAGCAGTAGTCTGACCACCCTGAGCTATTTCAACACACTGATTAGTAGGTGTGCTGGGCTCAGCGGACAGTTCTGACTGGCACTAATTTTAGGATGCCCTACAACAGATCGGGGGCGGGTGCTGGTGGGACCCATTGCCTTCACTGCCCCTGTGGTTTAAAGGGCCTCCCTGTCCAGGAGACCCTTCAGATAAGGCAGGATGTGATGATGATGTGTCCGCCTAGATTTCTACAGTTTGCCAAAACACACAGCTGGTGTTTATAATTGGCAGAACAGATGCCCCAGTACAGTATGAGGTTAAAGTGGCACTCCCCCGATTTCATATGTCAACATTAATTTAATACTCGTAGCAAGTACTACACAGCCTGTGAGCTACTTATTGTCTTCTGTGGCTCTGGAGGACCTTTTTGTGAAGTCTGGAAAAATTACTCAAGAAACATCATGAGAGTATTCCCAATTTGGGTTTGTAGAATACAACTTTTTTAACCATGCTAGATAGGTTTCTCCAGGGATTGTGATGTTGGTCAGTCCAACATGTCCCCGAGGACATTCCCTCTCTCTAGTTGATGAACCCGGCTGACTTTGTTTACCCCCTGACTTATCCTCTGGAGCAACTTTCATTTTTGGTTTAGAGTCAAAGGACTCTATAAATAAATATTAGATGGATTGTTGTGAAATGTGGTGCAGATTTTCATGTCCCCATCAGGATAGATAGTAATAACATCCTCAGTATCCCCTGGCATTTAATCTAGCACCACCAGGTCAAAATTTAATTTGTCCGATAGTATAGGACTAAATACCTGCAAAACTGATGACTTTCACATCAGCCTCAGCTGTACTTTGTGTTTTATTCTAAATAACGTGATAACATACTAAACTAAGACTGTGAACATGGTAAACATATCTTGAGGGGGGGCTGACAAAATGTTCTATGGAGTTGCATTATGGGAAATGTAGTGATCTAGGAGCTTGACCCTCTGCTGCATCCATTTTGACACCTTTTTAAAAAATCTAATATCCTTATTTTAACCTGTCTTTTGCAAGTCATCCAACTTTATGGAACTGAAAAATTTTCATCCATACATGGTCTGTAGTGATGGACAGAAAGGTCCTCCTTGGTACTGATGAAATTCAGGTGGTCTGAATACCAGTTGTCACTAAAGACTCATTGTGAAGTGCATTACAGATCAATTTATCAAGATTTTTCCACTTTCTCTGAAGTGAGGAAAACAAGGGCCACTGTCTGAAAAACAATCACCTTTCAACCAGGCTTCCCTCTATTTGCTCTCCCTGCCAAAGCTGTTTCCCCGGTGACCGTACAGTCTGGAGGAGAATCCATTTGCTGGAGCCATAAAGTGGTGCTAAGCTTTTAACAACATCTCACATTGGCATCTTCTACTGATTTTATTCCAAAGGTGCAACTTTCCTGTCCAGATCTATACAGCCATTAGGGAGGCGACAGAAAGGCTGTCCTTCATCGTGCCTTTTTTTTCTCTGTGGTAAATAGATGCTTAAATCTCAATTCTAGCTCTATGTGCACTGGATTGATCAGCACATTTGCTACGTAGCATTTATTTATGGGAGCCTGCAATCTAAATTCTGTCCTTCAACTGACTGATCTTTGTGTGGATGGTCAATATGTTCACAGTAGGGAACAATAAAGAGGCTCTGATTCTCTCTCTTTGTCAGAGCAATATAAATAGGAGTCTGTCTCCCTTGAGCTATTTAAACACACTGATCAGTGATAAGTCAATGTGTCAGACTAGCCAGCACTGTGCCTTCTGCCAGTGGTGAAATCAGGAAATATGGATCCTACTATTCTGGTTCCAGCTCTCTCTGAAATCAATCCATAGTCCTCTTTGTTCTTTATTTTTGGAAACTGCTGAGTTATTTTTCCCAACATTCAAATAGAATTGATATTTTATCCATGGTAAATTTATCCGATAATTGAAATGGATTAAAAACCTGTTTCTTCGGTTGCAACTTTGCACTTTTGCTTCCAAGCTCATCCTTCCATGTATTTAAATGTCCTATGGTGCAGTGCAGTGCTTTTGTGTACATGCCACATGATGAAGGCAATGTCATTTGAAAACGCAAGATTTCAATGTCAACATAAAAATAGATATTCATAAAAGCATCACATAGTTTGCTATTTTTTTGATTCGATGTGTTGGCAGCATGTAGGGAAATAAGACCACATCATTATTACTGTGATACTGAATCTGATGCTGTGACACTGTCTATGCCGCACATCTGTCAGTAGCTCTCCATCTGTTTATTGTAGTTCATCTCTATGGATTAGGATTAGGCCATTGAATGTATCTTTGCTTTATCATCAATAGGAAATCCAATGTGCTCCCTTTATTAAACTTCTGTGATTGTCTTCTGAATATGGCTCTCGTTTGCATGCTGCAGGAAGGAAAAGTCTTTTATGATGACTGATGATTCTCCAGAGGCGTACTGGGGAACTAGGAGCCAGTTGTTAGAGTCCAGTCCTTATATATCCTTGAGTTCTATTTTTAGGTGCTTTGTTCGGGCAGCGATCTGAGAAAGCAAGGACACTGTGTATTGTGTGTAAAAATGTGATTCCAAATGAAGTATAGCATTTTTCGATGATTTGCGGTAGCCTAACATCTATATGACCATGGCTTGTGGAAACGCAGTCGGATGAAAATCTTGGAAAAACACAGAATTACAGAGTTCAGAGACAGTCCAAAGCGAAATCAGCTTCTCTCTGATCCATAGCTCCACACAGCTCACAACTGCAGCTGTTTGGATAAGTTATCTTATGTAATGTCATTAGGATGTATTTATTACAGCTCTATTCCAAAGCTGTAACCATTTTAAGATGCTGCTAGTTGAGTACAGAAAGGAAAGATTTTGGGACCATTATAATTACTTTGCCACCTTCCTGTATGAAACTTTGCAAAACAAGAAACTCCATAGTGTCTTCACTATGACCTATGTTGTGTAGCTTCCAATATCAACACTGCATTATTCGAATATTATTTTGTCTAGTAAATTACTCTTAGAATGGGATAGATCAGTTGAGCCAAAAATAAATCGTCTGAATGTAGCTTATGACAGACATATCTGGATCAATGTATATGTTTATCAGTATGTAATAAGACACTGTAGCGCAGATATAGAAATGATATAATTTGAAAAGGCATTTTGATTGAGATATAACTGGTTAAAAAGTCTGTTGCTACCATTGACACTGAGGTCATGTCCTCCGTAATATTTCTGGAAATATGTTGGATTTAGTGATATTAACAGCAGTTTAAATAATAATTTGACAAAATTTCTTCAAATTTGACTTTCTTAGGCACAAATGTAAATATATTTAAAGAGATTTCCACTAGAAATACATACCTGGCCTTGCAGAAATGTCTTAGAGGCAAACTTTGGACAATAATACTGAGGTGTTGAATTTACAGAATATGTAATTTCACAGATAAATTACTAAATAAAATGTGAATTTTTGTGATTTAAAAAAAAAAATTCAATAAATTCAACAGAATTTGGTGGGTGGCTAGTCAAAAACGTCTTAGTAGAGTGAAATCCTGCTTTGGAAATGTTTACTCCTGACCTCAGTAATTTCTGAAATTCTGGCTGTAGCCCTGTTGATGTAAATGATGTTTGGAAAGAGCTTTTCTGTAGCTTGTATCTAACAGACAAACAAGAGAGAATCTGTAAGTTATATATATATTTAATCTAGATGAAAGAATAACCAGATTTACTAGATCCTTTACAAAAATGCTTGTTTATGTTAGGCATGTATGTTAAACATTAAAATGTTCTGATGTCATATCTTTTAAACTCAATCAACTCAAGTCAACATCGGTGGTGGCATTAAAAAAGAAAAACAATCTAGGCTCTGTTCTTCTATGTGACAACTATACCTGGATTTTGCAGGTAATTTCAAGTCTTAAAGAGCAGCTTTTACTTAGGTTTATTTGTTCAGCCCTTTTTAAAAGGTTACAACCTGTTTCACAATCAGGGCAAACAAAAGGTGTGAAAACAGGTTACGCAGAAAGTGGTGAAGAAAAGTCAGTCAAAAATAAAGGAGTGTAAAAAATAAACTAGTGTGTTTTGAGTCCCAATGCAGAAATAGTATAATCTCTCTATTTATGACTAAATTCTGCTTTGTAAATTCTGTAATTGCCAAAGGCATCTCAGACTTAGCTGGGATGAAATACAAAATATAAATATGATAGCCATGACCACAGATGAAAGTGTGTGTTGAGAGTGGGAGATGGAGCTGTTTATGAAAAGATGACCTTGTGCAGAAAGCCTGTTTCCGCTCTGAAGCAGATGAATTGCTGAATTTTCCGGATGGACCTGGCTGGACACTTCCTCAGTAGTGGTCCTTGTGATCGCTAGTACAACGCCGCACACTGTGGATCTATTGTGATGTCCACTTTCTCACACTGCCACAGCCAATCGGGCTCTGTGTATTTAAAACGTTCCTATAAAAGACACAAATGGCTCACTATGTAAGACTGCAGAACGCTCTTTTAAAAACTCCACTCTACTTATTTGTGTGTGTAGTGTTTGTCCAAGCCGTGACTATTTCTTTTTCCCCTGGAAGGAGATAGTTTGTGGGTCCGAGGCTGCTGCCCGAGAGAGGATGTGTTATTCATCCAGTGCCGGGCCTGATGTATAATCTCACTGGAGCACAGAGTGGCCTTTCACATGGACTTCCCCCGTGCTCAGAAGCTGTAGTCTCTTCCTAAAGCAGTTAATACAGCTCTCCGTCTCACTGCTGAGCCCAGTGTGTTTGTTTGAGTCTTTTGTAACAGCCTCTGTGGATGTGATCCTGTCAGTCTGCCTGTCTTCCAGGCCTCTCCAGGGTGACTCAGCTTTATCCTCCCCCCGGTTTCCGGAATCCTCTCTTTCCTGTTTTCAAGCCGAGTGGAAGCATTTCTGTAGCCTCTTCTTAACGTACCTGGCTTCACATTGCTAGAGGAGTCTTTCTTGTTTTTCTGTTGCTGCCCTTTGAGATCTCTGCTCTGTGTCTTCCGGGTGCCTCATCCTTGACAGCGATAACAGTGAAGATAATAATGATGATAAGTGCTGGTGAGTCGGTGGCTGACAGTAATTACAGGTTGCAGAGCCTGTTCATCCTCATCTTCAGGGTGTCCTAAAATTCTCAAATCACAGGGGTAATTCGCACATACATACATTTCTAACTTGTTACACTTGTTTTTATCAGCACATGCTCACTGTCAGCGTGGTGTAAGTAACATGGGCTTCAAGTCCCAGAATGAATAACCTTCATTTTTCTGACTTTTTGGAAGAGTTTGGTTGCTCTCTGAGCTTTGAGACCTCTTTAATTAGTAGACACACAAAGTGAATGTTATACCCGGTTACAACAGCACCTTTCAGGCCCTTTGTGATCCTGAAAACACTCTTGAGATGCAATGTACAACAAGCCTAGCATAAGCAAAGCGCACAAATTGCCACTGCAGATTCCCATACTTATCCACTTGGCTTGCATTAGCCCTCGGTGGCTGGCCCAGGCTGTGTGTTAGATCAGTTTAAGTCACAGGTTTATGAAGGTTAGTGGAGGGTTTGATATAAAGAGAAAGGCAGTAAAAGACACACCTCGTTTTTTTTGTAGTTTTTATGATAGCTGCTATTAGACATAAATGTCCTCTTAATGCACATGGGAAGGACAAAATAACAGCAACAGCTTATGGCTGGATTAACACACTAGCAAAATTGAACTGAGGGCCCCTGCTTATCCCTCATTGCTTCTGCTCTCTGAGCTTAACATGTAGAGTACCCACAGCGGAGCACAGGGAGCAGATGTTATACTTTGTCTGGAGCGTCGGATACCAGCCAGCACTGTGGTGCGAGGATGCTACTTTGTGGTAATTTAATACAGCACAAATTTATTTAAAGATATATTTCATGTAAGCATGATATCAACTGAAATAATTAGGTACCAAAATTATATTTTAGCACAGGACCATCTTTAAGACAGGCAGTCTGACAAATATCCAGTAAGCCTAATTTTCATTGTCCTTTTAGCTCTGTTTTGGTCTCCACCAACTCCTGAGAAATACTTGCCTCTTTAGCTGACAAATTCCCCACTATGTTCACCAGCTTGTTGCTAACTGGTCTGTCTCCTTTTGGTGCTGAGCAGGTAGTGCAGGGAGTATTCATTACAGCAGCTGTCTGTGGCTGGATAGAGCACTGATTACGTCATTCCTGATGACACTGTAGTGAACTGTGGAAGGTTGTGGCATCTTAATAATAATAAGTTCCTAAATGGCTTTAACTGCTATTGGCTCAGTATTAAAATACTAACAGAAGAAGATGTTTCAACTTGCTGCATTTCAGATAATGTTTCTCAGTGTTTACTACACAACTTAATGGTTAATGATGCACCATGTGACTATTGTCCTTTGTTTGGCTGTTTCTCACAGACGCTCCCTACAACGGGACCCATCCGTCATATGGATATGACCTGGAGCCCTCAGAGGAGCACCAGCCACATCACGACGCACTGTCCTACACCGGATCCCCTTCCTCCTCACCACGGCTTCGATCTAAAAGCCGGAGCAGCCGAGACACCCAGTCCTCCGGCTCCCTGGAATCCACGCTTTCGGTAATGCTACTCGGTCAGCCCCCCACCAACATGCCTGACACGTTAACGGTGTCTCTCAGCTCACAGTACTGCTGTTGTCTCTCCTGTCTGCTGCATTGTCCGTCACTGTCCTCTCTCCAGTCACTGTCCAACACTTTCAGTAGCTTCTCGTTCCATGCTGAAAATGACTACTATTTTAGTTAATATTTTAGTCTCATTTTAAGCAGTTGATTTAGCTCAGGTAATTTTTCTTTACTTCATAATGTAATTACTTTACAGTTAATAAATAACACCAAAGTCTAAAAGATTTGTTGTCTCAAGCCCATGTCAGTCTCAGTGCAAGCGTTTCACTAAATTACACTGACATTTCCTATAAACCTTCTGCTTCCTGTTGCATAGAGTATATTGTTACGTATTATTTGGCTCCTGTGTGATGCTGCTGTATGTTCATATATTCATATATCCTATAAAAATCCTGGAAACTTTATAATTTGTATTTTTTTTGGTGGTGGAAGAACAGCTCCACAACTGATTTTATGTTCTATCAAACAAAGCATTTGAGTTTCTACAAATCTGACTGGAGGCCTGTAATGTAACATGTATTGTAGAGGGGACCAGTCTTCTCCGCAGTGGTCTTGATTGGTTTATTGAATATGCTAATCATTGTGTCAGACTTAGTGTAAGTGTTTCACAATAATCATTAGCAATTTTGAGGGGACAACTTTAGTGTTATTCTTTTTAGACACCTCCAGAGCCACAGACGACATCGTAACACTGTCTTCAGGGGCTTAGTAGTTCCCTTCATGACAAGTAAACTGAACTTAATATGTAAAATAAGTAGAATGTCCCGTGAAAAAAAGAAAAAACTACAGAAGAAGTGCCCCTCAGCGAGGCATTCAAACAGCCACTCCAGCTGAGGCATCCAGAGGCAAACAATAAAATAGAGTTCACCAAACAGCTCCCAGATGGGAGTGCTTTTCAGTATGAAGCAGGGCGTTGCTGAAAAAAAACCCATATATGCTCAGCAAACATACTGTGGGCAAACAGATGGTAAAAAGAGGCCTACCCACCGCCCCAGCCCCATCCCCATTACCATCCCCCAACTGTGTTCCTGTATCTGTGGTATTCCAATCCTCTGATCTATAAACTTGGTGATCTTTAAAGCATAAATCACAGTGGAAACTTTTTATGTAGCTAATATAATGGAGGAGCCCTTCTCGATGCCCGCACCAGGATAACAGATGGATTTGACCTGTTTGGGGTAACAGCTCCTGGACTGGGATTACATTTGTCTTCCTTAAGATGCTAGGAGTCTCTGATGCAGGCCTCTTGGAATCTTAACCCCCACAGAGTTTAATAAATCTGGTCACTCCTAGTCCCAAAAGAAACAGCCAGGGGTTTGCAGAGGTGTGTGGGTGGTTTATTAAAGATTAGACCCATTTACTGGCCACATATCATACATCAACATGAGTCTTTTGTGTTGAAAATGTTTTCCTCCTCATGTTTGTTCATTCCTCCCTCCACCATGTTTGTATCAGGTGGAGCTGGATCAAGAGAAGGGGCTGGAGATGAGGAAATGGGTGTTGTCAGGGATCCTGGCCAGCGAGGAGACCTACCTCAGCCACCTGGAGGCCCTACTGATAGTAAGTAACCTAGAACACACACACACACAATCAGCTCCTGAGCTGGTTGAAACACTAAGTGTAATTAAAAATATATGGTTAAAATTAGTTTACAGCAGGGCTATAAAAAACAGCTGATATAGCTAGCACTTATTCAGCATTATTTTATTTTTGTGTATTTGATGTAGTCCTGTTTAAAGCAAGAATGAATGACTTTTGAAAGAAGCAATAAGGTTTTCCTCTTTAAATGAAAAGTCGCATGCATAAGCAATACATTTAACTCTACCTCAGCCTGAGGCAGCCTTATCTCGTATGACCACTAGCTCATAGTTGTTAACTTTAGCCAATTTAGTTAGCAAACTTTTGCTAGATATTGGCATGTAACTGACATTACATGAGTCAGTTTGTGTATGTATTTAACTTTTGAAAGAAGAAATAAAAAAAAAAAACAAATTTTTCCTCTCATGAATGACAAAGTTAACTTCAAAAGCAATAAAACACAGCCCTGCTTAATTCACTGGTCCGGTAACACATAGTTCATGCCAGCTAATTTATGTTAGCTACCTAATTTAGTGAGCAGACTTTGGTTAGGTGTTGCTGTGTTGGTCACATTATTGAGTCAGTTTTCGGACTTTCTGACGCCTCTCTTCGCTACTGTTAAACTACATTTTAGCATTTACCATTATCCTGTAATCTGTATATGTAGTCACAAATCTTTCTAAAATGACGTTGTCATTAAAAAAGAAAAATTTAAACTTTGTTATTATTTCATCTCACTGCCACAGGTGGCAAGATTAGTAATTATTTCTTACAGTACATCCAGCTGCTGTTTTCACATATGAACCGTGGTCATTTTTGTCCAGCCCATGAAGCCTCTGAGGGCTGCAGCCACAACTTCCCAACCCATGCTGAGCCTCCAGCAGATAGAGACCATCTTCTTCAAAGTACCGGAGCTTCATGAGATCCATAAGGACTTCTACGACGCTCTGCTGCCGCGAGTCCAGGACTGGAGCCACCAGCAGTGTGTGGGCGACCTCTTCCAGAAACTGGTACTGAGATTATGTTTTTGGCAGAAATATTCATATTGTAACTGCAGGTTGAGTATGTTAAGAATTCTTTTGCCTACATTATCTCGTACCTGCTGTCATGAGTAAGTGTGTCAGCCCAAACATATTAATTATTAATTATTAACATATTAGTTAATCCTTTGACACTGGAAAACCATTTATGTTGCGGAAATTATATTAACACTTTTGTAGAAATTAACACTTTTGATTTGGAAATTATAGTAACACTAACAGCCCTGTTTCAGTAGATCATCTTGGTTTTTTATGGTTAAATTATTTCAAGATATAATTGTGGAGGAAAACATGTCCTGACAAGGTTTGAGAGCTAAGGCACCAAAAACCAGTTTTTCCACTTCTTTTGAACTAACTTGAATGCAGCAGAAAACCATCAGGCAACGAAGTAAACAAGGAAGTCTGAGCGTAGCCGAATACAGAGTGTCTGAAGGACTGATTTTAGTGAAATTTGGGCTAATTCATTTGATTCATAAACTTTTACACTTATTGAAGTACATTATGAGTGTTTAGTAACCACTCATGGTTAAGTAGAGTAACGTGATCCCTTCAGCTGACTTCAACCCTCCTTTGGATAAGAAGAGCAAGCATCAAATAACATAGAACATCTCAGCTTAAAATTGTTTTTTGATCAAACAGACCAATATTCATCAAGTCAGTACCTTTCAGAAACTAATTATAGCAGTCTTTAAATGTCATGCCTTGATCATTGATGATCATTTGAAGAGGGGGGACTTTCAGGGGAAAAAGGTGGGACTCTTTGGTTGTTAGTAACGCTCAGTGAATCTTGGCAGTGCACATGTGAGTAGACTGCCTGGAGTCATCTCCCGGCCAGATAAAAGCCTCCCTACACCACATGACAAGCAGTAAAGGAGAACAAAATGCTCTATAGGAGGTCGCTGAATAAGAGCTACCTCAGTGTTTGCTGCTGGACGAAGATGAAAAACACCCATATGTACAAGGAATTACATATACAGATATGTTAGCTGACATTATATCTCACTGGATTATATCGATTCCCTCTGCATTACTAGTATTCCATCTATATCTGAGCACGGCATATAATGACACAGCAACATAACTCAGTGGCAATCACGGACTAATAAAATATATCTTCAGTGTTATGGAATGAAACCCATCGGTACTCTACTTGTATCCTGTAGGCCAGCCAACTCGGAGTGTACCGGGCCTTTGTGGATAACTATAAGGTTGCTGTGGAGACTGCGGACAAGTGCTGCCAGGCAAATGCTCAGTTTGCAGAGATATCTGAGGTATGTAATCACACTACGCACAGCGGGACTGCAGCAGGCCAGTGTTTGATGTCGTGCAGCTGCCTGGGACATGCGATGACAGAGGAGTTTTCATTAGTTCTAACAGCGTAGAGAGCCGTGCAGCTCTTTTCAGCGACGCTGATTGTTTTAATTGTGCTGTGGGGCAGTTGCTCTGATTTAATGAGGGTATTTTTTTGCTCACCACTCCCTCTGGTGTTATCTTCCTGCCAGAATCTCAAGGTCAAAAGCACAAAGGACTGCAAAGACCAGTCGGCTAAAAATTCACTAGAAAGTAAGTACTGAGTGAAATGAATGGCCAGCCTCCACATTAATCAATATATGCTATAAGTAGCAGAGCTGTGACTATGCCCGTATGCCTGTTGAGCGGACTCTTCCTCCTCCACAGCTCTTCTCTACAAACCTGTGGACAGAGTGACACGCAGCACACTTGTTCTACATGTAAGTCGGTCTGACTTTTGAAAATCTGGAGAAACATCTTTTCTGCATGAGAGTTTTGGGGATTGAACTTGTCAACATTGTATCTATTCTAGGACCTCTTGAAGCACACTCCCTCAAGCCACCCAGACTATCCGCTGTTACAGGATGCCCTGCGCATCTCCCAGAACTTCCTGTCCAGCATTAATGAAGAGATCACGCCGCGGAGACAGTCCATGACAGTTAAGAAGGGAGAGGTCAGTGTGGCAAGCTGAGTCACTTCATCAGCTCAGGGTTGTACAATGACTTTGTTAGTCCAGGTTGATAAATCCACTTTTTTGCAGATAAAGGTACTCGGGCCTGCCTGAAAAACAAATGCAAATAAAGTATGTTTTTGGTAAATAAACAAACAGGGGTCAACTTCCCCTTGATATTGCCAGCAGATTCACTGGTGATTCACCAAAATAAATTCCTCCAATTCCACTTGATTGAATGTAGCCCAGAAGTACAAATTAAGAGTAGGTACAGCTTGTTCCCTTTTGTGGAGCAGTTGCTCTGTTTGCCAAGGACAAATTCAGTGGTTTGAATGGTGTGGTGGCACAGCAACCAGGCCTGGCACCACCATACTGACTCCTGGGTCGCCCCCGCTTTTATATGGTTTTGTATTTCTCCAGTATATGCCTCACTAACTTCCACCCATTTTTGGTGGTCATCTAACCCACAGGCGCAGCATTGTTTTGTAATACAAACAGCTTTTAGAAGAACTGAGCTTGTTTTAATTTTTTTTTTGTTTTGTTTGTTTTGTTATTTTTAATATTTATTCACAAAAACCCAAGTTTGGAGGCAAAAAAGTTTCTCACATTTAGTGTTTCTAAAATCTGAAAGGGAAACGAGCAGCATTTTATGGGGTAACATGTTACAGAAGTTTTTGATCGACAGAACAGTTAATTATGTGAACTTTGTGGATGTTTACATTCTGTCACAAAAGTGAAAACACTGTACAGTATGTAAGAACACTTGCATCTATTCAAACTTCTCATTCAGATGCCTGTTCCTGTTCACTTCAGGACTTTATCTGACCCCTTGTTTTCCTTAATATCTTGACTATTGACGGTAAAAAGCTCAGAGTACAAGGTGTCTGGAAGCTGCAGAAAACCTGGAGTGTGAGTCTGGTTGCTGCTGACTCATCTCAGCCTGTCTGCTTTAGTTGTCAAGGAAGTGGAGCGTAGAGGAAGCTTGTGACAAAGCCCTGCAAACACTGGAGGCGAGGGTCTCAAACCAGGAAAACCCGTCGATTACCTCTGCGCTCACTCCCATCCTTCCCTGCTGCAATGTCAACTTTGCTTCCCAGAAATGACCTGCAGCACGCCTTATCAATCTCTGCCTAACCAGCCTTCCACACTGGGTGTGTACTGACTTGCAATACTTCCCTTCCGCTCTGTCTCCCCCGAACCACGCATCTCAGTGCTCTGATTCAGATGACCTGAGTGAGAACTTCCTCTGTTTTTTCTGGGAACAGGCCCAGCCTACCAGGGCGGGATGTTAAATCAAAGACAGTTCTTGGGAACATTCTTACGTATATTGTCTAGGAAGTCTGAAATCCCATAGGAAGTTTGACACATAACAAGCTAGCACATGACAGTCTGTTTAAAATACGGGTTTGTTGTTTTATTTAATCAGCTCTTGACTAATTTTGCACCCATTGTTGATGTTTTGCACCGTAGCTGCCTGTATTTATCATGACCAATTAAACCCATGAGTTTGTTTAGCTTCATCTCTGGTTCATGCAGCAGCGTGTCTCACAATGCATAAAAAAACAGGAGCATATTCCAGTGTCAGGAGGGTTTGAGCACTGTGCAGTGACAACTCTTGTTTTTCCATTGGATTATTGACTATATGTGGTCATGCTTGTGTCATAAAACAATAAGCTGATATAACCCTGCCACCTACTTTTTAAAACCAGGACAGTATTGGACATGTTTGAGTGCCTCACTAATTTGCTTGTAAACAACCGGTACTGAACTGAAGTGTGTAGGAAACAGCCGAGGAAAACCATGCCGCAGTAATTTCCATGTTTTTGTCAAACTGTGATAAGTCTAGCATGGCAAAGTTTAACATGTGCTGTAAACGGCTTCAGTCAAAAGGCAGAGGGGTAATTTAGATGCACACTGTTAGGGGAAGAATTCATGTCATCGCATCGATCTGTAATCTCAGGCTGGACGGGTTCAAGTAGAGGTAACTCGAAATTACAATTCATCACCAAAAAAACACAGGTCATTAGAGCATTAGAAGCTCGTATTGACTGAAACATTTGAATTGAGAAAACACATTGTGAACACCAACTGCCATGTTTTGGTTGCATCACTAATGATATATTGCTCAGTTTATTTTGTTTACTCTTGCTGTGAGTTAGCGTAGCATACATCTGAAAGCAGTAGCATCACCACAGGATGTACAATTATTCCAAGCATGTGCAGACATCAGCACAGAGTCATTGTTATGGAACCCCGTATTAAACCATTTTATACTGAGCACCGCTGTAAAACTTAAATTAGATTCTGCACTTTCAGCAGTTCTTAGTATAACACCAATTTGCATTTGGTGCAGTAATATAGTGGTTGAAAGCACCTCCGCTCTCACTCACAGTTTCATTTGTTAGCATAATGACATGATTTCTTGTTTCCCGTTGGCAGAACCGTCAGCTGCTGAGGGATCGTTTCATGGTGGAGCTGGTCGAAGGTTCCAGGAAACTCCGTCACGTCTTCCTCTTTACCGACCTGCTGCTCTGCACCAAGCTGAAGAAACAGGCTGCAGGGTGAGTCTGGGTCAGCGTGCAGCCGGAGGTTAGAGATGGAGGCTTGAGACCCAGAGGAACCAATGGTTCAAATTCCAGGCTTGTTAAAGAATGAGAGTTACTCCTCCCAAACAGACATTAAACTTGTTAATGTAAATTCTGCTCTGCTGAAAATAGAACTGTTTCACTGTGATCGACTAGTGGGAACACTGGGAGATGAAGGTTATAATTCCTTCAAGTGTGTTAGCAAGCTTGTGCTTAGTTGTACTTTTGGTTTCACACTGTTAGTAAACCATTCTGGTGGAAAGGCAGATCAATGTGACAATTACCCGGGTTATAGAAAATTGTCAAGCTTTAAAAAGTTGTCTTTATCCAAACATCTCTTCCTCCAATAGGAAAGGGCAACAGTATGACTGTAAGTGGTACATCCCACTGGCTGACTTGACCTTCCAGACCATCGAGGACTGTGAGTCCACCCCCATCCCTCTGGTCCAGGATGAGGAAATTGATGCAATGAAGATTAAAATCTCCCAGATCAAGAATGAGATCCAAAGAGAGAAGGTGGGGATACAGAACAGTAAACACATCTACACACAAATCAAACCTCACCAATACAACATACAAGAAAACAGGACTCTATTTAACAAACGGTTCGATTTATTAGTGTATGAGTGATTCCTAAAATGAGGAAATTAAAGATTAGCAACAAAATGTGTAGGCACCAGACCCTGTATTACGCTTTACCTTGTTAATGTTTACCTGTAGAGAACCACCAAGGGACCCAAGGTGATTGAACGTTTGAGGAAGAAGTTATCAGAGCAAGAGTCTCTGCTGCTTCTCATGTCGCCCAACATGGCCTTCAGAGTCGCCAACAGAAATGGAAAGGTGAGTCGAAGGATGTCAGACGTCCTTTCTAAAATTCAGCATGTGTAAAGTTTAAGAATTTATACTGATGAACCTTGTTACCTGGATTATCTAAGGAACTTTTCTTACAAAGTGTAACCAGGAACATTTTGTGTCCTCAATGACCAACTTTTCATTTTGGCTTCTGCTGCCCTCTGCTGTTGGCAGTGTGAAATTACAGCACAAGAACACAATGAAAATATTCAATCTCTTCATTTCTTTCAGGGTTTCACATTTCTGATCTCCTCTGACTATGAGCGTGCTGAATGGAGGGAGAATATTCGTGAGCAGCAGAAGAAGTGTGAGCTCTCTTTCTAACGTTAAAGTTATGATGGCAGGATTCTTCAATACAACAGCCGGTGTGTCAGTTCTGTGTGACTTACAATTACCTCAACTGTGTCGTTCAGGTTTTAAAAGCTTCTCTTTGACCTCTCTGGAGCTGCAGATGCTCACTAACTCATGTGTGAAGCTTCAAACTGTTCACAGTATTCCAATGACCATGAATAAGGAAGGTATGATTCACTTTACACTGCAATTTTTTAAGGATTTTAATGTTCCTTTAACATACGTTCAGCTATGTATTTTATCTGAGCCTGAACTCTTCCCTTCACAGATGATGAATCGCCTGGTTTATATGGCTTCCTGAATGTCATTGTCCACTCTGCGCAAGGGCTCAAACAGAGCTTAAGTAAGTGGCTTGATCATCTGTTTTTATGACAAATCATATCGCTTATAATTCTAGACGTGGCACATGGTGTCACATCATCCTCTGTGTCAGTCAGCTTTACCCATCCTCCCTCTCTCTCCCTGCGGCTGTCAGCTGGGAGGGCAGCTGCAGGGGAACAAGTGGGATTAGTCAGGAACACTGTGTACAAGCCGTCTCAAATATGTCTGTGGCTTCTCAAATCAGTGCTCGCTTGCTCTCCACTTTATGCTCTCTATCACAAAGATGGAGAGCAATAGTCAGTGGCCTGTTTCAACTATTTGGGAGTTCACTTCCATTGCTGTTCCTTGATTTACTCGGACAAGACCATATGAGCTGTGATTATACAAGAGGGAACGCTCTGGTAGCACTCCAAGGCCAGCATGAGGTCGCAGTTATGAAGGCCTTATACACTACCCCATCTGGGTGTGTCTCCACCAGATGATTAATGTGGATACTTAATTTTTAGTGTCATTTTTATTCAGCCTTTAAAATAACTTTTGCCTCTGCCTGCTAGACCTCTACTGCTCTCTGGAGGTGGATTCTTTTGGCTACTTTGTCAACAAAGCAAAAACACGAGTGTACAGAGACTCTACAGAGCCCAACTGGAACGAGGTGAGTGCAAACCAGAGTGGAGGAAGTGAGGTCACATCCACCTTCAGTACCCACTGCTGTGTGTCTTTTAAACAGGAGATAAAGAACTGTTTTTCTCCTCAACATAGCTGTTTGAGATTAAAGCATATTGTTTTTGGAAAAGACATGGATACTCAGAAAAAAGTGCTGACTGGATAAATTGAAAGTAACCTGTTTTGCATGGGGCTGAAACCTTTAATAACATGCCTTTGTTCTGTTCCTGTGCAAGGAGTTTGAGATTGAACTGGAGGGCTCTCAAAGTCTGAGGCTGCTCTGTTATGAGAAGTGCTATAACAGAACCAAGCAGAGCAAAGATGATGGAGAGATCACAGACAAGATCATGGCAAAAGGACAGATAAAGGTATGGACAATTAGGAGAAAATATTAATTTTGTTCTACAGACTTTTACACAGAACATAAATACACAACATAAACAAACATTTGGGCAAGTATTATCAAAAGTTGGTTACTGTGTCCACTGAGCACACTTTACAGTTTGTTTCTGGTGGACAAACTACACAATGTTATTAGTTTCTGAACTGCCCAATCATACTGTATGTGTGTCATTTTTGTGCTGCAATTTTTTGTTATCTATTAGCCAACCTATACATCAGGGTGGAATTTTTCTTCTACTTACTTTTACAGAGCCAGACTAGCCGTTTCACCCTGTTTCCAATCTTTGTGTTGCCATATTTTGGCTGTAGCTTGATATTTAATAAAAGTGTATTTCCTAATATATCAAACTATTCCATTTAATGCCTTTCTCAGAGAGGTAAAATGCATGTATTTTTATAGATTTTCTGGCATGGTATATGGAATATTGCCAATTTTGTGGCAATATTCACTGGACCTCTTCTACATCATACTGTATCACATATAGCACCGAAGCAGAAAAACAAACTAGAAATCAACATTTCAGGCCTCATTGTGAGCTACATCTATACGGTTCCACTGACAGTAAAACAGTCCTTTCCTATTTGGAACTTGCTCCCACTATTGATTCCAGTACCTCGACAGTGGCATCTTATCTGCTCTGCTGACCAAAGGACCCTTTTTTGGATAATCCTGCCCTATGGGGCAGGATTAGTGAGCCAGGAGGTTGCCAGTGGGTCACTTCAGCTTGACCCCTGATAGGGTGTTGTGACAGCGGGCAGATTAGACTTTATGTTGACCAAATGTAGCTGCTGGCAGTGAGAGACACAGAGCACTCTTTGATCAGCCAGTCAAGGGATATCCCTGCTGGACATGGGGGTCAAAACACTGTGGAGTCTTAGCGGTGAGAAGCATGTGGGCGATGGCAGTTAGATCCCAATAGCCTGGAGATAGGACACCTGTCAGGTATTTAAAGAACTTTCTTGACCTGTGGTGTCATGTTGGCCTTTCTGCTTGCTTTGTTAATGTCTACATCAAAAGTTGAGGCGGTTTTTACTTTTCAAATCGATTGAGTGGCTTCGAGGGTTAAAAAATGACAGAATGACGCATCTAATACAAAGTTTAAGTGATTTAAATTTTAAGTGTGTAAAATAAAGAAGTAAAAACTGATCTGATCTCCAAAGGGCATAAAGTTAAATAAGGCACATTTCTTTAATATTTTAATCAAGATTCCTTTCTTTATTCCATCTTTTACCAGTTTCAAAATAACATAAAGGAAATGGCCTAAAACAAAAGTTTGGTCACCCTGCACGGTCAGTTCTCAGTAACACACCTTGTAAGCAGCCAAGAGTCTCTCAGTTCTTTTTGGGGGGATTTTCACCCATTTTCCCTCACAAAAGGTTTCTAGTTCTATGAGATTGGAGTTCTGATAACTCTCCCACCACCACTCCAGAGTCTGCTAACCTTCCTGAAGGTCTTTTGTAGTAAAACAAAGTCTTTTATTTACCTTTCTACTGATCCTACCAGCACTTCTCTTTGAAAGTTTTCTTGGTCCACTAGACCTCAACTTGACCTCTGCCGTTCCTGGTAACTGCCATTTCTTAATTACATAAAGAACTGAGGAAGCAGCTACATGAAATCTCTTTGCTATCATCTTCCAGCCTTCTCCTGCTTTGTGGCCACCAGTTATTTTAATTTTCAGAGCCAGGCAGCTGCTTAGATGAGCCCATGGCTGCTGATTGTTGGGATGAGGTTTGAGGAGTCAGTGTATTTATAAAGCTTTGAAATTTACATCATCTGACCTTTACTACTGATGACTGGGAACAAGCCAAAGCCCTGACAAGCTAATTAAGGTCTGAGAACTTGGTAAAAGTATCTGAGAGCTCAAATCTCTTGAGATGACCAAACTTTTATATGGTACCTCTTTCCTTTATTCACTCTAAAAATATAGGAAACAAAAATAATACACTAATCTTGCTTGAAATGTTGAAAAGAATCTTTAACCTTAACTTTATTCCTTTTGGAAATCAGTTCATCTTCTACTCATTTAACAATTCACATTAAAAGAAATTTTGACCAAAAGTGCCTAAACTTTTACACACCATTTTCACATTCATAATCCTATTTTTTTTAGTGTATAATCACCTGAAACTAAAAATCTTGTTTTTGTTAGCTTAGAATGAGCCTTTCATATCTACACAGGGAACAGCTCCTCTTCCGTGGAGTCCACCGTGTTTAACCGCCATATTTTATAGTAGCCCAGAAGGGACAAACCAAACAATAGCTCTAAAGAGGGACTTCAGTGTTTGCATGTTACATGAAGACCACCAAAGGTTCTTATACATGCTTGGAAAGGGAGAGGTGAGTGGAGGGGTATTCAGTTGATCGCAATCTGCAATCCCATCACTAGATGCCACTAAATCCCACACACTGGTTCTTTAAATACTATTTTTTTAAAAGGAAAAGAAAAGGGAAATAAATAAATTTTTAAAAAAAACACTTTGAAAAGAATAAATAATTAGAAAATACACAGTACACGAACAAAAGAGAAGGATGAAAATAGAAAATACAAAAATTTCATAATGAATAGAATTTGTAAAAAGCTAAAATTGTTTATTGTAAAATATTCCTTTGCCATTTTTTTGTTTCAAAATTTCAGAGCAGAGCTAGAAAATCTATTATTAATACATTCAAGATTGATCCTTAAATTTGCATTATACTGTATCAATGAGGATTAGAGAAGGTATGACCTTTAGACCTGCTCTGCGCTGAGCCTTTGGGAAAGGTAAAAGTTCATAATGTATGAGGGTTATATCATGGATTTGAATAAAGAATATTGTTTCAGTTATTGGGAAGACCATGCACATGCTAGTTCTAATGTTTAAGGTCAGTAGTAATGATCAGAGTCTGGCCCCAGCGGCTCTTGGTTAGACTATCTGAGAGGCAGAGATATCAGCAGCACTCTCACAGTGTCAGGCGTGAGCACATTGGTAATGAGGGTAGGAGGGGATTCTCAGGAGTTAATCCCCCAAATCCATCTGGGAAGTAGAACAACACAGAGGCAGCATGGTCGGCAGACTGCGTGGCTTTGTTCCCTTTCTGACTCCCACTGGAAGGAAAAAATTTGGAGTCTAACCATGCCGAGACATCAAGATGACGCAGAAAGTTTTGTAATGCTTCAGCTGGGCTGCATCAGGGAAGATCATCCAAATTCTTCATAGCAAAGCGATCAATGGCCCATTGTTCAAGGAAGAAGAACCCGCAGCTCACGTTAGTGCAGCAGTTTAGAAAATAGTGATAGCTACAGAACAGTGCTGGTTTCTTTGTTTGTTTGCCATTAGTCAGTGAAAGTAACGTTTTAGAGTTAAGAGAAACTCATGCCAGAGAGGATGAGTGAGAGTAATCCTAATGAGGAGGAGAATGTGGATCAGGCCAGTAGTGCTCTAGAAGAAGAGGGGGACACGGCTCCGAGGAGACCCCTGAGTACAGGGGCCCGTTTGTGGGACAGAGTCCGCAGCAGTCTGCTCAGACCAAAGGTAAAGATATGGAGAGTGAGTTGTGGACACGTCTGCCCTGGATGTTATTATTAAGAACCTACACTTGAGGACAAACTTGATTTTGCTCTCTCTCTCTCATATCCTCATGATGTTTAAAACCCAAATGGAGTCTGACACAATGTTATATTTCTGTTGGCATTTGTCTCTTTCAAGATTTAGAATCTAGCATTGTATAGCCTGTTATTCTTTTTTGTCTTTCTCATTAAAAAAAAAAAAAAGTCTTATGTAAGAAAACGGTTTTCACTGAATAAAGGATTATCTGAATGAGATTTGATGGTTTCTTGGGTGAAAGAACATCTGCCATATTGGATAGGCACAGTGCTTAGCAGCAGGGACATGATGTTATCACGTTCCTCATGCCTCATCACTGTAAATAAAGGTTGGCAGTTCGGTATTAGTCCAGTGACTAAAATAGATCAGTGACAAGAGTTAACACTACCTTGCCATATGGAGTTGATGTTTATGTTACGCTGAGTGAAGTACCTGAGCAAAAAGTGAACTTAACTCTCACTGTAGTTCACAGTAATATACAGTGTTTTTACGTTTATTATTTTATTTTAATCATAGTGCTCATCTCACTTTAAAGCTGATATGGCTAAAATATTTCCTGGTTTTTGATTCTAAAAAGAAAATTCTAAATTATTGAATGAATTAAAAATTAAGTGACACTTGCAATAAAAATTTGTCTTTTATTTTGTTTCAGCTGGATCCCCAGACATTGCAAAACAAAGACTGGCAAAGGACAGTAATCGCCATGAATGGGGTGAGTTTTTTCCCCAACTCAATGAGAAGAGGCAATGCTACCAATGTTGTTATAGTTGGTAAACAGCTTCCAATTTGGAGATTAGGGGAAAATCATATTAATTTTGTAAAACTTATTTTATTTGCCAAAAAAAGAAAAGGGCAATGTCACTGCTTTTTCTAGTCGGTGTTTGACAAGTCTACATATAGTGATCTAGACCTGGTGTCTGAATGCAAAAAAATGCAGCGAAACCCCCTTTTTTGTTTTCACCAGTTCAATAAAAGCTTGACAAGTCTGAAACTGAAATCTTAATTAGTCTCTGGAGTCTATTTGTTAAACTAGTTAAGATTTGCCTAGTATAGGTGGGTTTTTTTTTTAGCTAGACCTGGTCTGATATAGTCTATATAGAAGAAAGCTGTGAAATTTTCCTTCGTTTTTGACAATGAAATAAATGTTTCACAAACCTGAATCTAATTTCTAATACTTCAACAAATGCAAGTGTTACAAAAGAGAAGGAGAATCAACCGCCAAATATTTTCATTGATCTTTCCCTGACCCACCAAATTGGAAGCTGTTAACTAGATACCAACTTTAGCTTTGTAGATAAAAAGAGAATCATGTTACACAGGTCCAAGAGGACTGTCCAACAGTAATTGTTGGGTTGCTTGTAACAGTGCTTTTTGTTAACTGTAAAAATACAGCTACATGCATTAAAGTAAAACATAAAGTAACATAAAATAACACGTGCTCCAGGTATGTTTGCTTTAGGCTGCTCATGCTGTGAAACTGACATACTGAGCCAGTTTGTTGACCTTGCTGTATCTGTGCTTGTTATACTGTGTTTTAAGATTTATCGTTGCTTTGTTGATGTTACTTTTAGCAACTGTGTCTGCTGTTCGGCAAAGTATGCATAGGCTAGCTTTAAGGCTTGTAAGCTTACATGATTGCATGCAGTAGGTACTGAAAGTAACTGGTTTATTTTTATTTTTTTTTTTTTACTTGTTTCAGATTGAGGTGAAGCTTTCTATGAAATTCGCCAGCAGAGAGTTCAGTTTGAAGAGGATGCCTTCACGGAAACAATCTGGTGTCTTTGGAGTGAAAATCAACGTAGTAACTAAGTGAGTTTTTGATATGTGTTTATTGTGTGTCATTCCTATATACTTATTTTTGATATTTTCTCCCAGCAAGTCAACATATGTTGTGTGTTTCTTATGAGGTCTTTTTTCTTTTTTTGGCCAGAAATTTGAGCTTATGCTGACTCAACGTGTAAATGTGAGAGAAGTGCTGCCATAGTTCAGTGTAAACTGACTTTGGTTCTTATTGTCATAGTAGGAAAAGAACAGGTGTTAGTAATAACACTAACAATGGCTCTGTTCTATTCAAGTGTCCAAGTGAGCCAACATGAACAATACCAGCATCCTGAAACTGATCATTGATAATATTATTAACTCTGCTGCTTGTCCTACTGCGACAACACAAAATGTCTTCTGTGTAAAAGGCCTATTGACAAGACCCCTAACTAAATCTTAACGCTGGCAGCAAACAATAGGGTATATTGGAAATGTGGTCTTGATTCAGGGAAACACTAGTACAAACAGTAATCCTGTGTTGACATAGTACAGACTACACTTAGTTCATGGCCTCATGATCCCAGTCACCATGGCCTCTTGTATTTACACTATTTATATGATGTGTTAATTTGTAAGTAGCCCCTTTAAAACTTGTTTCTGTCTGACTTTGTCCTTACTAGGCGAGAGCGCTCAAAGGTTCCCCTCATCGTGAGACAATGTGTGGAGGAGATTGAACGACGAGGGATGGAGGAGGTGGGAATCTACCGAGTGTCTGGTGTTGCAACTGACATCCAGGCGCTGAAGGCTGCTTTTGATTCAAGTGAGCTCAGTCTTAACTTCATTTATTCGTGATTTGAAAAATGTGGGAAAAAACACAGCTGAGAATGTAGAGATGCTTCGCATGTAGACAACACTAAAGACAAAGCCCTGCAGGACTGTCTCATACTCTACTCAAAAGTGACTTTGAAAGCTTATTGCTCAATTTGCCCTTAGTAGTCTTTGGTATTCCAATGGCTGTCATCTCATCTGCTGCACAGACAACAAGGATGTGGCTGTTATGATGAGGGAGATGGATGTAAACGCCATCGCTGGAACACTGAAGCTGTATTTCCGCGAACTGCCAGAGCCTCTTTTCACTGACGAGCTGTACCCCAACTTTGCTGGAGGCATCGGTCAGTCGCCAGGTTTTTATTTTTGCATCACTTTCATTGGTTAGGAGGGCATAACTGCAGTGGCAAGCTGTGACACCAAGCCTGTTCATTTGTGCTTTTGCCTTGCAGCTCTGTCTGACAGTGTAGCCAAGGAAAGCTGCATGCTCAACCTGCTGCTGTCTCTACCAGAACCGAACCTGGTTACCTTCCTCTTCCTGCTTGACCACCTAAAAAGGTAAACAACCTCAGTTAAGATACATTATTTGAACTATTGTATATTTGTATCGGCTGCATAGTGTACTGTACTGTAAAATGGCTATTAAATACTGCAAAATTATCTTTTTCATCACAATTTGATACTCTCATGATTGTGAGTACATTAAGGTTTTTGCATTGCTTCTACAGGGTGGCTGAAAACGAGAGCATCAACAAGATGTCTTTGCACAACCTGGCCACGGTTTTCGGTCCCACTTTGCTTCGGCCTTCTGAAAAAGACAGCAAAATCTCAAACAGCTCACAGCCGATCTCCATGAATGACAGCTGGTCTCTAGAGGTCATGGCTCAGGTAAAACTCCAGTCAGGATGGTGAGACAGGGATATCGGGATAACCTTTGAGTGTCTGATCGCCTCGTATGTATCTCCATAGGTCCAGGTCCTTCTCTACTTCCTTCAGCTGGAGAGCATTCCAACACCTGACAGCAAACGTCAAAGCCTTTTATTCTCTACTGAAGTATAACAGGAATATCATGCACTTATCGGTAAATGTCCTGTTTGGAGAAAAAAACGTCAGCTGCTTAATGAGGTGGATGCTGCTGCACAGCTATGGCTGGCTGCTTCACTGAGAAGATGCTTAGTTTAGCCACCAGGGAGCACCATCCATACATTGTAAACTGGAAAACAGCCACCACACCTAAAGCCATTTCTTTTTTTACTTACAAGCTTACCTGCTGTGTCACTAAAAGACATCCCTATATGATGTATGTACAATATATATCTTTTTTTAAATTTAATTTAAATTTCAAGAAACATCGTTATAGTTGTTGTATTTCATAATTGTCCCATACTCTGTTCTGTCACAGTCACATTAGCTCCAGTCATAGGGGAGCTTTCTGCTGTCGCTGATTTTTTTCAGATTTCTTTCCGTGGATGGCTGGTGAATTAATGGACATATATTTTTCATGTCTATACATGTTTGTTTTTTTCCCCAGAAATGTTTGTCTTGGTTGAAAGCTCACCTGTGCCAATGCTTCCCTGCTGAGGACCAATAGAACATTTCAGTTACCCTAATGTTTACAATCTCTTAATTTTGTACAGAAGATATAGTATGAGTCTGAAAACTCTAGGTATCATACAACAACATGCAGGCATGTTGATCTAACCCTATGAGGTGTTGTTTTTCTCTGTGCTATACAGTTTGTATAGTGTCCTTATTTAGTTTGCAGTTACTTCTGGTGGTGTCTGAGCCAGTTCTCATGTAGATATGGGTGCTTTTTTTGGAGGTGGTACTGAGAAGTGAAAGACTGATCATTCCCGGAAAAGCCAAGGTATAACAAGCCTTCCTTTGGAATGTATACTATGCTGTGTAAAATTTTTATTTTGATTTTGCCATTGTCTTTGCCCATATTTTGTACGTTTTGCGCCCACATAGTTTTTTCGACTCTTTCTAGTTGGATATATTCAGATTGAGTTAATGCACATGTGTTACTATCTGCATTCCTTGTACCTAATCTTCTACCTTTATAGGACAAAACCACACTGCTGTAGAAAGGAGAGCACCCGGAGATTATCTGAAATTCCAAATGTTCCCTATTAGGATCGTAGAAGCACAGTGATTCACTCATATCCAAATCTCCTGAGTTATTAACAGGTCAATCAATCACATACCGAGTATTACTTTCAACCCTCTGTGAAAATATACTGTCTGATTGAATTAATTTTTTTCCAGATCACCACAAGTATACACTCGATAGCACGCACTATAACCTGCAGTGCTTGTGATTCATGTAAATTAAGCAATAAGTCTTAGTAATTCATAGGATGAGCAATGACCAGTGTGTCATCTATGTATGATTTATGTAAATAAAAACTTGATCACATTATCCTTGCATTGTCTCCTTCCCCAGTGTTGAATAAAGTTTGGGACTTCAGTGTTTCATCTTTGACATTACACCACTTGGATTAGTCCCAGTGACAGTGTCCCAGTTTACAGTTCTTTTTCTGCAGGGAGCCCATGTGTTGTGGCCCCCTGCTGCAAGCGGTACCAGCTGTTCACTGTGCAACCTCCTTGTGAAGCAATGCAAGCAGGACTAAGACTGCTCAGTGCAGGACCATGCAACACAACATTTTACACGAAAGTTTGACTTGTGCTTTTTTTCCTCCTGGCATAGCAACGTGTCCACATAACTTGACAGTCTGATAATAACTTTGTGTGATGTATACATCATCAATTACACGAGGGGAAACGAACTGGTCTAAGGAGACTACTGATTATCCAGTAACCTGGACATTTGCCCACCGGCTCCTCTGTGATCAGGGGCGTGTGAGGAGCTCCGCAGCCTCCTGGCCTTGCTCCAGGATGTCATCGGAGGACGACAGTAAACGCACCGGTGAATGTTGAACCGTGGACCGTGGACCGTGGACCGTGAACCGTGGACCGTGGACCGTGGACCGTGGACCGTGAACCGTGGACCGTGGACCGTGGACCGTGAACCGTGGACCGTGGACCGTGAACCGTGAACCGTGGACCGTGGACCGTGAACCGTGGACCGTGGACCGTCCCTCCGGCCCGGAGCGTGATGCTGAGGTGATGCAACCAGAGGAGGGGGCAGTGAATCATCCGGCTGTTTCCAGCAGAAAGGAGCTGACATCCGAAACCGATGCTGCCCGCTGGCGTCTCAAATTGTGGGATTAGCGAAGTATTAGCGACCGCAAATGGACGTTCATCGGACTTTTATTAATCCCTCTCAATTGAAAATTTAGCAGAACCTCAGGTATGAATGTTTTTTTCAGTCTTGCTGACAGAGCGCTGCCTCTTTGCCGGCTATGCTAACATCGTTAGCCTAACGGTAGCATTAGCTACCTTAGGCTTTGGTTTTGCTAACTGACAGCTGAGGTAAATTAACTGACTCAACAGAAACACACACCTACGCTAAAGCAACGTTGACTACGCTGACTCTCTGTGTTGGTTTAGTTTGTTTTAAGCAGCAGGATAATTATTGTCTAAACCCTCAAACCAGATTTTAGTTCAGCTGTCAAGCAAGTAAAATATACATGGAGCTGTACAATGAAATATTTCAAAATAAGTTTGCCCGATGTGGTGAATTCAGCCTCAGTGTACTTCACCGTTCAATGTGCGTTAATATAAGCGATTTCTTTCTTTATTTCGTTTATTAATGTAGTTGTTTATTCGTTTATTTATTACCACAGTTGATACTGAATTGAGCTTGTTTCCCATGTAGAGACCATTTAAACGGTGACAGTGTTGTAGTCGGCTGTATATTTGTTGTTTAAAATCTCTTGTCGTTCTGGGGATTAGTTTTAAAACAATACCAGTGTTGGGACATTTAGTTTTGCCAGTACTCTGTAGGTTTTAGAGTAGTGAGTATTTGAGATTAAAGTCCTACCAATAATTTGAATGACTTTAGTTTCACTGTATCCATGTGAAGCTGAGAATATCGCATTTAACTTGGCTGCTAATATATGCAATAATAAACATATCGTACATTATATTTGTTTGCATGTGCTCTAATACACTCGTGTTTTTACATGGTGCAAATTCTTTCAGTTTATCCAGGTTTCGATGTATTAATCACAGTTGAAAATAAAAAGTGGATGAAGGGTTGCGCCTACGTGTCTAGCGCTTAGTGCTTTTGTTTTGAAAGCGTGTGGCCAAATAGGAAGTGAAATTACTGGAATTCCCTGCGTGCCTGACCCTAAAGCTAACTAGCTAGCTGGGTTATCTCCTTGGTTTAAAGTTGCCATTTGGCCACTAACGTGATAGCACCGTTGGCTGAATAGTCCGTAGAGTGGGCCAGTTGCCTCTGCCTAATTGGTTTTGTTGTTAAAGTATGTACTTGTGTAACTAAGGGACACACCGTCAGGGCTAAGGCTAGCCGTGTTGCTGCTAATGTAGGTGTAACCAAGAACAATGTAAATTCGCCACCCCCCTGAGAAGAGTCAACAGTGGGCTGATGGTATAGTTGGTCAGTGCGTTTCTGCTGGAGCTCCTGCCTCTGTGTGTGTCTCACTAAAGCCTCCTCTCTATTGCGCACTCACGTCATTTAATATCATCTTGTTTTACCAGAGGTGACAGATGTTCCCTTGCTTTCCCGGAATAGATTGGGAAAGAGCAATATTTCACAGCCCACTCTTTAAACCAACGCCCGGGAGACTTAGGGAATCTTCCTACTTCACTGTGTCTTATCATTACATGGCCTGTAGAAAAATTTATGGGGAAAATCTCAATCTTGGAATCTTTGCCCCCAAATGACATTGAACAAGGGGAAAGAGAAAAAACACAATCACACCATGGGTCTTTACTTATACAAATGTTAATGCTGTGGATGGGCTTGCTCTCCACTGCAAGGCTGATGCTAATGATGTCAAAGGTGGCAAGGGGTTAATATATCAGACCATTTACATCAGTGATCCTTAATTTTTTATTAGCATATTCTAGTAGCATTGAAATACAGAATTTAGTGATTGTCATTTACCTGAAGGCTCAAGGCTAGACACTGTCCGCTCTGTCTCTTGCAGACTGTTGCTTGCTTGTCCTTGTATGCACAGTCTCCCCTTTAGGCTGTACTCTTTTTTTTTTTTTCTCCTTTACTGGAGACGCCACCACAGGAAGCTGATGTTATGGCAAGGAAGTGCCTCCCCACAGTTAAAGCATGAATAAGGAAGGAGAGCAGGGAATGGGGTATTTATGAGTTACTAGACCACTACTCCTCCTACCTTCTTCACTTCCTAGACTGTTTCTTCTTCATCCTCGGTCTCAGTGACGTGCTTTTGTTAACTGTTTGTAAAGGAACACTACACATACTTGTTCTTTTGGTCAGCCTTGGAGTGGGTCCATTGCACTCATTAACACTGAAATCAAATCCTGTAGCTCAGTTTAATTTTATTCAGGACATATGTTATTGGCTTTCGGCCCAGTGTAGAGCAGCTGACATTATGCAGCACAGAACAACTTTATTTTTCAATTTGAATTTAGACAGGGTTCTCATGTTTTCCAAATGTGAATAATTCTGTTTACAACCTCCTACCGTTCATGGCATCGTCTGTGTTATAGATAGTAATAGAAGTTTTATATACTTAGTAGGTGACTTATATGTTATAGATTCTGAATATTATATGAAAAATCACAAATCCTTCTCAGCTGTTTTATGCAGTTGGCAACAAATCACCTTGGCTAATATTTTAAAAATTGTCTTCCATTGACAAACCCGACAGACAACGGTCATCTCTGTCGGCTTAAACTGTCATAAAATTACAGGGGAACAGGCTACATCTGACCATGAAACTGATGATCAAGCATTGTCTGATTACTTTTGAGCCTCTAAAAATGAGGGACTATGTATAAAAATTGCTAATTTCTAAACAGGTAATGTGATATTTTTGTTAAACCCTTTTAATTCAGCTTAAAGTCTACACTTCAACCATATCTTAATGGTTTTATTTCAGATCCATTGTGGTGGCATACAGAGGCAAATTTACAAAAATTGTCACAGTCCAAATACTTATAGACCCAAATGTATTGTTTTAAGAGGCTTAAATGTGCCTTTTTGCCGTAGATCGTTTAGACCTACACAGTGAAGTGCATACTGTTTTGCAGAGTGGGAGAGTGAAAGAAAAGGCCGCTGACTCTGCCCCATTTAGCTGCTCTGTTGGTCCCGGGCCTGCACTCCCCTGTCTATTCAGATCCAATGAAAAGGGTTACGCTCTAGCTCGCAGCTCTCTGTTTCAGACATGTGCTCTAACACACATTCAGCTATTCAGAAAACTGAGTAGTTGTTGAGAACACATGTCAGTACTCAGGGAAAAAGCCCTGTACAATTGAAACATATGTGTTATGGATTAGTGGATGCAAATAGAGATACAAATAATAATGACAAGAAAACATGGATGGTGTGTAAAGACAGATGACATAGGACTAATTTAAAGGCAAAAAAGAAATCCTCATGACTAAGAAGCTTAATGTGGTAATAAATGACTGAAAAAATGCTTGAGTAATTATATAATATCAAAATAGTTGATGATTAATTTATTGCCTGTCAACTAACTGATTCAATGATGAACGTCAGATTAGTAGAAGTACTGGTCATGGCAGACTGAAACACAACAAAAGCTCTCCAGGCAGTTGTTTATTGCTCCAGTGCATACACAACTTAAGACAATCTGTCAACATGTAATGTTTTGGTCTAGCCAAGATGCTGTGATAACTGTCACTATGGCCATGATATAAAGCCTCCAAATAAGGTTAGGCCAGTGCAGATGAAAATGCATATAAACAATATGAATAAAAATATGTTTCTGAAATATGTTATGTGAAAATTGCATTTGTATTGCAACCATTGGCATGCAGTACAGGTCTGTCTCGGTAAATATAATATTCCTCTGCATCAGGAGCCACAGAGCTGCATAGTCTACCCAGCTGAGACACATTTCTGCCTTATCCTCCATATGAGGCAGGAGAGTTGATTCTTTTGTTTGTGTGCGGCTCTTTGTAAACTTGCACATAACTAACTGTCTATGGTCTGATGGTATGTGATGTATTTTTGTAGCTGTACAGTTTTTGTAAGCATGTTGTTTTGAATAAAGATTTCACCCCCCCCACACACAAACACACACACACATACACATTTGTATCTGTAAGTATAATCAGACTCTTCATAACCCTTCCTAAAGGGTAGAGCTCTGTGTGTTTTTGTGGTTTGGTTATATGAAGTAGATACAGTTAAACTCCCAACATCTACAAAACTCGAGGAAAAGGTTAACCTGACAGCTGTAACAAGTCCATTATATATAGTCATGACAAGAAAAATGAATCACTTTTAGGAGTTTGTGTGTTTAAAGAAGAAGGTTTAGTGCAGGATTAAAGATTTAAACTAACACCTGTATGTAGAAAACACAGCTGAAATCTATTAGTAAAGTATTTGATTTTGAAGTAAGTGCATGTGTGGTTAGGTAGCAGGTTATATTGGATTCTCTGGGAATATCGACAGTGAGGAAGTACACAGCATGTGGATGCTATCGTGAGCAGATCCCCCCCTGTTCTGGCTGTGTTAGATTTGAATTGTTGGTTAATTTTTTTTCGTGTGTATTTATTTACCTAAGATTCATGGAAAAGTTTCAGTCAATGAATTGTGTAAACATTTACGCTCTATGCTCTCTCACTAGTCGGCCTCTCAAAGTGTTCTGTTTAAAGAATGATTTACTGCTGATATCTGATTATATTTATTTCCATACCCAAACAACCCACTTCTGCTCAGGGAAACAACAGAGCACTGACTCAGAGACAGATTGAAGCCTGGTTTCCTGTGTATAATAAATCACTTTTGCTCACTTTTTCCACTCCAAGATATCCAAATCTGTGCTAAAGTACTTACTCTTTGTCTCCAGCTGTGTCGCAAATCTTGCTATCATGGCATCAAGTCATGGTCTCTTCAGACCTGAACACACGTGAGCAATACTGAATAAAGCCTCCTGTGTTTTTATACAAGGTTTTGCTATTTGATTAAAGCCAGTTTCAACAGCGTGTTCACTGCCAAATGAACACAATTTATTGGCAGTGAACACAACAGATAACTCAAACATAGTTATAGGGACTGCATTTGTTTAATAGAATGTTTTTGTATCATGTTTTGCTAATTTAACACAATTTTGAATGATACTCAGCCGAAGAAATAGAAAACAGTGCCCTCATTAAATTGTTATTAGGACTCTTTTCTGGGTTGTCAGGTTGTTTAAACAGAGTAACGGTGATTGTGAACTGGTATGACCACATCCTGAACAAACATGGCACTGAATGATTTCCTTGGCAGTGCATGATGAGATCCAGTGCATCATAGCAGTTGGCTGGTAACAGACTAACAGACTCACATTTTCGCCTCACAAAATATGAAGGCAGTTGTAACGGTTTGAGCTTTCACTTTGACCCGTGAGGGAATCTACTTTACCTTTTTTGGCTCTACTGATCGTTGTACGCAAAGCTATAAAAAACTCTTTGTTGCCCATCCTGAGGCATAAACTGTAGGACCACATTCTTCCCAAAAATAAAAATATACAGATTGCAGCAACCACCCACATAGATTTAACTATGTCTTTATCAGTGTCATCATTATCGTAGCCCCAGAGCTGTGAGGCTACACTGACTTTACTATCACAAACACATGACAGCCATCTAGTGGAGGCATTGGTTGACCTGTGGAAGCCTCTAGTTCACTGTTTATCTTGCATTCCTATATCTGGGGTGGTCCTAAAGCTGCCTCAAAAGCTACCAAATGTAACTCCAGTGAAGACAAAATGATTTAAATTGCAAGTATGCGTGGTGAAAATACGAATATACATAAACTTATCATGATAGAGATCTGGAGCAAAGGCAGAATTATCCACTACCACCCAAACACCAACTACCTTAAATAAACTTAAAATCACAGAGACTGACAGAGGTCTCTAGAAGTGCTTAGCTGTTCAACGTAGTCTCTGTGTTCTCTAGTGTTTAGGGAACAGCCTCTGTGGAAAGAATTCCTCCTCCACGGAAAAACTGGAGCTATCACTCTGCACGCTGACATACATTACCTTTCTCCTCCCTCCTTTACACACAGATTGAGCTGTAAATGTATCTGCATCAGAGAGCTCAGTATGAAGAAGTCAGCCCGGCCAGCGGTGAGTAAGGCAAGTGGAGATCGAGGGAAGGCTGAGGCCACAGCCACCGCTGGAACCGGAAAGCCTGCAGCCAAGACCAGCACCACAGCACCTCTATCTAAGGTAAGTGTCATCATGTGATGCACCATTTAGCAGCTTAGAAGTATCACTGGTTTGCCATGCTTGAATTTGATTTCATTTTCTTGTTTGTAAGTGAATGTTTTGAATGTTTGTGCTTTCAGGTGAAAAGCAATGATGACCTTTTAGGAGCTATGGCCGGAGGGAATCCTGCATCAAGTAGTGCTGTCACCAAGACCAAGAGGACTGCCTCCATTGGGACTAGTGCTAACAACCTAGACAGCAAGCCAAAGACAACTTCAGGTATACCTAAAATTTTATTCCTAAATATTAATTTCATATTTTGTAATGCTAGAAATTTAAATATTACCTTTTCCTCTCCTACCAGGTACTTCATCCAAACGTACGACATCCTCAACTTCCAAGGAGCCAAATTCATCAAGAGACCGTCTGCGGACATCCAGGACATCAGCTGCTAAGAAGCAGTTGGTATCAGGGACTGTAGCTGGGGATGTAGCCTCAGGAAAGCGGTCTCGTAGCCAGATCGTAACAGAGTCTGAGGGCCGTATGAGCAAGTCTAAATCAGACGGCCAGATCAGTGATAAGGTGGCCTTGGAGGCTAAAGTAAAAGACCTGTTGGGTTTGGCTAAAAGCAAAGATGTAGAGATCCTACACCTGCGGAGCGAGTTGAGGGACATGAGAGCCCAGCTGGGTTTGGGAGGGAAAGAAGTGCCACTGCAAGAAGAAGGTGGGGAAGAAGACAAGCCCCAGGTTTCAGCCATTACAGCAGCTGACGTGGAGTCCACTCTGATTCTCTTACAAGAGCAGAACCAGGCCATCAGAGAGGAGCTGAACCTGCTGAAGAGTGAGAACCGCATGCTGAAAGACCGGCTTAATGCACTGGGTTTCTCTCTGGAGCAGAGGCTGGACGGATCTGACAAGCTCTTCAACTGTGCCTCCCTGAGCCCAGACCACCTGGCAGCAGGCAGTGGGCAGAGTGATGGTGGAGGCACAGGTACACTGACCTCCTCAGTGGAAGGCTCTGCCCCAGGATCTTTGGAGGATCTGCTCACAGGACACCAGCATGGAGGCTCAGCGGACAACCTTGACAGTGAATCCAGCGAGGTTTACCAGGCTGTCACTTCCAGTGATGATGCGCTTGACGCCCCCTCTGGAGCCTCCTCATCGTCTGAGTCGGAGTGTGCGCCCAGCAGGGAGCGCTCACGGAGGGGCAGCAGTGGCAATGCCAGCGAGGTGTCAGTGGCCTGTCTGACAGAGCGCATCCACCAGATGGAAGAGAACCAGCACAGCACTGCGGAGGAACTCCAAGCCACACTACAGGAGCTGGCTGACCTGCAGCAAATCACCCAGGAGCTGAACGGGGAGAACGAGCGGCTCGGTGAGGAGAAGGTGATCCTCATGGACTCCTTGTGCCAGCAGAGCGACAAGCTGGAGCTCTACGGTCGCCAGATTGAGTACCTGCGCTCTCTGCTGGATGAGCATCATATATCTTATGTGCTAGAGGAGGACATCAAAAGTGGCCGCTATATGGAGCTGGAGCAGCGCTATGCAGACCTGGCAGATAATGCCCGCTTTGAGAGAGAGCAGCTGCTGGGGGTGCAGCAACACCTGTCCAACACATTAAAGATGGCTGAACAGGACAATGCTGAGGCCCAGGAGATGATTGGGGCGCTAAAGGAGAGGAACCACCAGATCGAGCGCATTATGGAGTCAGAGAGACAGGATCGGACCGCCATGGCAGCTGCACTCGAGGAGTACAAGGCAGCAGTGAGCAACGACCAGGCCGAGCTGAGCCGCTGCAGAGCCCAGCTGGACCAGGAGAGGCAGAGGGTGGCTGAGCTGTACTCTCTTCACACTGCAGGGGACAAGAATGACATCTGCCAGCTGCTAGAAGGTGTACGACTGGGGAAAGAGGAGGCTGAGGCCAAGGCTGCGAAGATGCAGGAACAGCTGGAACAAGCCCACAGTGAACTCAACAGGCTGCAAGAGACTTTCACTAAGGTTAGTTAAATTTGAGGCCTGAAACAGAACTTGAGATGTGAAATTAGAGGCTATCGCAGTGTGTGGGTTAATGATGCTTGATAGGTGCTTAACCCAAATGAAACTTTAATCGAGGATGCAAAAACTCAGGCAAAAGTTTCTGGGTTACTGAAATTACTGAGTCTCCCTTTTTATCATTCATAGGCCAGTACCAGGTTTCATGTTGTTTGCAGCTTGCTAGAATAACACTAGACTGAGGATAACTATGCAGATTTATTAATAAGACACACTGTACAGAACACATCTCTTTATGTTATAATATGACCCCAATGAAGCTTTGTTGCACATTAGTTGGCTCATTACCTCATGGTTTGTTAATAATTAAATGAGGAATACTCTTCATCTTGTTTGTGCAGCTGGAGAGGGAATACAGAGACTTCCAGGAGCAGGTGCAGCGGCAGATGGCCGAGCAGGAGCGCGCACTTGAGAAGCAGCGCGTGGAGCTACAGGAAAAAGAGACAGAGATTGCTGACATGAAGGAAACCATCTTTGAGCTGGAGGATGAGGTGGAACAACACCGTGCTCTTAAACTCCACGACAACCTCATCATCACAGACCTTGAGAGTAAGTGGATTGGAAACGCACTTTGTAATAAGCTGAGTCTGAACTTGTTCTTATTGCCAAACTCTGACTGGATAGCAGGCAGTCAATGATCATTTAGAGATCCTCTTGTTTAAACCAAAATCAACATCTTCTAAGGTATGGTTTGAGTGAACAACTTCCTCAATGTCCTCTAAGACTGTTTGCATTTATACCACCAACATCTATCTTCCTTTTTCAGACTCTGTGAAGAAGCTACAGGACCAGAAACACGACATGGAGAGAGAGATTAAAATTCTTCACCGCAGACTGAGGGTGAGTCTGCTGCCCTGTAGTATGATGTTGTTTGAGGATGGGGGCAGACTCAGATCAAATACCATTTGTATAACATTAGATTGATTCTAATATGCTAGATGGAAGACAGACAGTAAAGTGAATTATATTTAAATTTAAGCTGGTAAAACCAATTATGAGTAAGTAAGTATTTGTAGATACTTCTCTGGATTCAGAGATGGCAGGTATAGCTTTTACACTTAGTCTAAGCAATGTTAAAGCTGCTAAAATTTTTATATTCAAAACAGATAAAATGAGTGTATAATATGAAAGATTGTAGTGACAAACCAAAAGTGAATTATCACCTGTATTTGCAGTTAACCTCTACAGACCATTTGGGTTCTTTTAGTTCATTGTTTTAGTTTTACAGCCAGCAAAAGTTTTAATTAACTGTCACTGCTCTCATCAGCCCAGTGTCAGGCCACACTGCCTCTGAATGACCAAAAAAACATGAATGATTGAAACAAGTTTAGTGTTCAAATGTTTCAGTTAGCCTAAATAATGTTCAGCTCTTCACTGTTGTCTCGATGGTTGTGTGTTTGTCTGCAGGAGGAGTCTATGGAGTGGCGTCAGTTCCAGGCTGATCTGCAGACAGCTGTTGTCATTGCTAATGACATCAAGTCGGAGGCACAGGAGGAGATTGGAGACTTGCGGCGACGACTGCAGGAAGCGCAGGAGAAGAATGAGAAACTGAGCAAGGAGCTGGACGAGGTCAAGAGCCGAAAGTAAGAGCCACAGAGAGACATTTAGAGAAACTCGCTGACATCTTCTGTCTTGTGTTTCTAAACAGAAGGAGGGGAGATATAACTCTTAATTGATTATGAAGTTGGATGCTCAGTAGCATTGTTTACGTTTATTCGTTCCTGATGAATTTCCCAGGACAGAATTATAAATAATACATTTTAAGTGCTATTCAATCATAATTGTCCCTACAACTTGTTTTAAGTTCCTGAATCAGAGCTATTCTAAAACCATAATGTGGAAATTGACAGCATAGGTGCTCTGAGTGTGCATACTGAGTAGAATACTTCATTTTTCCCAGGCAGGAGGAGGAGAGAGGCAGAGTGTATAACTACATGAATGCTGTGGAGAGAGACCTGGCTGCTCTCAGACAGGGGATGGGTCTCAGCCGGCGTTCTTCCACCTCCTCAGAGCCCTCGCCCACTGTAAAAACACTCATCAAGAGCTTCGACAGTGCTTCACAAGGTACCACATGATGTTAAAATGTCCTGCTTTCAACACTTTTATACCATTACTAGCTATGGATCTATATACCCCTGCATATGATGGATTTTTCAGATTTAACATAAGTTTCACAATGTAAATATACATTATATAAAAGTATACTGAGCCATATGTAACAAACTGTCCCTTATTCGTGTTAACTTAGGTCCACCGTCCAACGGTGCCTCTGTGGCTCCAACAGCCTCGGCTGCCCCGCTACCACGCACCCCCCTCAGCCCCAGTCCCATGAAGACACCTCCAGCAGCTGCTGTTTCACCCATCCAGGTATAGGAGGAGAGGCTTTGTATGAATTTGTCTCTAAAATATCCTTTTTATTTCCCCCTCTGTTACCATATCATTCTAGACTTTTTAGTGGTTAGTTAGTTATGAACTCTTTGTCCATAATATGGAACGTCTGGCTTTGATACAGGGCTTTTAAAACAAATTAAGACAAATGATGAGTATATCAAGCATAAAACAAACAGCAACACGATTTTAAAAGACATAAATGCAAAATTAAAAATCCCTAGATGCAAGATTTATGTTTTAACAACCATTATGATACACCACATCAGAAACCCTTGACTGTAAAAAAAATTTTAGAAAAATGCCTGTAATCTGAATTTATTGTTTTAGAAATAACACAGATTAACGGATTTACCAGGTGAATGAGAGATGACCAGATAATCCTAACAACCTTTTCCGTTAACATTGTGAATACATAGTCTAAAGAATATAATTTGCAGGGGAAATAATCATAATAAATCAAAATGCTAATAGTTTTAGTCCTGCAACTAATGATTTTAATTGTTGATCTGACAATTGCCTTCCTTTTTAAAAATTTGTCTAAGAAATGTCAAAAAATAGTATCAAATGCACATTATTATTTCTCACAGCCTAAGGAGGTGTATTCCGATTCCTTATTTTTTTTCTCAGTTCTACGTATGCAGTACCCTGTGAAGACCATATGTCTCAAAAACATCAACTTTTCATGCACTTGCTAAAACAGCTGTTTATAGCTTTGTGACAGTTTGTCTATTTGTCTAAGGAAGTAGGAAGTAGAATTTTATCAACCAGTAAAAAAAAAAAAAAAAAAAAATTCTGAAAAATCTAAGATCGCCAAATTTGGAGAGACTAAGTTGTCCATGTCAAAAAAAAACAAACAGTTGTATCACCATTGAGAAACATTTTATATTTTATTTCTCTTAACCAAGACTGTTAATGGAAGTTGTAATAAAGAATTCTGTTTTGTTTTGGTTTTTTTGCTACTTTAGAGACACTCCATAACTGGGTCTATGTCAGCAGCCAAGCCGCTGTCCTCACTGAGTGATAAGAGGCCCAGCTACACAGACATCTCCATGCCAGGTGAGGCAGCTGTTACCTTGAGGATTTACATTAACTCAGTATACTGAATTAATACTGACACTTTCTTTATCTCAGAACTGTAGCTCTCAGAAATCTAAGTATTAGTATATGAAAGGGCAGAATACTATGCTCTAAATTATGGGTAAAACACAGTATATATGCCAAAGTCCATTGTACTCTGTTATACATATGTCAGAGTAAACTGGCATATGGTTAATAGGAAAGTTCCCCTATCATGAGAAATAAAGGAACAGAGTTTTCCCACAGATCTGGAGTTGGGAGTTTTTGGATTTACTGTATGTTAGCGTCATTTTTTAGTTCATCAAAACGCTACAGTGGATGCTGAGAGGGAAATGATGAGCCATCACATTCTGGAGAACTACCCTCAGTTAGTTCTCTCAGTAATGAGTTCAAATTTTTCATGTTAACATGCTGACTTGGCAGTAGCTTCCCAAGATGTTTTTTTTTTCTCTCTGATTTATACTTTCTTGCTGAGTGTGTGGACCTTGTGCGTTGATATTCCCTGAACTCCGTGGGGCTGGAATGTGGCTCTTTATTGACCCTGTTACATCTAATGTCAGAGGAAGTCCTTCATAGAGACGCTCTTACTTTATGTGACCTAAATAATGTGATCTATCCACAGCCGAACACCTTCTCAGGGGAACCTCGGCTAGCCGGCCTCAATCTGTCCTCCAGAGGGTTTCCAACATGGACTCCACCAAGGCAATCTCAGGTTGGAGTTGCTAGTCTAGTTATAAGAAGTTTCGATTTAAGTTTAAAAGGAAAAAATAATTCTTTAATTGTCGTTTGTGTCCTGAGCAGTGTCCCGCAGGAGCAGTGAGGAGATAAAGAGGGACCTGTCAGCTCCAGACGGGGCCTCCTCATCCTCTCTGATGGCTATGAGTGCAGCCTCCTCTCCACTGTCGCTGTCCTCCTCCTCTCCCACCGCCTCCATCACCCCCACAGCACGCAGCCGTCTAAGGTACCTCCTCCTGGAGTAATGCCTTACCCATATGTGGTGCCAAGGGGTAGAAGTGGATGACATTATTTGCCTGTAATCCAGCAAATGGTCTTGCATTGCCTGTTTAAAGTCAGTGTTTTTTTTCCATTCTTCTCAGTGATTTAAATCTGTCAGTTGCTCGTGTGAAGTTTACTTCTTCCTATTTCTGTGACTGGTCTGTTGGCAAAGCATAAAGCCCAAGTGATGTCAGCTTTCCTAGCTCACTAAGCACGCCTGCTTAACAAATAGCGTGTCTGCCTCTCTGATTTAGTAAATCTTTTAAAACAGTGCAGAGTGTTTGCTTAAATGTTTCTTCTGTGTGTCTACTAAAGAGAGGAGAGAAAGGACCCGTTGTCAGCACTGGCTAGAGAGTATGGAGGCTCCAAGAGAAATGCTTTGCTAAAGTGGTGCCAGAAGAAGACTGAGGGCTACCAGGTAGGTTAATGTTCTGTCACAGGTTTGTACTTAACTGATTGGAAGTGTCTGTGAATTCACTCTAGTGTCTTGGGCAGAAATTGACAATAATTAAAAATCAAAGTGAAAGCGGACCTCGACCTGTTCTACACACCAAAGTTCATCGAATCATAATTTTTTCTGAAGGCTGAAGACTACAAGTTTGAAAATCAAAAAAATCTGAGGTTGTGGAGTTAGAAAGAAGTGAGCTAACCAGAGCTCTTTAGCCCATTCCTCATTGAGGCTATTGGCTTAAGGCCACATGCCCAAAACTCTGGCTCAAAACTCTGACCCAAACTATTGGCAGTCAAGTTTCATTGTGGGTACTGTAGGTACCAGGATTTGACAAGGAAGGAGAAAGGATTGGATAAAAATCACAATATCTCCTCAATGAGTCTTGATTTAGCAGTAGATTTCATATATGAGTAATATATGAATGAACTGCTAAATCAGAGGAAATATTCTTTTACACTTTGTAACATTCACACATGCCAGCCAGTCATTTCTTTCTGTGTAACTGTCTTTAGTGAAAGGTCATAAAACAGGATTCACAATCTGATTTTGAAAATGGCTAACTACAGAAGAAGCCTTTGATAAAAAAATAAGAAAAACGTCATTCATTTCGTCATGGCAGGATGACTATGGCTGGATCAAATTTGGCAATTCAGATCTGTGGTTTGTGGCATATGGCCAGTTCCCGTCAAAAGCAACAAGATGACATGATGTTGTGTAAAGGCAAAGAAAACAGTGTCTGGAGAGCTACAAAAACAATCAGCCGCACAGAAAGACAGCACTGTTTTCTCTTCCGCTGGTTTATGACTTTTATGATAGAATTATGACTTTCATACCACACATTTGTAATTGATGTTTATGACTGTTTGGGTGATAGAATTTATACACTATGCAAAATATGAAAGGGATCTAAATATAATCTTTTTATAGTAATTAGAGTTGATTGTTCTTTTTTTTAATTATTTGACCAGTATATATTGTCCAGAGGCTAATAATTTAATGACTAGATCGAGGGAAAAATATAAATGTTGATAAATGTTGAACCCTGTCTGCTGAACTGACCTCGAGCAAGAACTGAATCTGAAGAAGCTTCCTGAGCCATGACTATGACATAGCATGATAGTTTTCATAAGGGATACTGATAGTAACAGAAAGGGAAATTTAATAACACAAGTTCTGAAATTAGGGTGGCATAAACAGTGAGGCTGATATCAGTGAGATCATATTAAAAACATTACTGTTGGATTAAATGGTGCATCATTTCCTTATCCGTCCCTTGTGCGTAGGAAGGCAATTCAAATCCAACATGAGAATTTTGGACTCCACTTACACTAAAAACCTATGTATAGAGTTTTTCAAATTTAATGTATAATAAAAAACACATTAAAGAGCTTTAGAAGAAAAAAAAATGCTGACCACAAGAGGTATCAAAAATGGGGTTTGATTTCATTAAAAACTTAAGGATTATAGCAGTCTTTAGTCCAGGTGCCTTCTGTTTTGGTTTAGTGTAATGGTGTTGTTACGCAAACATGGTGTCTTTCTTTTATAGGTCTCATCTGATGATTGCAGTTTGTTCTCTCTGGAGCAAACACGGAGACAATAAAAACATTAAGCACTGACCTTGAAATTACTTAAATTGACAATGAGTAGGTTTCTAAGGAATTGCTTGCCATACTGAAGTGATGTTTTTTTTCGCCTCCTAACAGATGTAGGTTATGCTTAACATGATACCTAAGGTCCTCTGCAGGAAGTGGACCAAACCTCTGTCACATCCAGTGTTACCTACCTGACAAAAACAGGAGGCCGTCCCTGACTCATGTACTATCTAGATTATAGAGAGTACATGAGACTTGGGCATCTAGTTACATTTAACCTCAGTGGGTGTTTGGAGGGGGGTGTATATCTTTGATTTCAAGGATCAGATGACAGTTGATGCCGGAAAAAATGACAAATGTAATTCAGATGAGTAATGTTGATATTTAAAAAATCCAGAACCATCATGAGGTCGAGCTGCCGGTGTTTGAGGTTAAAAGTTCCATGACAGCTGAATTTATTGTGACCATAATGTTGTTGGAAGCAATGCTGAAAGCCTGTAATACACAGTGGCTGGCAGCGGCAGTCATGACCGGTCTTAAAAAGCTGTACCCTCTTAACTTCTATTCATTTTGTCCTGCATTATAAATGTTCTGTCGGATAAAACCAGACTGTAAGTGGATGGTTGCTGTGTTTTTCAGAACATCGATATCACAAACTTCAGCAGCAGCTGGAACGATGGCCTGGCCTTCTGCGCTGTGCTCCACACCTACCTACCTGCACACATCCCCTACCAGGAGCTCACCAGCCAAGAGAAGGCAAGTGGAGATCAGAAGAAAACCCCACACTTTTAATTATCAACACTTGTATACTTACTATTTGTTGGACTGTTTTGTTGTATAACTTAAAAACTCTCTTCTTTTCCTCAGAGGAGAAATTTCACCTTAGCTTTCCAGGCTGCAGAGAGTGTGGGCATTAAATGCACTCTGGTAAGCTTATATCATTATGAACTATGTTCTTATCATTAGGATAAATAATAGTAAAAAAAAAAAAATTAATTAACTGTTTCCCAGTTAACAAAATGATACATTTTCCCATAATTTTTCCCATAACTTTGGGTCAGATTTGAAATGCCTTAATGTGAACACTGTATATACCCTGAGGAATGTGTACACAGATGATGTTTGTCTCTTTGTCCTTTTTGGAGACATTATGCTTGACTAACATCTGTGCTTATCCCCCATGTTTTTTTCTTGATTGTAGAGTAATTATTTCCTCTTGTTTTTTCATGGTAAACCGTCATAATGTAAATATCTGATATGAACTATGATGTGTTTTGCAGTACAGTGTGCCAGCCTTACTCTCTGACTTTCATATGTATCAGTCTTTACAAACCAAAGCTGTGGGGCCAAACTCTCAGAACTTTATTTTATATTCTACTAGAGATCCCAGAGTTCAGCAAGTTACTCTCAAAAACCTTTAAATTAGCCATTTTATCCTTGATTTTTGTAATTCAACAAATGAGATATAACACGTTAATTAGTGAGTGCGAGTTCCCGGTACATGGCTTTTATTAACTTTGGACAGTGCCATGCTACCTGTTTCCCCCTGTTTCCTGTCTTTATGCTAAGGTAAGCTAACTGGCTGCCTGCTGTAGCTTTGTATTTACCATGAGATATAAGAGTGGTATAAATCTTACCATCTTCCTCCCAGAATGAAAATGAGTAAGAGTATTTCCAAATATTCCAAATATATAGGGGAAATAAAAAGGAAGACTGTCTGTCACATTATGCAGTATAGCCTCCATTGATATCCTACCTGGCTTGTAATAATTAAATTGTCCAGTGGTGTATTTTTAATGTCAGGTGCGAGTCTTGTCAAGAACACTTTTCCCCTGCCTTGTATTGGACAGACATCAAATTCTTCACTCAAGGTTCACTTACTAGATTTCCCGTGAAGCTTTTAGCCAAAACTTGTGTCCTTCATCAGCAGTTGAAGTTTTCTCAGTTGTTAGGGAGAGGGTTCAGTTGGTTTCACATATACTCATCACATGAATTGTGAATGACCTTGTTAAGCAAAAAGAAAGGTAAACTCATGTTCTAATGTTTAGTGTAGCGGTTTTCCTTCCTCCTTAACTGTCTCTTTTTCCATTTCCAGGATATAAATGACATGGTCCACACGGAGAGGCCTGACTGGCAAAGTGTCATGACTTATGTCACAGCCATCTACAAATACTTTGAGACCTGACTTCACCAGCGCCACGCTAGCCCTCCTGAGCTCTCAGCAACCTTTCAACGCCACAGTCAACTGTTATACCTCACTGACCCCCTCCTCCCCCACACCACAGCAACACCCAGTCACACTGCATGCTGGTCCTCAGTAGTTAGCAACACTAAAGGCAGACCAGAACCTCACTGGACACAACAGCTACTCCATACTCCCAGTACAACATAGGAGGCGCTTTCTGTAGAGTTTTGGTCCAAGGGCTTGTCTGTATGTCCACTGTTAAACTATTAATTATTAGAACTGACTCAAGGGACAACATGGTGAACCAAGTGGGAACTGACCATCAATGAATTCCTGTGGATCATCTTTGCCTTCGGTTCACATCTGAAGGCACAGCGTGGAGAAGAAACCCAGTCCCAGTGCCTTCTATCTGGCTCTTCCTTGCAAATAATCCTCCAAACTTAACCCAATTGGCAGTCTGTTAAAGGGGAACTCCAGCAAATCCAACTTGAAGTTTTGTGCTTCTCAAGAGGAGAAGTTTTCACAAATAGTTCCAGTGTTTATCCTTTTTTTTTTTTTTAAATAGTGACCGTTTCGTGGAAAACATGTGATCCTGCAGGATAACACACCAAACGTTAGCAATGTTGGAATTCCCCCACGACCCTGATAATTCCCTTCGAAAGGAATTCAGACAGACGCAGTCTCTTTTGCACCACGTCTTCCAGACATTACAGTACGATACAGATGCCTCTCTTTCAATGGATAAAGTGCCTGTGTGAGTTTGATGCAGGAGATGGGCTCTCTCATTCTGAGGGCCGAACCTCCACAGAGGCAGTGTCTTTTCACTACGGTCTGTGAAGCTGAGGATTAGAGGAGTTATTGCCAAATATGTTTCAGAGCCTTTGATTGTTGATTTGTGTTTTTTTGTCATCGGGACAGACTGAAGCTGCAGACAGCTACTACATCAGCACCTGATCATGAGTGACTGTTTGATTTTTCAAGCACAGGAATATGCTACATTCTACAACACTACTACTCATTTTGTTAAGCAGCCATAAAACACTCTGGTGGTTTTTCACTAATAGATTCATGAAGGCGGACTAATAGTCATTTGATATGTATTGAATTCTGAGCGCTAATCTTACAACTGTATAATGTGAGTTTTTGCATTTTTGTAGGCCTGCATTTGCCATCTTGCACTTAGACTTCATTAGGCACATATGGCACACTGCATCATGTCATTATAACCGAATATAGTGAGAAGAATATAGTTTTTTTGTTTGGGGTTTTTTTTTTTTCATAAAATTTGTTTTGATGGACATGCACAAGATTTAGTTCTGTTTGGATCTAGAAGCCTTAAACTTTATCAGCCTAGGGCTTTAATTAAGAAAAATAGTCTGTCCCCCAGGGGCTTCATGCTGGGAAAATGTGCTCTAGTTTTTGAAAATCAGCACAGACAGATTCATAGGTGAAAGCTTGTGTTTGTGGGTCAATGCAGCATCTCATTATAGGAATGGTTCAGCTTATAGTGAAATACAGTTATTCCCTTTCTTGGAGAGAGTTAGATGAAAAGACTTGAGACAGCTTTCATGTCTGTACAGTAGAGAAGAAGCTAGAGCCAGCAGCTGGTTAGCTTAGCTTGGCATGAAGAAAGGAATCCAGGAGAAAGAACTAGCTGGCTCTTTCCAAAGGTAACAAAATCCGCCCGCCAGCACCTCTAAAGCTCACTAATGAGCACATAACAAAAACGCAAGCATAAAAATGACAAGTTGTAGTTTCACAGGAGGTTCTGTGCTGGACTTTTTCCAGCAGTGACTTCCTGGAGTCTCGGCTGGTGGTGACTGCTCCTGGCAAAGAAAAAGTCCATTACATAACCACCCGTGAAACTACAACCTGATGTTTGGGGTGACTTAGGTTTTTGAGCTTTAGAGGTGTAGATTGGTAGATTTTATATCCTTTTGACAGAGCCAGACTAGCTTCTTTCAGTCTTTATGCTAAGCTAAGCGGCTGCAGTTTTCTAGCATCAACATACAAACATGAGGGTGGTATCGATTATTGTCATCTAACACATGGCAAGAAAAAATAAATAATTGTATTTCACAAAATGTCAAACTATTCCTGAAACATTAGCAAATGTTGCAGAGATCAGTTTTGCAGGTTGAAAGAGAAAATAAGCACAAATGATCGGAGAGTTAGTTGTGCCATTAATTTACTCAGTGTGTTAAAGCTGATGCTGTGTTAGGTAGTTTTTGAAATTCTTAGTCACTATAGAGAAACTTTTTAGCACACAGTGTCATTTAATTTGTCTGATTTCAGTTGGCAGCATTACTGTAATGCTGCTGACTGCTGTGAGTTAACTGTGCCTCAACATACCAAGTTCACTGTATTTATTTGCATGGTTTCCAATCATCGTAGTGAGGTCATTGCTTTATTTGTGTGTCTGAGGTGTATATGAATTTATAACATAAACAATAAGTAGCTGCACTGAGATAAGCTTTTTGTATTCCACACTAAATTCCTGCCTTAACAGTTTATCAGAAGCTTCTGTAAGTGAAACTGTGACATTTCCAAGCTGCAGTTATCCTCCGCAGGCATGCGTGACAGTGTGAAAATAGTTTCTGAAACACGGTCATCCTTGTGCCTCTCGAGAAAAAAAATGATAGTGAATGATGTTCATAAACTATTTTGGAAGTCGGTTGAATTCCCTCGTGTGTCTGGTGAAGGTGACTACACGCTGTTTTGATTTGGATCAGATGAAGCTGCCAGCTTGTTTCAACTGCAACACCAGAAACCATATTTTCTCCAGGCCACAACGCTGCGATCTGTACAGCCGCATTAGACATTAAGTGATTTAAAGGTAGCAATAGAGCCTGCAACAGTGACAGTGTCTTTTTTTGTCTACAAGAGAGAGTGCGAGTGTGTTATTTAATGACGTTTGAAAGCGTTGGCTCTCTGTTGATGGATTTTGTGATGCCACGATGCCGAGGATGATCAGCCAAGAGTTTTATTGTGTTCTGCTTGATTCTACCGCTGGCCCATGTGTTTTATGGCTCCCGACAGGAACATCTGAGAGCTACAGAAAAGATTTGAAGCCTCTCGATCCTGGAAGCGGAATATGTTTTGATCGGGCTTTAAAGATTCCAGGACTTTTGACGAGGTCTATCGTGCGCTGATGTGGAGTGATTGATGAACACTGAGCCCGGCCTGCAGACGGCTGGCGATTAGCTAGGAAGCACATTCCACCTCCACATGATGCAGCCACGAGGGACCGGTTACACTGTCTGGGACATGAGATGACGCCCTCTAAGTGTTTGGCTTTACCACAAAGCAAATGTGAACATGTGCATTATGACTTTATGGGTCCACTTCATCATGCTACATTTATTTTTCTTTGTTTACTTGAAAATGCTCTGAGAATTCAACGGAACCTGCTTTAGTTTGTCTTTGTGTTTCCATGTTGCCTTGTTTTTTTGGGTTTTTTTTTACAACCTATGCCACATTTGGGTTTTGGTGTGGAGATTTTGTTGGGGTTTTTTTGTTTGTTGCTTTTGTTTTTGTTTTGTTTTTTGTTTTTTTTTTTTTACCTAAGAGAAATTCCTAATCACACTACCAGTGCTCAAATGTTCCAATGGCGAAATTAAAGCTAAATGTGTGTGTGTGTGTGTGTGTGTGTGTGTGCGTGGGTGTGTGCGCGCGTGTATGCGGGTGGGTGTGTGCGGCGCTGCGGACCGGTGTCTGCTACACGCTGGCGCACCGGGGGTCCGAGGCCCCCTCCGCCTGCCCCGGCCCCTCACCACGGCTGCAGCCGGGTCCTGCTCTGGTGTTTGTGGTTGCGTTTCCACTCAGCGTCGGGTCAGAGTGGCGAGAGCCCGTCTGTCACCTGCTGGACTTGAGGTTTAGTGTGAGTTCAGATAGGGACCGACGTGAATGTGTGGAGCGGGTTGGCCCAGTGTCCCGGCATCTTATGACATGGCTAGATCAAGCAGCTAGTGGGGGCCTGAACAATGAGGTGCTGTTATGCTGCTACTGACACCCCCCCCCCCCAAATGAAAAAAAAAAACTTCTGAATAGTGGATTTTGAAAAAGTTTTACTTTACAGATTTAGTAATAATGCAATAACAGTGCTGCAATAATTTATATTGTACTAAACTGATGCAGTTTTTTTCCTAAAGAACTTGCACTGAATAAAAAATGAAAAATCACCTGACACATTATAATCCTCGAGCTTTTGGAGGCCCTCGGTGTCTGGGGCCAGTCGGTATTAAGGCTTTGTTTCATGGTCATTTGCAATTTTGTGTCCATCCTCATATTTGTGTGGAAAACGGAGTCAGTTCCAATGTGAGGTTCAGGCAGGTTTGAATCAAGCAGGACTAAAGTTCGTCCAAACCAAATCCGGACTGAGCCCGGAGCAAAACCAGTCTTGTTTAAGTCTGTGATGGCAAATACCATCACCCGAAATGAGAAGTCCAGTATCAAAGGAGAAAATGCCTGCGCAGTTGACGAAAAGCCAGAAAAAGCTACATGCATTATAGAAAAGGTGAGAAAATGAACATGAAAAAAAGTCCTGTGTATATTCAGCACAACTTTTTTTAGCAGAAACTTTTTATGGTGTTGTAAAAGTTGTGGATAGTCAGAGGGGTCCAGGCAGAATTACAAAGAAGAATTACAAAAAATAAAGTGAATGAAATCCCACAGCTCTAATTTTGTTATCATGGGTCAAGGTAAACTCCATTACTCAGTGCAGGGCCCTGTCACAAGATCTCTCGGAGCTGGTGGTGCTTTCAGTGCTTAACTCGGACAGATTCTCGTCAACACGACGGCCCTTGTTGTGTGACAGTCAGTCTAATAACTCAGCCAGCAGTCATGGTGTCACTTTGAGCATATATTGGCACTATAAAGTCAGTGCATCAGCCGACAGGAAGTCAAAAGTGTGATGTCTGTTTTTTCTGTGCTTCCTCTGTGGGATGTTTATTTTGTTGGTGGTGTGCTCTAGCAGGGTTTTTTGCAAATTTTATTTTAATCCTTAATTCACTTACTGATGATACAAAACATCTCAATCATGTATCTGAATATGAAGATACTTTTACATTTCAGTTTCTGAGCAAAATTCAGGCCCTAAAGTGGTTAATGTGAACCAGAGACAACCCTTAAGAAAGACCTCACTTTCTCCTGTTTCACTATTAGTCCCTGGGGATTCTCTGATGTGTTTCATAATTCCATTTCAGCATAGCTTGTCAGTGAAGGATGCATTGCTAGCATGGGAGAATCAGTGCTGTAGTTTGCAGAGATTCATTATTTCCTTTACTGTCCTGTGGGATTTTGTTCTGGATGCACTGCTGCTGCATAAAACTGCTGCTGCAATATAACACCAACCTACACTGACATCAAGAAAAATAAATACCGGGGGCTCAGAGGAAATTGATCAACAAAAACCTTTATCTGTAAGTCAGAGAAAAGGAACCAAAAAAACCTCCTGATAACTATCATCCTGTCTTTGGTATTAATAAAAAGGGTCTCATCCAACCCACGGGGAAAAGCCTGACTGGGAGAGCAAAGACCTCTGTGTTCCAGCACAGCTGTTATCTCCTGAAATGTTCTATAACCTCAAGAAACATTCCCTCTGTGGGAATTCAGCACTACAAAAACACCAGGATTCTGTTTGTTAAGTCTTTCATGGCCAATGGCTCACACATATCAGGGAATCTAACTATAACGTAATGCCCCAAGTGAGAGCAGACCAGGAGCCATGTTTATCAAGTCTCTAATAATTACACTTAAAGTGCCCCACAGGAGCAACTACCAACTACAAGACACATCTATCAAGCAACATTTACAGGTTATAAAACAAGCCTCAGCTGCAGTAGTGAGCTGAAACTACCCTACAGGATTAAGACATATTCAGACGACATACTCTGTCATAATCCCCGATCTGTCATACTGTCCTCTGAAAACAGACCTCAGAAGGTTTTTGTTCTCCTCTGTCTGTGCAGCAGCATCTATGACACATATTATTCTTAAGAGACCTCTGATGCTGCCTTAAAAGAATTAGTAGAAAAGAAAAGATAAATAGCTTTTGTTCATAAGCTATAAACACAACATTACCACAATATCACTTTGTAAATTGATAGTGCAAACCTGCTAGCAAACAGTGGCTAACCTACACATCTTGCAGATATGGAACCACATTGGTTTTTATTTGGAACTGATGTTTCTGACCATCAGCCAAATTGAAATCCAATATTAGGTTCCTTTTAGCTTAGTTTAGCTCCAACTCCTGGGGGAAATTTCTAGCTCTTTGGCTGCTGAAAGCTCACCTGCTAGTCACTGACAGGAGGTCAGACATTTAACCGATGTTTCCCTAGGGAGGGAATAGAGGTATCGTCAGGTACGGAAGGCAGTTTAGAAAGAGGACAAAAAAGGCCAGGAAACAAAAACAATCAGCTGACAGACGACGTGATGCTCTGTACTCCGCTCTGTACTCCGTCGAAATCAGAATTTCCTTTCACACCAGTTAGCCTCTGTGAGCGGTTGTACTTGAGCCGTTTTTTGTAGTCAGCCAGGCAGCCAGCATGCTCTGGGAAGCCACAGCTCGGTGGATTAGTCAATAGAAAGAGCTGCAGTTCTGCTTTAAAAGCTGGATATTCTGCTAAAAAAAAAAAAAAAGTTTAGTCTTATGAACAATCATGGTGTCGACATGGTGAGTATGTTGGTGTGTGTGTGTTTGATGTGCCACTGTGTATAACTTTGTATTATGTATCTCATCTTGTTTGTCTAGTTTCTTCTCTTTTTTTTAATGGTTTTCTGTCCTTTTGCATACATTGTGATAAAAATTACCTTTAAAAAATCTCTGGTACAACTCACCATAAGGCAATTTTGGTATATACATATCTGATGCAAGTGTGTGACTGTTGCAATTCACTTCCTTCATTTTAAAAGCATTTCCTCTTTTTCACTTCTTCACCTCCTTATCTACAGCGTCATAATGTCCAAGTAATTTGTGTTAGTGGCATCATCTCAGCCCCTTGAGAAATTCATGGGAAAAAAACACTTATGGGAAGGACCTGAGGAGAGAGGACAGCGAAGCAGCTTTTTGGTTTTTTTCAGCAGGAGAGAATGGATGAGACTGTGTCCTGTGTCTTGACTTAGATTGAATGACAGATTATTCTGCAGTTGAAGAAACCTCCTCATGAGCTGTTTGAGCTGAGCAGGTGTGAAGGAGCCGCTACAGCTGCTCGACGAATCCTGTGGATGTCTCTGGAGGTGCCGGAGGTAAGGAGGCTGAGCTCAGCGGCTGCCAGGCTGCAGCTATGGTCGTTGAGACGAGGTTTACTCCCTCCTCATCAGTGACCTCGCCGTTTGCCTCACCATGCCGGACAACCCCGCCGCCACCGTCCTCTACATTGTGCTGGAACTGCTGATTGCTGTGTTCTCCGTGCTGGGCAATGTGCTGGTCTGCTGGGCCGTGGGCCTCAACAGCAACCTGCAGAGCATCACCAACTTCTTCGTGGTGTCGCTGGCTGTGGCCGACATCGCCGTGGGCGTGCTGGCCATTCCCTTCGCCATCGTCATCAGCACTGGCTTCTGCTCCAACTTCTATGGCTGCCTGTTCATCGCCTGCTTCGTGCTGATTCTCACGCAGAGCTCCATCTTCAGCCTGCTGGCCATCGCTATAGACCGCTACATTGCAATCAAGATACCTCTCAGGTCAGTGACCCAGAGGACACTACTCTGGAGACTTTGATTTAGTTGGTTATCAGTCAGGAAGAAGCAGAGAAAAGTTTTGTACCACTTTCTGGTTTTGTAAGTGTTTTTTCTTAATGCATAATATATCATTTACCAATGCTTTACAGATCAGTTATCAGCTAATAAGAACTACTTTTGGGCTGCCAGGCTGTGAAAAAAAAATCCTTACTCCGTTGAACCAATATTTATCTATTTTCAACATGTACAGAGCGGACGTAAAACCAGGATAAAAACCCTTCCTTAATGATGTATTTTACCTATACATTATAGGTGTATACTATACATTACCACATTATTATCATGGAGAACAACCTCCAAAGAGACTATTAATGCTGTGGTAACCCTAAAGTTGTTCTGAATAGTTTAATTAATAACTAATCTATAAAGGATTAGTAAATTATTAATCAACTACGACTTCTAGTTGGAACCCATAAACCCTCTACAATAGTTGCTGTATTAGAAAATGGTACCAAAAGTTCTTTACCGTGGAAGAAAAAGATGAGTTTCAGGAAACAAACTATGAATGTAAAGTGCATTTTTTTTAATGGCCTGAAAACGACAGGATTGCATTTAAAATGGGCTTCCCCTATTTTTTTCTTTCTTTTCTCTGTCCCAGGCAGTGAAAGTCACACAATTAAACTTCATATTTCATTTATTTCTATCAATATGAGATGACATTTGAACCTTGGCTGAAGACATGTGTCCAGAAATGGCATGTCCCACGAGGCCATGTCCCCCCGGTGCAATTAAATGAATATTGCTCTAATTGCTTCTACAGAATGTGTAACCCTCCTGTGAGCTCCTGCATAATCTTATTTTATAACTTTACTCTAAAAACACTGTGCTTGTCAAACTGTTTATGTGGAACGTCAGTTTAGATTTAGCATTCAGATTCGCTAAGTATGGTATCTTACTTCATCCTGTTAAACTTTTCAACCTCAGAGCTGCGTCTAGCTCGGCCTTCCTGTCTTCAGGACTCAAACGTTCTGTTTTCACACAGTCTCCTCCTCCTGCTGAAGATACATGAGGGTTTGTCTGCGTTGTTTTTGCAGCATTAACCTTTGCACTTTAACATCTTAAGAATGTGATGGAAATGAGCCAAATATCTCAGCTGCTCTCCCACATGAATGCTACAGGCATACTCAAAATAGACCCTACTATTGAAGAGTCCTGAAAGACTTTGTTCAGTTTTCCTTCCTCTTTTATTTCCGGGATGAAAAGTGCTTCCATGGAGCAAATTATAAGTCAAGGAAAACCTAATACACTTTTCACAAGATATTATTAATTCAGTGTACAGTCTTGTATCTGACATGCTTTTGGGGAAAAGACCTGTAACTCTCAGAGAGTTCTGAGGTGACAGACGCAGCTGGCGCTTGATGTTTTTATCATCTCCCTCTCCAGGTACAACAGTCTGGTGACAGGCCAGCGGGCTCGGGGCATCATTGCCATCTGCTGGGTCTTATCTATCATCATTGGCCTGACCCCAATGATGGGCTGGCACAAGCCCATCTCTGAGATTAGCAACAGTACCTGCTCGCCCAGCCTGATGAAGTGCCTGTTTGAGGAGGTGGTGGTCATGGACTATATGGTCTATTTCAACTTTTTCGCCTGCGTACTGATCCCTCTGCTGCTGATGCTGGCCATCTACCTGCGTATCTTCATGGCCGCTCGTCACCAGCTCAAGCTGATCGAGGTGAAAGCGGTTCACGGGGAGAAGTCCCGCTCCACGCTGCAGAAGGAGATCCAGGCTGCCAAGTCTCTCGCCATCATTGTCGGGCTGTTTGCGGTCTGCTGGCTGCCTTTACACATCATCAACTGCTTCACCCTCTTCTGCCCTCAGTGTAAACGTCCTCCGCTCTGGATCATGTATGTGGCCATTATCCTCTCTCACGCCAACTCCGTGGTCAACCCCTTCATCTACGCCTACCGAATCCGCGAGTTCCGACACACCTTCCGTAGGATTATCCGGCGTCACATCCTGGGCCAGCAGGAAGTGTCAGCCATTGGCAGCAGTAAGCGACACTCCACTCAAACCAGCATCACAGACCCCATCAGATTCAGGTCGAATGGCCTCAGCTTTCAAATTTTCACTGAGCACAGCAGCAGCAGTAGCTTTGAAAGCTCCTGCCACTGCTCTACTCACATCTCTCCTGTGGGGGGAGGACTAGTGGCGGTGTCCCACCTCCCTCTGTCACTTGTCATCTCCCACTGTCCTAAGATGGGGCCGTGTCTGGGTCATCATGTACAGTATGCGGAGCAGCAGCATGACTGTAGCGGACCGGTAGCTGTGGAGGACAGGGACAAACAAAACCTCAGCTCTGCCCAGGTCACGTTGCTCTTCAGCAAGCAGGAGGGGAAGGGCTACTTGAGTGAGGTGTCCTAACCCTAACCCTAACCCTCCTGCATAGGGTTATGCAGGAGGGATTGTTAACCAATAATAAGGAGCCTCAAAGTAAAATGTCAATGTCAGCTCAGCGGCAGCCGTCCAAAGACTAGGATAAGTCCCAATCTGCAATGCAAATCAGAGCAATGGACGACAAATCTCACTGGACTTAAATCTCCTCACCATATCTAACATTCTCGATAATTTAAACACAGTGACTTTTTAATTTAAACCGGAATAAGAGTCTGAAAACAGTACTAGTGGCCCAAAGGGCTTTTGCTGCAACACAACATTTGCTTCATAATGACCCATAATGGTTTCAGTTGAAGCCACTTGAATTGAAGGCACTTGTATCTTTGTGGCACAGGCACTTCACACATCAGAAATCGCTTCTCATTTCAGCAAACAAGATCAACAAATGCTTTCTCTTCCCTTTCGTGAATAGTTGAAGTTCATTAATGCACTTTGACCAGTGAGACCCTCCAAAACTCAGCCATTAGGAAGATAAGGTACAATATGGTCCTCTCCAGAATATTACGAGTGGAAAATGTGTTGACTGGTGTCTCTTTCAGGATGTATGTCCCTCAATGTTTAACTGCAGTTTGGAAGAATACTTCATAGTGAGTGAATAATTTTGCCACACTCGGCCTTTAGTTGAAGACAAAAAATTTTCGTTAAATTATTGATACTTTTGTAAAATTTGATGAAGTTAATTTCATGAAGCATAAACAATTGAATATTTCTTAAGCACTAATACACCATCACTTAAACCATTTTTAGCTTCACTCCATCCCGATGCCCTGCAAGGTGCACAGGCAGCGCCACCAACCTGCGCGGCAAAGTCCATGCACAAATGTTTTACGTTCACCCTACTCCTTTCTTTCTCAATGTAACTTTTGGCAGCAATTTTCGTCTGTTCATAACAGGAATGAATCCTTTCTGATTTAATTGCGAGCCCTGTCCTTTTTCTAGTTGGACTAAAGATGCCAAGGACGGTCCGGTCGCCAATGATGGATTTATTCATGTTTGTGTCAACAGCAATGTTACATTTTCTAAAAGCGTAGACCTCAGAGTTGGCAATGCAATGCTGAAATTTAACCTTATATTTTTGTTTCAGTTTGACAATGTGACTTGATTGTGTGCTTATTTAAGTGAAATTCCTTGACCTCTTGACATAGTTTGATGAATGATGGGAAATAAATTGATAAGGAATGAATTTTAGACTTAAATCAAAGATTTATTTTGTTTGTTTGTTTTCTTTACTTTTTCTTGATGCATTCATCCTCAGTCCCATGCAGCTCTTACCCTTTGTGTTTTCAGAGGGAGGCTGGCACAAAGTCCTGTCTTTAAATAAATCGTTTAATGTTTTCAAGGTATATGCACTGTGTTTGCACTTAGCAATGGCCTTAAAATGTTCCCAGTCATTATTTGGCTTCTCGGCTTCTCACCAGCAAGGGTCATGTTTCATATATCAGATCATGAAGTCCATAGAACTAATTCACAGATCTGGTTTGCTCATTCTGGGACATGGTTAGTTAAGCAGTCAAACTATCTTTGGGTTTCTTTATTTTCCCAGCTTTTATTGTAATTCCCTCGTGAGTTAAGTTTACAGGACTCAGAGCCTTCTTGTTTTTGAAAGTTTCCCCTGGGAGTCTTTCATCCTTTTTTAAAGATTCACCACAGAGACCTCCCTGAGTCCTTGCACTCTGCAACTGTCCTGTGTCAAAACATCTTGTCCCCTCAGCTGGGCCATCAGCTGTTCGAAATCATTACGTTTGAAGCTGCTCTAAGCAAATATTTTTATATCAAAGGAATATTTTTGACATTTGGGAAATATGTGGCTTTCTTTCCTGAGTTAGCTGAAAAGATTGATACCGTGCTTATGCTTATGTTAAATGTAAAACCACAGCCAACAGCCAGTTAGCGTACCTTAGCATAAAGAGGAAAGTAAGTACATTTTCTGATGGGGATTGCTTTTCTTGCAAACTGAATTATAAAACTGGCCCGCCTACCTTGTGTTCAAAAACAGGGTTAAAACTGGATACAAACTCTCAAGGTTTCACAGTAAGCAGGAGTGTTGGGTTGGGCCATTCAACTTATTAGTTCCAATCTGTGGCGGGAAACAATAAAACCTCTTTTTTCAGTCAGGCTTGACATCACTATGTTATTGTCCAACAAGTCGCTATAAAGTCCAGAGTGCCAGTCTGTCTGTGTGTAGAGACTCCATGGATACAAGCGACAGCAGTCCCTTGTCTTCTCCTTTTCAGCCTTGAAAGGGAAAAGAAGAAGACGAGGAGGATGCAAAGTGTGTGTATGTATTTATGCATTTACCATGTCTACATTACTCAGGCCAGTTCGTACAGCCTCTCACGCAAAGCTGATTCTTCGTCACAAAGTGTGGACCACAACACAGATCTAACAGCCTCTATTGTTGCACCTTGTGCCCAGTGCAAGCTTGTTACTCCCTGGGCTCTTTGGAATAAACAGATGTGTTAAACTTCTGGTTGTGTCAGTACCAGTGGAACCTAACTACCATCAGGAACAGAAAATGTTTGTCACTATTCTCTTTGGAGGTTAGTAAAGTTCTTCTATATATATATACATATTTTTCTGCTTTTTAAGTTGAAAAAATGTTTCAATAACTGGCTTTTAATGCGAACCAGAATTAGCCCTGGTTTTCAAAGTTTGATTATTTTATTTGGGTGTACTTGAAAACTGCAACCTATATAATTAATATGACTGCTTTGTTTTCTCAATCAGCATTCAGGATGTTGTGACTGGTTTGTTTTGATAAATATATGCCTCAGTACAGGGGGAATAAACTGGTGTATAATGAAATAATCAAAGTGAAATTTTAGAGTGAGATGTTCAAGCTAATATTTTAAATGTCTTGACAGACAGCAGGATGGAGATGTTCAATCTCAACTGTAAGCTGATAAACTTCATTCATCATTTAAAGGAGAGCTGCGGTCTGGACTTTAAAGGTGAAACTTCTTGTGGCTTCCAGAGGTGTAATTTCAACGGGAAATGGGGGTCACATGTTCCCCTTATGTCCATCATCCTACTTTTGCAGCCTCACTTTTATTGTTTCAGGTGTTTGTGTGTTTTTTTGTTTGTTTTATAAAAGTCTCTCTGAAACTAGTTCTCTTACTGACTAGACACCATCTTCCAAAGGAGAAGAGATTTGAACTGATGAAAATGTTGATAAGGCTCATCTGACTCTGCCTCAATTATTACCAAATCAGACCAAAGACGTTAAATACCTGGGTTTCACGTCTCAGTTTGGCCCTGACTTATTGGTGAAGGTTCTTGGGGCTGATTTTTTTTTTTGGCAAAAAAAAGCCTAAGTCATCACCAGGTAATATTTCTTATTTCTAGGTAATGTTCATTCAGTCATTGACTGTCGGTCAAAGATAAGACAGTTGAGCTCAGTGCTCTTTGTAGTAATCATGACAATTCAACATTATCCATCAGAAACTTTGCATTGAAAATACAGAGGTTTACGTAGAGTTTCTATATTTTGGTAATAGTCATTATTATAGAAAGCTCATTCACCAATTTTATCATACTTTGTTATGTTTATTGATATTTAACTGTCTCTCTCTCTCAATATATATATCTATACATATATCCAAGTTTACTACCTGGTTAAAACCAATGGAGTCTAATACAGTCTTTCTAATATTATGTCCAACCCGTTAGTATAATGCAATTCAACAGCACCAGAAACTGAAGCCTCCAAAATGATCACAAGGCTGAATCTAAAACAGGATGAGAAACAACTGGACATCATCATCTTCAAATATTATGATAGTTTATTGATTTATTGCTGTTAAACTAAACTGGCTGGATTGGTGGTAGCTAATGGCTGAATCAAAGGGATCAATAGAGCATAATGAAAAATTATAATGTAACTTAAGCACAGACTCACTTCTTTTTTTTAACAAAGGATATGTTGGAAATTCAGTTAGATCTATATTTTTCTAAACTTGAATAAATATGTATATCTGAGAAGTTTTGTAAACCAATGCCACCACCTTCATCTTTTTGATTGAGTATGTGAGAAAACTAAAAACCGTGATCCTCTCTGTGCAGACTGTGTGGACCTGATGGACAGCAGTGGCTCAGTGATGAACCTGGAGGCGAAGCAGCACAGTGTGGCTCTGGCCAGGAGCGTCCTTGCAGAGAGACAGTACTACATCCTCCTAAGAGTCTGCCGTGAGTCTGTCTACTCCATCCATCAGTACAACTTAAAATGAATCAGTGCCCAGATTAGGAAAACATTTTCAGGACCTTGTTTCATCAACAAACTCTGGCATGAATAGTTTGATTCCAAGTTCAGATATCTAAGATTTTGGAAAAGGTCAACAATGTTAAGTGACAGCACAAACAAATGATGTTGCTTTTTTTAAAGTGTCCTTGGAGGGAGAATGTCAAAGTAGGATTCTTCAGTATATAAATAAATATATGTTTTCTAAATTGCTATATATTTTTATTTTGGTGGTTGCAACTGTTATAACCTTTGATTTTCTGCTTATGAAAATATTCTACGGTAGAACATTTCTGTTTGTTTTTTGGGAAATATCTGACAAACTCTTATCTAGCCCCTTGATTTTATTACATATTATATTTCGTGACTTTACTTCCCTTAAGGAGACGATCACACTGGAGGTCGGAAATATGTGTCTCTGCTAAACAACTATAGCCAGAGTCATCCTGAGTTAACAGGTAAATACAACCATCACGACAGAGGACAAACTTCCCGACTGAACTGTACTGACAGACCAGCAGACTTTCAATGACTCCGTGGCCTCCTGTTGATCACACCCATGTCTATAGTTAAAAAAAATCATCTTAACACAAAATATACATCAAGGTATGTTAGTTAGTTTGTCAAATCTTCTGTTGTAGAGCTGTTGAGGAAACTGTCAAACCCCAGCAAGGAGCGAGACAAAAAGACCAGAGGAGGACGGACACAGAGGAGCGGCGCTGCCAAACGAACCAGGAGCAAAAACATCTCTGTGGATAACCAGAGTCACCAAATTCAATAGTTTCTATATGAGTCCTGACTGACTTTAAAGTATGTTTTCTTCAGACACTTTGTACACAGTAGAAAACTTGAAGGAAAGCCTGACAAAATTCCATATAAATAGACTAACTACAACCTATGTTTATGCACCTATCTGTTGAAGTTATCACAAACATGACCTTTGTAAATGTATGCTTTCTATTTTAGTAATCTACTGACTGAGGTCTAAGTAATTCTATATTAGAAGGTGGTTGAGACCTTCTTTAATAGTAAATGTTTGAATGCAATGAAAAAATGACAGTGTCATTCCTCATTTTGTTTATTCTAACAGAGAAAAGCATCACTTTAAAGGTGGTTTTAATCTAGCTGTTGGGAAAGTGATTCAAAGAAAACTGCTTTAACCACCAAGGTTTAGACACAGCTGACTTCAGACTTCTCAAGGGTAATGCTGCTATGGTAACTATGGCAGGATGATGACAAAGTTCTGCTTCAGATTGACAAAACAAGTTGGTAAATTTCTCTATAAACAGTAGTATAAGAAAGATTTGATTTTAAAAAGCATTAATAAGTAATAATAGCAACAATACAATGGAAAGTTACAAGAGTAAAAGGAAATTGAAATAAAAGGAAATTCTCTTAATGGACAATACAATTAAATGATAGATTTCCTGTTGTGACATTATGCAAGACTGGTTGTGTCGTAGTGTATTAGTGTCGTAGACAGACCGTGCTTGTTCACCCCTAGGTACGAGTCTTTAGGACGGCAACATATGTGTTTGTGTTTTCCTCAGCAGACACCTAACAGTGGCGAAGGGATGGATTGTAGGAGAGGCTCCTGTGCCTCCACAGCCAGCCTCCACACTGCTGATAATTACGCACAGCCAGGATAGAGATGAAGGTCTGATTTCTTTGAAAGGGAAACGACTGCTGCAATGTCCCTGTTCCTTGAATTGGCCGTGAGCAACATTTCAACATTTCTTTTGTCAGTGTCATTTTCTTCACATTTGCCAAGGCTGTGGCTCGTGGTAATCAACACTGAACAAGAATTTATTAAAAATTTCAGCACAAGGTTTTTATGGGTGTTTGACTATGAGGAAATCTTAGGATACAGTTGGATTTGGATTTCTGGAGTGATTTGCCCACATTGCACTACACAATATAATTACTTAGAACATGTGTGGTCACCCAAGGTCAAGGTCATTCTGAACCAGAATCTATAGAAGATTTCAGCAAGTGTATTAAGGAAATGAGTTTGTACCTTTAAAAACAACAGGGATAGAGATGTTTCCATGTTTAAAGTGGAATTTATTCATGATTGTTCTTTTCCAAAAGGCAGCCAACGTTATGACGACTTCAGCTTTTCTAAGGCATGTTTAAGAGCAGCCTGTGTCCGCCAAGAGCCACTGTAATTCTCAGTGAACCCAGTAAGAGCATTTTTCATATTTCAAAACCACGTTTAATAATAAGAAGCGTTTCACTGGCTGTCCACTGCGCAAAGTGCACGAAGAGACGCGCAGGAGAATTCGAGCAGCCGCTGACGTCTCCTTCCCAAAATCTGACCTGCGTCGGATTACGCGAAAAACAGCGCGGATTATATAACGAGGGACGCAGATAAAACCGCGCAGAGAGTCACTGACCCGCAGACAGAACCGAAAACCAGAAGAAAGCGCAGCAATGTCGGCGTGTGAGTTTGAGTCGCTGGAGAAATCTCTGGAGTCGCACCTGCCCGAGGCCGAGCTCACGGAAGTGAAGCGCATCTTGTTCGGGAAGGAAGCGACGTGAGTCTCCGATTACTTCCCTTATTACTTGATTGCCTTCGACGTTACTTTTGATGCTCTTTATGTCCCGGGTTAATTATTAGTCTGTTGAGTGAACTTTGGTCGGAGCTGCAGTCTACGACACAAACAACCTCTCATCTGTCCAAAGAAAGGATTACTCAATAAAAAGCCTCAAACTTTATACAAGTTGGCCTCACAATTGAATACTTTCTACACAAGAAGAAGAAGGAAAACACAAGCCAGGCCTGCAACTGGCACTTTTTCATAACTGACTATACTGCATTTTATTTTCTTGATTAATTGATCACTGATTTTGTCACAATGGTATCATTTTAAAAAAAAAGTGAACACATGCCTAATGTATGGTAATTCTATAGGTGACAGCAGACATTTTCAGTTAATAAATAATATGACAGAGGAGCAGCCCGTCCTCACATTAGAAAAGCTAGGGAAAGCAAATATATGTCATTTTCTCTCAATGACCCTACAGAATTATTGATCATCAAAGTAGTTGCTGTTTATTTTTCTGTCCACCGAGGAGTCAAATTTTTTTCTCACCTCTTCTCACTTCTCACTATTAACTGAGAGAACAAGGACTGAGGCACGGCAACAAAAACATTTAGACACTGTGCTCAGTTATCACCAGGAATCAGTGTTAAGTCTTCTACGCATCTCCTCTGTCTTAGGAAGCTGGACCTCCCGGCGTGTGCTGTGGCCGCTGCCCTCGAACGTGACTTTGAGCTGAAGGGCTACAGGTTTGAAGCTGCACAGGAACAGCTGAGGCCACCCAGGAGGATCCGAGTGGGACTCGTACAGCATCGCATTGTTCTGCCTACCGACGCCCCCGTCCTCGACCAGGTCAGGACACAGACACGTGTCACGGACCAAAACAACATTTGTTCATAGAGACCTGTTACGATACAGTAGCAGTGGGGTAGAGACATCGGATGGAATGGATTTCTTCTTAAAACTGTTGAGGTGAAAATGACTAGTGTGAATCCTCTGGATGTTCCCTCCACAGATCAATGCCATGCACAGCCGGGTTGGTGAAATGGTTGAGGTAGCAGCCATGTGCGGTGTAAACATCGTCTGCTTTCAGGAGACCTGGAGTATGTAACTTCATGAGTAACGGTTTCAGCTGTAATATAATATTTTTATCTGTTGTAAATCAGATGTTCACAGTGAAACAGACCTAATCTCTTCTTTCTGTTTACAGCCATGCCGTTTGCTTTCTGCACCCGTGAAAAAGAGCCTTGGACAGAGTTTGCAGAGTCTGCTGAAGAAGGAGACACCACACACTTCTGCCAAGAGGTGAGAATACACAGGTCTGCCGCGGTGTCAGAGTTATGAATCACTGCAGAACACAAGTCTAAAACTGCAGTAATTCTGTTATTAGCTGGCCAAAAAATACAACATGGTAGTTGTATCTCCGATTCTGGAGCGAGAGGAGCTGCACAACATTCTGTGGAACACAGCAGTGGTGATCTCCAACTCTGGAAATGTGCTGGGAAAGAGCAGGAAGAACCATATTCCCAGGATTGGAGACTTTAATGAGGTTAGTGGGTGGTCTTCTCCAAACCATATCATCCACATCATGCGTGTAGAATTAGGCAAACTGCTGCGTTCACAATGTTTTTGTTTACGTTCAGTCTACATATTATATGGAGGGCGACACTGGCCACACAGTGTTCCAGACACAGTTCGGAAAGATAGCTGTGAATATCTGCTATGGACGCCATCACCCTCTCAACTGGTTCATGTACAGTGTAAACGGAGCGGAGATCATCTTCAACCCATCCGCTACCATTGGAGCCCTCAGGTAGGGTGTTAAATAGAACAAGTATTATGGTGGATCATTCATGGCCGCATATATACTCTATTATTATTTGATTAACATAAATTATTTTGGAGAATATGCACAATGTAAGCACAGTCTCAGGGACCTTATTTAAGGAGGGTCAGGGTAATTAAGCAGGCTCCATCTTAAGGCCCCATGTTGATAGATGATGCTGTCATTTAGTTCCCAAAGCCAGTGGCCATTGACCCTGGGGGCAATGTTATTATCTATTGCCGTCGTCATGTATCATCATATCATATAAACATCAAAAATTAATTTATTTTCTACAGTGAGCCCATGTGGCCTATCGAAGCCAGGAATGCAGCCATAGCGAACCACTGTTTTACTTGTGCGATCAACCGTGTTGGGACGGTAAGTCCATTGCAGTCTTTCTATAGTTGTACACATTTCGTAGATCCTAATGTGTCTCTTGATAATTTTTAAGCCTACAAATCATGTAAAAGCTGTGTCTTTGCTTTCTTGTCATGTAATTCTCTTTCATCCAGGAGAATTTCAAAAGTGAATTTACATCTGGCGATGGAAAAAAAGGTATGAAATTCCATGAATTCCAAGATACTTTCAATTACTTAAAATTGTGATTTTACTGATGTAGAGTATAGTGAAGGGGATGTAGCCAAAACTAAAATTACATTACTGAGTTTCAAAACCTGAATGTTACTCAATAAAACATATAATTCTGGAACCATGAAGGATGTTTTGTGCAGCATAACAGTAAAATGTAGCTAACTGGTCCTTTAAATCAGAATGTGTCTAGTATCCAGGGCAATGGCTCTAGAAATAAAACTAATGCATGTTAAATATATAAGTAAATTAAATTTTGTAATATTACAAGTGTATTCTATCCTCTGTGGTTATATACATCATCTGTTATAACGCATTGTTCCCTTTTACATGATGGCAGCCTGACTTACCATGGTAAACTATCTCATTTACCACGTCATTTACTTAATTTTTCCCGAGGCAGTCAGTTTTGGTCCCACATACAGAGACTAGCGAGGCGTATTATGAGGAGGACCAGTTAAAGTATGCTCTCCTGACTTTTGCAGCTCACCATGACTTTGGACACTTCTATGGATCCAGTTATGTGGCTGCTCCTGACGGCAGCCGCACCCCGGGTCTCTCGAGAACCCGTGACGGGCTACTGGTGGTAGAAATTGATCTCAACCTGAACAGACAAATTGCTGACAGATGGAGTTTTAAGGTAGATTTGGCAAATCCTCACATTTCAGAAGCTGGAGCCATGAAATGTTTAGCAGTTTTACTTGAAAAATTACTTCAGCACATTCATCTGTCAAACACTTCAGCACTAATTGTAAGTTGTAGGGAAGTTTAACCTGCAAGCTCTTCATATGTTCTGTATTTATGATATATTTAAAGTAATTGTAGCAGTCAAATATTGCAGTTGATTAAAATGTACAGTGTTTCTCTCTGAACAGTTACATGAAAATAATATACTGAAGTAAAGCACAAGTGCCTGAGAACTGTGCTTATGTACAGTACTGGAGGAAATGTACTCAGTTACTTTCCACCGCTAACACAGCAGTATATTTACAGATTGTACAATGCATGAGGAGGCCTTCAGGGAGAGAAGGCTGTGTTTATTTGTTCTCCAATGCAAGGATGGTTGAATATTGGATACAGCTAATTCTGTGAACACTGCTTTGATATACAGACTTGATTAAGAAAAAAAAAGACAATAGATTTAATAACTGCCTGGTCACTGTTCCTTTCTCTGCAGATGACTGGGAGGTTTGCTGAGTATGCAGAGGAACTCACCAAGGCTGTTAGACGTGACTTTAAACCCAACATAGTTAAGGAGTAGAAGTTATTTCACAGATATACTGAACATTTACCAGTCTATTTCAGTGTGGAAAACAAAGTTCATTTATGTTTTCATTGGCCTTTTGTGTTGTTGATCTGATGTACCAAAATTGTGTCATCATTTAAGCTCAGGAAACTAAATTTGAAGTCAAACCAGGTTCCTGTTCTTTATTTGTGGATTACTGAGTTAGCTTGATTTCATTGTCGATAATTTAACAGAGCAGAATTTCACAGTTCAGTGCAGCTGGCTTAAATTTATCTTAAGTTGTTGTAAGCGCATTAAGTCCATAAAGTGAGACCATGTAAATTTTGCTGAACAGTGGCCGTTGAAGGTACAACTGACAATTATGGCATCATGCTAAATGCTGCAACTAATTCTGACAGTAGCACAGTAATGACGAAGTCAGTGAACTGACAAAGTAATCTCAGTTACACAGCTAAGCTGGTTAGCTTTGTTGCATGTGTTAAGGTGGGGGGAAACACTCATGTTTTGAGAAAAAAATGTTTTTGCCTCACGCAATTCCTCACATTACAAATTTACCTTGCAACAAAGCGAGCAAGAGAAAGGAAAAAAAGGTCTGTTATCTGACCATTGATGATAAACCATTTATTATGACAATTTGATAAGGATTCGTCAAGTTTGTTTCATTAATTATATTATTTAGTGTACAAGAGATTGTTTTACATTTCATAATTAATGAATGTTTAAAGAAAGATACAGTGGGAACTTCAGTTTAAGAAATAGCAACACTGTTGTTTGAGGAAACTTCCAGAGAACCAGGTCAACAAAACAAGAATTGATATGATCATTACGGCCACATATGAAGAACAGGGCCCAGCTCTGATTTTATTCCTTTTATCCACTGTGTCAAAATGTTAGCATCAATGTGCTTCATTATATATTCATGTGCCAGAAAAATTGAAAAGGATGGAGAATGCGTTCAGATCCTTTAATAATGACATAGAATAAATGCAGGTATATGTTTAATAAAAAACAAAGTTTGTGGTTTAAAATGTTCAGTTTGTTCTTACCAAAAAGCCCAACCAGGAAGAAACCACTTTTCATAGATTCAGAAAAACAGTAAAGTCTTTAATTTAAATAACATATAATTATGTCTGGTACGAAAAGAGTAGTGCAAAAATGTTTACATAATTCCAGAATGAAAAATAAAAATAAAACTGAGTGACAGTGTGGAAATTAGCTGGTCTTCACTGCTTTCAACATAGGTAATGATTGAGTAAAAATTATACCTTTGTTCTTCCAAGTGATCAAAACAGTCAAACAATGCATCCATCTAAACAGCATGTTCCCATGGACACAAGATGTTGAGCTGCAATTTTTTTCCCAGTAAAGTGAATGAATCAGATGAGTTCATTTTTCATTGTGTCCATCCAGAATCCATGTTCTTCTGCAGGCAGATTAAGTTCCACTGACAGACTATGGAAGTATTGCATTGAACTAGTGTTGTCGTTTGACATACGTGTCACACTTTAGGGCATTAAGTACCTGAGACTCTCAAAACACAACTACTACAACTCCATATTTCCCTGTTGATAGAATCATCTGAATAAAAAGTGACAGAGAGGTAAGTTAGGCGGCTTCTCAAAAAGGCAAGAGGAGCTGAGGATAATGGCTACAGATGAACCCTTTCACACTTCAGCACTGAACAGAACAAATACAATTTCTATAAGTGCTGTCATTATGAGCATTGAATTATATGAACAATATTTCCTATGCTTGGTCTTGATTCCCACATTTCATCCACTGTTGTTTCAAAAGTCTGAAATCCTCTGCTCACAGTTTGAGATTTCAATGAATTCAATCTATGAGCAACCGCAGTCATTAAAATTCAACAAAGTCACAATAAAATTCATCTGAAACTATGCTCACGTCAAAAAAGGTAATAAAAAAATAAACAATTTAACTTTGATTCTGAATCTTCCAGCTGTTGTATTGACAGTGTAAGAGGGAATAAGAGCAGTGATTCTGCAGCAAGTGTTTTTCATGTGAGCAATCGGGCGTATTAGCACCAGAGAGGAGAGCCCCGGGGATCTGCGACAGCTGACATGAGTCCAGGACTGGAGACCTGCGGCAGTATGATTTCAATATAATGATGAACTGAGGGAGAGTGAAATCCAAATCCACCATCACTGTCCTTCAACTCTCCTTAAAGATGAACAGGATGTCCTCGTCTGTCCCGTAGCTCTGCCGAGCCTCCTCAAAGTTACTGACGCTGGTGCAGCACACCCCTAAATAACAAACACACACCTATCAGTTCCAAACCATCAGCATTACTTGTTACTAGCAGTCGGAGGATAGAAGTAGTTCAAAAATTAAGCAAATTGTCCCACCCTGCATTTTTAGCTATTTCATACTGATATTCACTCTTTCCAGATGATGAATCTTACAAACTCTGGTGATCTCCTGAAAGTGAAGTTTGTTGTTTTGAGTAAAATCTTTCAACAATTATTGCATGGATTGTCATGGAAACTGAATAGTCATGTCCCCGCCCAGGATGAACTGTAAAAACTTTTGTTATTGCTTTACTTTTCCATCTTGTCAAATGTTAATTTTGTCCAATACTTATGTTCTTGACCTTTCTTGCAAAAGTAATGAGATTTCCATCAGAATCCTGTGAAAGACTGTGCTTAAGTACATTCCGCTAGTATGGCTGTAGACTCTTAGTCAAGTTGTGCAACAACTGGGATTTTGCATCATCTATCACATTTTTAAAAAAATCTGGATTAACTCAATAGTTGATAATTTCACAAACTGTTGTTTTGACTGCAGCCAATAAATAATAGCCAATTGTTATGTAATGTGCGAAAAAAATAAAAGAAAGAAAGGCAGTGATCCTTACATTTCAGAAGCTAGAAACTGCAATTGTTGCTTGTTAACAAAGTTGGTAATCCAATTACTTAGTAATTAATTTTCTGTCTAAATCTCTTTAAATACTGCGAGGGGCAACAGGCATTGGGGAAAATTATAATGTAACTTCTCACACCATCTCTTGGTATTATATTTTGAATTTAAGCTGCAAGCAGTGACGATTGGGCCCTTACAATGTTGTGCAGGTTTGGGGTGTTGGTTGACTGAAGTTAGGGAAAGATATGATGATGTGGTTTTGAGATAAAACGGCTTCTGTTTCCATGTCAAAAAAAGAGGAATTTGTTGCATCCCTAGCAGCAAGCTGACAGTCTTCACAATAAGGAAACTCAAAATCTTGAGGATATTCTGGCCATGTTTGAGGTGGTTGTGATCAAAAATTTGGGGGAAATTGGACAATGTATATTTGATTTACAAAAATCTCCTTTTTTTTATTGTGAAACACTGAAATTTGCTATGCCACTACAGGCACACAGTTCAACAGAAACTCAAAAGCCTAGCAATTTAGCAGTGGCATGTTCTTTAGATTAGACTGACCACATAAGATGTCAATCTTAGTAATTCTCTTTGAGGAGTTTGTTAAAGCACACCACCTGTAAATGGTAAAAAACTCTGCCAAACTTGCAGTCAATTCAAACTGGCTAATTTCCTGTTGAGTTTAGGGTATGGCTCCAAGAGACTTTTACTTCAGTCTTGGGATATTAAATGTGCCAAGTGAATTTCATACATGTAGGTGAAGTTTCTTGAGTTTTCAAGAACATTTAGCCCCTAAAAAGAGTGCCATTCATTTGTCCTGAGAATAGCGGTTTCAATAGGGTCCTTGCAAAAGACGGTGCTCTGGCCCTAAAAATGTGAATGGCAATTTTCCCTGTAGCCCACTGATACTACAAGAGTTTTTATTCAAATACAATTATGCCACATTAAGTTTGTGCTTTGGACATAGAAGATTACTCACTGTCAGAATACGCAGGGTTGTTGTAGAAAATACAGCCGGTAGTCCTGTTGAAGCCACACACTACCACAAAGTGACCCTGGTACTCTGGCTTCCTGCAGAAACATTTCTGACCCACGGGCAGGAAGCAGCAGTATTTGACAGGTGAGGAGCAGAGTTCACATGTCAAGACAACAGCGTTGACCAGCACTATGGCAACGTGGCCCTGCTCCAGATGAGACTGGATTTCCTCAATGGTTACAGAACTATAGAGAGAACCACCAATACACGTCACGTGTTAGGCTTACTTGGTGTTATTCAAAAATAAGTGTCTTGTCCAAGCAAACAATAATTAACAGAAAGCTCACCATTTCCTCACCACCACCCCTTTGCTCTCTGCTTTAAGGAACAGCTCGTTCACTCTGTCTTCTTCCGTGTCAAAATGCTTCTTGTAAAAGGACTGCAAACCACAGCAAGACACAACAAGACACAACAAAGACACTATGACACACATAGGCCTGAAAAAAAATCCAATCTGGTTAGGACAGTACTAATTAGATTCCGTAGAGTACCTGGCTCCTAAAACCCTTATCAACGCCCAGAGTCTGTGTACAAAAGCAGTGTTTGATTCCGAGATGGCACATGAGGTAGGCCAGCTCGATAGTCCACACACTTTCCGTCAGCTTCAGCTCCCAGCATGCCCTCTGAAACTCCTCTTCGTGGACTGGGTGGAGGTACCTGCAGGATTGAACAGTTAGACCAGAAATCCCTATAGGTTAATGACAGTGCACTCCAGTTAGACTTGTAACTCTTAAGAAATGTAAGGCAGCTCGGTGTTACTATTAAGTACACATTCATTATACTTTGAGTGGTGATGACTCTCCAAGTTGGCAGCTTTACAGCGTACTTACTTCAGGACCATTCTGGAGCAGGCTAACCCACAGTCCCAGTGGTAAAGCTGCCGAATGACAGGTACATTCAGCAGGATGTCATCCTCTGAGAAAATCCGTGGTGTTATTATGACTCTTTAAAAGTGGAATTATTAAAAGTGACATTGTGGCTTCTATTTGAAAACTATATCAGCTCAAGTTGTATCTTTTAATTAAGGTGTTACCATCGGTACGTGTCACTCACCTGTCATTCTGTTGTATTCTTTCTCAAACAAGCGGCCAACTAGCTAACTCCAGACAAGCTGCTCAGGTTTGTTTACAGCATTGAAAGCGGAGCTGGGTTTCCTCATCGATGCTAACCAGGAGAACCCAGCTGCCCAACAAGTTCAGCTACTAGGCTAACACTGTTCACTATTCTGTTAGCCGGTTCGCTGCTTATACAGCGAGGCTAGTTCCTCGACACACTACTGCTAGGCATCCACTGATTAGTTAACTGTCCAACTAAGGGATAAAAATGAAGAAAACTCTAATTTAGCAAGATCTTATGAGGGTGCTTCCTTCTAAAGTGCTCCTCTGCCTCTCTCGGCTGTTTGCTAGGACACTGAGAAGCTTCCTGCTTTGGGTTGTAAGATAAAGTTATGCTGCCCCCTTGAGGCGAGGGGGAGTCATCCTCAATTTGTGACTCAGGGCAGAGGGTCATTTTACAACATTTCTTAGAGTCATTCTTCACATTTAACCACTTTTATTGAAGAATTCAAAAATCATTTAGAAGACACTTTTTTTTAGAGCAGGTTCCGATTACTCTGCAGATAAATGTCCCCGTGTTGATGTGACCATGTCACTGAGTTCCGTAGGTGGTTTGCATTGATATCTGTATTATTAAAACAGAGAGAAGTAGATTAACTCTGGAATAGGGACTGACCTTAAGAAAGCAATTTTCTATTCAATATTAATTACGGCCAACAGTGAGCAATGTATGTATGCATTGATGTGAAACTGAAGGATTAGTCACTCACTGGTTCAGTGTCAGAATCGTTTCTCAGAATTGTGGTTTTGTTTTTTTTGTAAAAACCTCCTTTATCCAGGAATGTCAAGATAAACCAGTCAGAGACTACAGGAATCTGAGGTAAAATAAGTAAAAAAACACTCAAATACTGTGTATCACCGCTTTTTCCGGAAAAGTGTGGGTTTTTTACTTGTTGCATGACTGAACATGTCTACTCACGAGACTGAGGAATGACAGTGCTGCACCCAAGTTCACAATAGCTGGTACAATTCCAAATTTTCCAGCCTAAAAGATAAGAAGAGGAACCCCCCCTTAAGGTGTTGTCAATGCAAAGAGAACACAGACCTTTTGATTAAGACATTGCAATATAAGGTTTATTCAGTCCTCACCGTTCCATATACAATGATGTCAAACCGGATCCCATATGCTTTGAATAAGGTCCTGGTTTCCTCTCCATCTGGGGTTTTGTAATATTTGGCAAACCTAAAAGCAATGTTAATTTTTTGGAGTTTTATCAGTTCAATCCATTTATTAATAAGGCTGTGTCAAAAATAGTTTTACCTGAAGTTGTATCCAGGGGCCACATTATTGAGAGGATTTTTATTGTCCAGTCTGCGGAAGCTGTACCGCGGGTAACACTTCCTTGCCCACCAGTCCAGGTCACAGGTCCAGTCAATAATAATACCAAGAATGCCACCCTTTATAAACATATGAAAACTTGAAAACTCAATTTATCCCCTTACTGTGTATAAGTGTAGAAAAACCAACATTGTAATCACTTGTAAAAGACCTGACAACTGAAAGTCAAGGGAGATAAGAGATAAGGCTGCGTGGAGGGAAGTATGGTTGTTTTATTTAACCATGGGTCCCACCTTCACAGCCATGTCTTGGAAGTCCTCTCCAGCCTCTGAAACAATGTGTTTGAGGCGGAATATGGGGCAGTGAGGGTCTGTTGCACGATTGAATTCACAGGTCTTCAGGTATGAGGAGTTAACATGTTGCAGTATGTTTCTTCTGGTGGAGGAAGGAAGACACTTGTTTGATATCATGGCACACAATAAAACGTCTGCATATGTCTGCATATCCTGCACTGATAAGAGCCTGAGCATCTACTCCAGGGCTTTCTCTTACCTTCAGGTACAATATACTGACCTGTGAAAGTTGAACTTTGGGTATGTGATACTGTTTTTGACCAGCACAGTGAAGTTCTCAGCTGTAGCCAGCAGTGCATGTCTGTGGGACAGGGAAACAAAATCTCAAGCAAACTATATGTACATTATACTGTGTTTGCCAATAAATAATAAAACGTGGCATATATTCTTACTCGGGTAGGTTAGTGTCTATTTCCAGGGGGCACCATGAAAACACTTCACAGGTCTGGACAGTTGAGGAAAAGTTGACGCACAGTCCTGTTTGTATACCTGGGTGGAAGATAAATGCCAGCTGCTGTTGTGTTTATGGTATTACATAAATTTACCTGATTCGCTCTAGCATTTAAAGTTGACACGTCAAAAGCCTACCACTGCCCCTAGGATCGCTGAGTCCCTCGGTACAGTCACAGTCATCCACGCAAGTAGTTGATTGGCTTGGAAACTGGAGGAGAAATGGCCGGTGTCAACACATTATCAGTGACCAAAACTAATCTGCTTTTTTGAATCCAGGATGTGTGAGAGTACAGTGTGTATATATTTTTTGTGCCAGTAAAGCCTGGGCCATCTATGCATGCTGAAGACAATGAATCTGAACTGGTTCAGTAGCTTATAAAATCATAATGCTGATGTGATTAGTGGATCAATTTTTTTGTCGGACGGAAAAAGAAATTAACAAGAAAGCTGATAATCAATAAGCAGGCATTTTTCCCTGCAGACATTTTGACCTGTCATAGCTGAAAAAGCACAGGTTGATATAACATATGTGACATCCATGCCTCACCTCAGGACAACGTGACTGAGTCTGTTTTGGGGTGATAATCATATTTGTCATCACAAAGAAGGAATGGTCGCCCTATTAGACAGGAGAGCGGCACAAATGTCACAAGGCAATGAAACAGTCATCTCCACACAGCAGTAAACCACACTGTGTCAATCAGATAGACAGCATTGCACTGTCATATAGCCTGTGCAACTGATGGTAAATTAAAATAGAGATGGGTTATTAAGTTTGTGTGCATGTTTAAATACCTTAGGAGGGATAACGTAGTCAGCCACATCCCACAACTGGGGGTCCATGTCAGATGTGTTGGTGAAGGCAAAACCTTTCACTTTGGTGGTGACACTACTAATAACAGAGTCTGTCTCCTGGTAGGCTTTCTGCACTATACACACATACCTGCAGGTTTGTAGCAATGTTGTAAACTAACAGCGCAATCAACTAACAAGTCAAACCAATAATTCATGACTAGTTTAGCTTTAGAGCGACATTTTACCAAATTCCAACCCAGTACACCCCCGCCCGATGATTTTTTCTTTACTTACCCCACCACAAACAGCAACACCAAGGATTGGGCAAACCTGAACACACATCCTGCACGTATGCTTGGAATAACGAGTGTTTTTGGTGTTTCGTAGTCAAACGTACTATGCAGACAGTCCTGAAAGCAGCCTGCAGTCCTGCCCATCGCTGCACCACACCAGTGACGGACTGTAATAATGATAACTGGACCTTGCTGCCCTTATTCAAATCATTGTATTCAAATCATAATCGCTCTATGAACACATCTTTGACCTCATTTTAAATGTAGTGGACTGTTGACGCAAAGTAGGTTTTAAACTGCATGTTAGATAATAAAACTGACTGTGCTAGTAAATGACTCAGAGGATTCAGTGCAAAAATAAGCTGAGTTTCATTCAGAGCTGTTCAGCATCATAGTTACACACTAAAAAAAAGATCATGAATTTTATATTTCGAGTGCTGTTCACGTGATCCACAGCTTTAGAACACCTGAAATACATATAGCAAGTTACACATAAGACACATTCACATGTTTACACATATAACAGAATAAGGCAGCGTGGAGTTGGCAAGGACAATACTGGATCTTAATACTTCTGCAAGTGTAATTTGTACATTTTTTTCAAAGTGGAGAAATATTTCTTTTTCCGGTGCTGCTTATCATGGTCTTATGTTTTCTATTATCTTTCTTCTCCATGTATCATATCATTTTTGTGTCTTTGCCCTTTTATCACTGTTTTGATCGATTTCTGTTCAATGCATATTAATACTGATGTCACAGTCATTGGCATGTTTAGGTACAATCCTGTGGTCATTATGAGAAAATGGGCCCATGTGTGCCAACGGGTAAAGGGCCCTTCACCCCTCATATAAAGGATCTCCTAACTCTTTGTAGTTGTTTTGTCTCTTTGTGGATGTTTTTTTTGTCTTTTTAAGGCTATTTTTTAAAAAATCTCTTTCAGTCTTCTATGTGTCTGCGATTCTTTTTTTTTTTTTTTTTTTTTCAATTTTTGTCTCTTTGGTTTTTTTGGTGTGTCCAAGATCTTGGGCTGTGCCTGTAGTTTTTGATTTGGTTGTTTGGCTGATCGTACTTGGGTATTGTAGAGTAGCCTTTAATGACATCTGGTCAGGGACTAAAAATGAAAATTTGCCACTTTACTTATTTCAGCACATTTGCAATCACGTTTACTTATGTTTGTTGCAAATTTAAACCGTCCATAAACACTCAACTATTGAAACAGATAATAATTCACACTTTCATATTGTATGTTAAGACCTGTCAAAATATAGCATAATTTTGAATGTTTTAGTTGGTCTATGATCCGGAAATAAAGTATGATACCATGATACCATGATACCATACCATATACATGATGAGCTAGCTGTTCAGCCCCTGGCATTGATTCCAGCCTGATAGCGTGATACTCCAGATGCCAATTGATGCTTTCATGTTCTGGAAGGAGCGTTAGCATGCAAAACGTGCACTGCTGTATACTCTTCATTAAATAGTAAAATAGTAACTGGTCTGAAGATACTGAGAGAATAGATCACAGCAAACACAGTCAAACCTTTGTTCAAACAACTCACCACACATTTACATGCCACTTTCAGATAGCCACATGGCAAACTCCAACCAAATAAGAAGCTGGCACAGCCAAGCCTGCACACTGAAGGAGGCATCAGCTGAAACATCATTGCTTACTAATGTTCAGATTTGTGAATAAGACAGCTACACAACACTGAGAATGCTTAACGGTTTCAATGCAATCAGTCTTACCACCATATTAAAATTCTGTTTTGAACATTTCTTCCCTACACAACTTCTCACCAGGACTACAGCAAAATATTGCATTGCTATATTTTCAAATATCGAATTCTGCTATGGATGCATGTTGGAGAGAAGCTTGTAACAATATGAAGAACATGAAACCAGCATTGGTTAGGAGACAGTTTTTTATTTCATAACACACATTCATTGACTTTCAGGAACACAGAACAGATAAAATGTAACTTTGGTCCAATAGTACCTCAGATATAAAGTTTGTATAAAAGAGCCATTTCAGGTCACATAGAAACTTTGGCATCCCATTTGTCACTGGTGTAGCTTGCCTTTAGTAAAATATTTTTATACCCACCCTCTTTCAAGTTTCTTTTACTTATGAACTCCATTTTGTCTTATTTACACAGGTAAGACAGAAAGCATATAGTAAACTTTATACACAATATACAAATTATTATTTTTCATTCTGCATTTTTTCCCCCCTATTGGACACATTAGACACAAGGACATGTTAATTCATCAATAAAACTAATGACATACAGTCATTATGTTTTGTGTTTCAGTGCTGAATTTTCAAGTACGTTATGAAGGCATCTACAATGTATAAAAAAAAATTTAAAAAATAGTCCACAGTAATGAGGCTACAGTGAAAGGTAGACCAGGAAAACTTTGTCTTTCATGTTTTTCTTCCGTAGTTGAAGCCGTCAAAATGAGGCTGACACTTTATAATGCAATCATTGGCTTTATGCTCCAGCTTCATATAAACTGTATTGGTTTCTTGAACTCCTAAATTTACAATGACTCATTTGAATAATATCCCATCTAAGGGAAAACCTGCGTCATGCTGATTTAAATAACCGATATCCTACAAATCTACTAAAAATAGTCCACAGACGAATAGTTCATATTCGTCCAAAATCAAAGTCAAGTCCCCCATCATGCAGGCTGCCTTCGTTTGCATTGTCAAAGCTGTTCTTTCCGTGGATCTGTTTCAGGTGCTTGCGAAGAACAGGCTTATGAGCAAACACCATGTCACAGTAGTTGCAGCGGTGGGGCTTGTCCCCACTGTGTAGGTTAAGGTGATCCAGCAATGAACACTTCTGGGTGAAGGTCTTACCGCAGATTTTACACTGGAAGGGCTTGATGCCGGCGTGGACACGCATGTGTCGGTGCAGATTGCCTTTTTGTGTGAAAGTCTTTCCGCACAGGAGGCACATGAAGAGCTTGTGCATCTTTAGGTGGTTGGCGTAGTTCTCCAACTGGCGGAAGACACGAGCACACTTTGGGCACTGGTGGTACCACTGCAGGGGCTTGTCGTAGTTTCTCTGGTGTGCACTGTGTTTCTCTGCAGGAGGGGATGGAGGAGGGGGGGTGAGCGGGTATCCAGCCATGCCCGGTGGAACCGCTATCTCACTGCTGCGACTGTCAACGGTGGAGTTGATGAGTGAATGCTGGGGCTCAGGGGAGTGGAGGGCAGCGGGAGGGCTGGTGGGGAATTGACCGGTGCTGGAGTTTTCCGCTACATCAGACACAGACTCCACCTTTACTATTGTGATGTCATTCTCCGGCATACCTTGCCTTGGCCGTCTGCTCAAAATCTGGAGAGGGGACTTGGGCTGTATAATCACATCATCGTCGTCGTCATCGTCGTCGTCGTCGTCGTCATCGTCGTCACCATTGTTGTCTTCCTCAGCTTGCACCACCTCGTCCTCCTCGTCGTCGTCCTCCTCCTCCTCCTCCTGATGGACAGTCCGCACCTGAGATCGCTCTTGGTCTCTCTGGGCCTGGGAGGATAAACCGTCCTCCTCCTTCTCTCTCCTCATATCCACAGTCACCTCCAGCGGGCGTGCAGCCTGAGGCTTGATGAACTTGCTGAGGGCCTGAGTGCACTGCTCTACAATGTGGCCCATTTGAAGGAAGCTGGCCACTGTCAGGTAATGCACCAGCTCCAGCTCTGGAAACTCTAGCTGGCCCGTGTAGCAGGACAGCAGCAGTTGCCGGCCCACCTCTGCCTCCTGGATCATGGAGATCTGGACCTCCCTGGAGTCCTGCTGAAGGATGAACTGGTCTCTCAAGAAAGAAGAGCCAGCAGCAAACACCACCTTATGACCAGAGACCTCCAGCTGGTTGATACGCACCGTGACATCACAGAACCGTCTCTGATGTCGTAGGAGGTTCATCTTCTGCAGCATCGAGTCCCCAAACGTGGCAAATCGGAACTGCAGGATCACCTGGTTCAGGGCCATAGTGAACTGAAGGCCAGCAGCAGCAGTGCACCTGTGTAAGACAAACACAGGGACTGTATGAGCTCTCCTTAACAGCTGCACACTATAAATTGTGTGAATTTGAATTACACATTTAAAATCACTTTAAACTCTTTCATAGGAATAAAAGCTTATCAGATTCTACATGAAGAAAGACACAGCCCATTTTATAATCAAAGATAAGAAACTAATTTATCTAACTAGCACCACCTGCGTCAATAACAGTCACGTTACCTGTGACCTTATCTTTTTCAGTTGCTGCTGCTCTCGTGTATCGAGTCAGACTAAGAACACAGAACCAGACTATATTCAAAAACCTTCCAATTTAACACAAACAAGTGTGTGTCTTTTATAATCCGGCTGGTCCAGCGAACACAGTTACGTTGTAAAACAAAGCTGTTTTCGGGAACCCTGTCCGCTCCTCGGTCCTGCGTCCATTTACTCGAATGAACGTGGATAAAGTAACTGAATTAAACCAACTTTCATCGGTAACGCGGAACTAACGTCGTCTAGCTAGCGTTAACTGGTTTTCCTGACTGTGCTGACATTGTTGAGCAGCCTGCAAGAATTAAGGATGAAATTTGTTGAATACCGCTTACAGCTGGGTGCCGGATCACGCCGAGTTGTTAAATGAGCTCCACTGGGTATAAATTGCCTGGGTATAAATTGGGTCGGGGATAAACTAAACGTCGCCGTAAAGCTGTCTAATTCCAGTCGGAGATTGGCACTGGGTGCTCGCTGTCCGAGTTGACCGGACCCGCGGCCACCTCCATACTAGCTTAGCACAGCCCGGATTGTTTTGATTTTTATTGGGTAAAATGTTAAGCCTGCGTATCACACCGAGGGTTACGGCACAAATAAAAGCAACCCTGCATTTAGACGACTCTCCACGCTTTACGTTTGCTGTGGCTATGTGTCAACAGTATATCTCAGTTTCGCCTGCTTATTCCGCTCCGGCCTAGTCCTCCACCCACAGCGATCATCTGTGGCCGTCCCACGACACCAACACTCCGGTTAACCATCCAGCTACTGTAGGATTTCGCTTTGGCTAAAAGTCCTGTAGGTTGTATGTACCTGTTCAGCCGTGAACAAGCCCGATCAGGAGGGTTTGTTATCGGTGGGACACTGACCTGTGCCTGTCTGGGGATAAGAGGGAGCTGCTCCGGATGGGAAACCCATTTAAAGGCCCAGTACTAATGTATTCCTCTGTCACTGCCTTATATTAGCAGATTCTCTATATTATTGTAATGTCTCCACGATGGCTTTAATCGCGTCTGCTCCAATTAGAGACTTTGCTTCTAGCCTACTATAAAATACATTTATCACTTCATTATTATGTAATTGTAGAGCCTTTTTTTTTTACCCGTTTATATGCTTCTTCATTTCGTTTCACACCAGAATGACAAGAACCCTACAGAACTTTCCTCAGTTCTTTGTAGTCTTGAAGGGAATATTTGTATTTTTATTGACAACAAACCCCTTATTCTATTCATTGAGGGCAAAAAAAGAATTGTAGTAGTCTCAGACTATTTTTACCAAGTCCCACATTTCCATTATCAAGAGCTATCTGTATATATATATATATATATATATATATATATATATATATATATATAGAGAGAGAGAGAGAGAGAGAGAGAGAGAGAGCTAGATCCTTACCTGGCTTAACAGATGAAAGAATCAAAGCACTTTAAACCACATATCTGATCTGAGTAACCTGCCAGTCAAAGCCCTTCTCATATCCGAAGTGATAAATTCTGAAACCCAACAAGAATCCGTCCTATCTCTCACCTCGTTCATAGCAGAGTTTTCGAGTACCTCTTTTCATCTGTCTCTGTCTCTCCTCACTGGAACTTTGTACACCAGCAAACATATTTTCGTTAGTTATTGCTAAATATTCTCAGTCTATAAGGACAGGGATTATGGTCAGATGCTCTTTTCCCAGTCACTGGGGGCCAAGCAGCAAAGCTGCAGAGGCACCGTATGTGTTTCAAGTTTTTCTCCTTCAACCTTGATTGCAGTCTATGGCAGCCCCTAGAACCCTGTGGTAAAAAGTTGTGACACTGATCAAGTTTCATGTCTGCTCGTTGAGCACTCTAGCACCATCCATGGGTCAAAGATGGAGATACATTCAACTCAACTTTTGAACAGCATGTATTAAAAACCAAGTACCGTTGGATTCCTTGGATCGAGCTGAGTTCAGTGCTCTCTCTGACATCAGTGTCCACGTTATTGGACTTTTTCTTCACATCTTTTCTGTACATGGGGATCTCACGTTGAGCAAACTGACTGATGAAAGGCATTTTTGCAAAGGTATGAACGCCACTCTGACAGTTACTATGAGCTCATCTCATTTCAAATAGTATTTATGGCGCTGATGGCTTAAAGTACAGTAACAGCTGATTTCTAACCTACGTCAGCTGGTAGTGGGGAGTATTGGGGGGGGCAGGGATCGGGACGCAGAAACTACATTCACATATGATGACGGTGCAACGTTGTCATGTCTGGAGCACATGGAGAAAGGGACACATTAGTTTTAAGTAGACCACAATGTTCCAGCTCTACACGGGAATAAATTCTCCTGTCTCTTCACACTTTAACATGAATTTCCTCTTGGGGTGGTTACAACACATTCATGTAATGTCCGGTGCTGGTGGTACTGAATGCTCAGCATCTGTCCGGGCGTCCGCCCTAGACCTGGTCCAGGAAACGCCGCTGAGCTTCAGGCTCTCGGCCCAATCCGGTGCTCGTCCACGGCACGTCAGGTCGGAGACGGGGGGATGTGATCTGAGCCAGAGCAGCCTCGATTGGATTAGATTAGATTAGATTAGTTTAGGTAAGAATATATTATATGATATTATATTATATGATATGATATGATATGATATGATACTAGATTATATTAGATAATATACTGCAATATAATATACTATAGTATAATACAATATAATGTATTTGATTACATTCAAGTAGATTAGAAAAAGGAAAAAGATAGAGAAACAGAAATTGAATAGAAATACAATAGAGCAACATTAAGCTCAATATGAAATACAGGTAAAAAAAAAACTTCATAAAACAAATACAACCAACCAAACGAAACAATATAAATAAAAACACAATTCAAGTCAATTCATATCAAATCAAATCAGATCAGATCAGATCAGATCAAATCAAATAAAACCAAATCAAACAAATGAAATCAAATTAAATCAAATCAGCTTTGAAACATTCAGATGGCGCCGTCTGACCAAAAGTTGATTCACATCCCAGACAAGTAGATTCATGATGCTGAGCATTCAGTACCACCACCACTGGACATTACATGAATGTGTTGTAAACACACCAAGAGGAAATTCATGTTGAAGTGTGAAGAGACAGGAGAATTTATTCCCGTGTAGAGCTGGAACATTGTGGTCTACTTAAAACTAATGTGTCCCTTTCTCCATGTGCTCCAGACATGTCAATGTTGCTCTGCCATTATATGTGAATGTAGTAAATGTAGAGGTTATATATCCTTTTTATATTTATAACCTTTTTGATAATTTTATATCATAATGTAGTATTGGAAGTAGATAAGATTAGACTAGAACAGATATATTTCAATGGTATAATTAAATGTTTGTCAGACAATCTTCTCATTAATGATGTCAAATGACCTCACTGACTGAGAATATGTGATATCACCTTTGACCTGGTGCTAAGGCCTCCACCGACGGTCGTGGGTGGTCTGGTGGTCCCGGCTGTCAGGGGAGCAGCCGAGGCCCCGGCGTCCATCACCGCAGCTTTCCACGTCTCCTCTGTGGGAGTGTGGACGTTGATCTGACGGCTGCCGCGGGGCCTATTTACAACCTCGGATTCACAAACATCATGTCGTCTTAATGATGCCGTGGATCCCTGTCCTTAACTTCATTATTTTCAGTAGTGCATGGAGTTTTCAGATCCTTTACTTTACTATCAGTACCATTACAGCAATGTAAAAGTACTTTAACACTTGTAAAAGTCCTTTATTTCAATTGTTACTCACACGTCTTCTAGCAATTATTCAAATGAAACAATCAGAGGGAGGAAAATCTCTCATTTTTTCAAAAAGTTTATTAATATCACAGCTTGAACAGGCTCTGAGTTAAGCATGTGTTTTAAAGGAATTCACTGCTTAGCCTGGCTTATGATAATGAAAAATATGAGGAAAGTGTTTATCACACACATGGTGCTCCTCAGACAGTGTTGCTGCTAGATGTAATCACATATCAACATCCAGTAATTCAATTAAAGGCAGAGACAATGTTTATTATAATTATTTGCAAAATGTACAAAATTGTAGGTAGACAATCAAGACCTTTATTTTACATATGATCGGCTCTAAAGAGTGTCATATCTTCTTGACAAACCTAAAAAAAAGACAGAAACAAATAGGTTATTAAACCACATTTATGTTATATGTAGGGTTTGCCATGAACTTGTACTGTATATATTTTTTTTTTACGTCTACTGTGCATGTATATGAGTTTTAGGAGGCTTTCACCAAATATAAAACATCGTAGACTTTATCCAACGGGTAACTTGCTAAAATTGGAACAAGTAATCCATAGTAATATCCCCATTCATTAATCAAATACTTTTGCAATACTTTGCTATATTTTGCTACTTGATGTCTTTGTCAGCAATAGCGAATATGTATGGGAATATTATCTATAATACTGCCAACAGTCATAGACACTTTATCAAAAATAGAATTGTAATGGAGATAATGTCTTTGTATTTAATAACCCTTTGTATTTGCAAAATCTGATCATATGATCAAAAATGTTTAATCTCCACAACAGTACTTTTTTCTATAGCGTATACAGTGAGTTCAGTCAATGAAGCTTTCAGTTACACTGAGGCAACTGATTCACTTTGTTTGAAATGTAAACAGACAAGAGTTTGTACTGTGTCTCCTCCATACCAGATGCAACTGTATCCACCCAAAATGGCCAAGGCAACCAGTCCTACTGATGCAGCAGCAGACATTAATAAAACCCTCAGAACATAGGATGTACCTGGAGCAAGGAAAGGCTTTATGTGAAAAGCTGGCGATGACACACATTCTTCATCAGCTTATTTCTGTTGCCTTCTGGCACATCTTCAGAATATAATTAGGTCAAATATCATTTGCCCAAATAAATATCAATCCAAAAGTCCTAATTTTAAAGATCACACCATAGCATTTAGAAAATTTGGCCAGTAAATTACCTCTTATTTTAGCCCACAGGACACAGGAGCTTTTTAAAGCCTAGGAGAGAAAACATTCAGGTAATTTAACAAGTAAGGTCTGCTATAGTTTCCCAGTCAATACATGTTTATGCTGCACAGTATCTGTTTCACCCACTGTTTTCCACCGACTGACAGCACGTAAGATGATATAATAGTTCCTGCCATTCTCCAGTGGTGCATTATAGAAGCCTCCATAGTGGAGTCCATCCCCAACAGTGAAGTTCATCTCCGTTCTGATGTGTCTGACGAGGATCTGGGCAGAAATGTACTCTGAAGAGGACTTGCTTTTGCTTGAGGGGTTAGGGCGTCCAGGGAAGGAACAATCAAACACCATAATCTCTTCTACAGGAAGCACAAACACTTGGTACAAACTACCAAATGAAAAGAATAAAAAAATGAATAAAAAAATTTGGAGGTGAACATGTAGCACTTTATTTTGAAAACACAATAGTTATATTAATTTTTGTGCATTTGATCTTATTTAGATGTACTATGACCTAATTTGTGTAAAGTCATTAAACCAGTATATCACAACTGAAAAAAAATGATATATTTAGGTTTATTAGTATGACCGGGCCACTTTTCAACGTATATATATTGATTTACAAATTATCCTTTTATTCTATCCTATCCATATGGCCATGAATAAAGATATGTTTACGCATGAATTTCCTTGTATGAAAGATTTGTAAAACCTGAAAATAACAAAAAGGTAATGTGGCCCATACATACATGTGTTGTGAATGTGATTCAGCCCTCATAATAACTTATCTGATACTAGATTTTTATTTTTTTTTTTTTATTTTATTTATTTATTTATTTTTTATTTGTGAATTTAAAATATTCCAGTAATTATATATCAGTCAAAAGTATTTCTTTTATAAAACATAAACATATAAACATGCAATCTCGATTAAGATCCTTTAGATTCGCTTTTAAAGAATTTTAAACAAGATACACACTAAACTGGACAAACAAATCTATTTTTGCATTTCTGTGCTGACATTTCTGTGCTGACTGCCAACATATTCACCGATATACATCTAATAGACTAATACCAGCTGATATATTGTTCTGGCTGATTTATTGGTCTAAATCTAGTCATCATACCTGCTATTCTGTGGTGTTTGGGTGACAGTGAATGTTAGTAGAGACACAGTTAGATACTGGGTTTAGCCATGAGAACTGGGGTGGAGTGTGATTTGATATTCATGCATGTTCAGTGCAGCAGTTGAGAGGTTTGTCCAAGGGATATGTATTTGTTATTAACTAGATTTTTTTTATTAGGTTTAATGAATGATTCAACCAGCTTTACAAATACGAGATATTTTCATTCAAAGTATGCCATTCCCTGCCACATTAAAGTTACATATGGTTCCCTGCCCTTTGCCATTTTGGTTGTTACCTTATTGGGTCCAGTGTGTTGGCTGATCTGTGTAGGCTCAAAGTTGGTGCAAGAGTCTCATACTCTCTGTAGTAAACCAATGGTGCTGGAGGTGCTGTCAAATATCATTATATTTAATGTGCATTGCCCAGTATAAAGAAAAAATCAAATACTACTACTATGTCATTCCTATATATTCCCAGAGCAAAGGTATAAACCGTACATTTTGCATTGATGCAGAAAATTATTTTGTCAGACTAGAGTAGAAATGAGAAATGGTGGTACGGCGATACCTGGTAAACTGGTGTTGGCGGTGATGGTGGCTGTGAATCTGGCTGATACTGCAGTAATGGAGATGCTGTAGTTTGTGACCGGGTGCAGGTTGAGACAGAGTTCCAGCTGGTCAGCCTTGGAGCTCAGAAACTGCTTCCTTTTGTCATGAAAAGACCTCTGATAGTCTCTGGATCCGATGTATGTCACCTGGAATGGTTATTTGGAACATGGCATCAGTCAGGACCACAAAAACCACCACTGATCAAATAAACCCCAAAACAAAAAAACCCCAAAACAAAACAAAACACATCTTTGGTAAATGCATGGTAAATGCTAAACTGTCCATCGAAATTCAAATATATCCAGAGAATAAGGTTAGGAAATACCTGAAAACACTCATTCCCTCTGCTGACAAATAGTTTTAAATAATGGTCCAAGACAAACAGTGACAGAAGAATGATGATGTCTCCTGTTACCTTGTAAACTTCTGTATCCTCCTCATACTTCTCTGCTTTCCAATGCACACATTTTTCATTGAGAACATATAAGTGATTGATAGGTGGCTTTATTTCTGTAAGACATAGAAATGAAATGAGAGTGCTTGTATATCAAATATTCACCTATCATTAGTCATTACAAAATATCAAATCCTTTATAAATATGTTCACAATGCAAATCCCCAACATCAAACAAGTATCATACCTATCCAGCAGCTTTTATTTTGTGAGTCATAATGAACGTTACGGCTTACAGATGTTCCCACTGTGGCTATGATCACTTTCTCTGTTCTTTTACTCACCTATGCATTTCAGAGTAGCTTCCTGCCACACCCCAGTGTTGCCACACACAGAGACATTGCTGCCCCTCCAGCTGTGATATCCATCCACACAACGGTGGATCACTACACTCCTGTTGTGACACACCACCACTGAGTTGGAAACGAAGGGAATCGGGCCACATTTAGCTGAAAAAATAATGACACCAATTGAACAATTGACTCCAAAAATAGCACACAACCTGTATTATTGGTTTTTAATGTGCACCCAAGGGAAACCCAAAACAAAAAAATGACAAGAAAAGGGTAATGACTAAATAATGGAAACTAAGCTCTTTGTCTGTTGTTTGTCTTCTTGTGCACACTTAACAAATATTTCAGACATTTGCGTGTCTATCCTTGCGTGGGTTCCCAGTGACCTCCACTGGAAGACGTTAAAAGTCATGGTGGACATGTAGAACCCAAGCAGGGATAAACAAAAAAACAGACTGTTTTACATACAAAACTGAGAACCGTATCCCTGGGACGCATTAATAATCAAGAGTAATGACTCTTCCACAGCTCAATAGATACTTGTTTATGAGTTAAGATAATCACCGTACCTCGGCACTTTAAAGATATTTTCCCCCACTCTCCTGATATTGAACATACTGAAATATTATTTCCGCTCTCCAGGTGAAATCCATCCATACACTCATACAATACCACGCTGCCCGGTCTGCTGGTGTGGTCCCACAGGAGGTTAGTATGGGGAAGGATTAGTGGGGGACCACAGCTTTTTTCTGCACACAGACATGAATTAGCACAGACTGTGGGCTATTGCCAGAAATATAGGATTCACACATTCAAATCCTGACAGATGACAAATGCAGTGTAACACACAGAAAAAACTCTCTTTATGCTTTGGCTCATGAAATGTGTACATGACACATATCTGTGTAAAATGCAAAAAGGAGACCATTTCAGATTAAAAAAATGTGTATAAATATACAGAAAATAAATAATAGAAACAAGTACTAGTGTTTCAATATATCTGTCATCAAACATTGCACCTTCACACCAAAGATCAATGTCCTCCCACTGTCCATTCTCTCCACATACTGAGTAGTTTTTCAGGCTCCTGGTGTGATATCCTTCATCACACTTGTAATAGACCATGCTACCAATGTGTGATGTGCCATCCCATAGCATTTTAGTATGAGGTTTAAAACCAGGCCTTCGACAAATGATTTCTACAACAAAAACACAGCAAGTCATTATGGGTCACTGGTGGTTTGATACATGTTCAAATGTTGTCAAAGCCTACGTTGAGGCAATTTAAGACAAGTTGAGACACAATTCACATATCTAGGTAGTTTAAATTACTTTCAGTGTGTGACTCAATATTCTTCAGTGAAGATGAATCTCATTATCACCTTCACAGAGCAGAGACGCCTCATCCCATTCTCCACTGGCAGTGCAAACGGATACATTTCCCTCTCCGACATTACGATATCCAGATTTACACTGGTACACAGCTCGAGAGCCCACAATGGACATTTTATCCCACAGCATGACTGAATGAGGGATGGGTGGGGGCACACCACAATGAACCTCTACAGGGATGGAAATGACATGGTTTAACCGTGTGAAAATGATTTGACTCAGGACGACAGAGGGAGAAGGAAATACCAGCCACAGCACTGATGATATTTTGGAGCAAATTGTTACCTTTGCAAGAGATGTTTGACTTTGACCAGGAACCATTAATTGTGCACATTGACACATTATTTCCTTCACTGTGATAAAATCCTATTTTACAGTGGTAAGTCACTGTGCTTCCAGGAGTGGAGCTGCCATTCCACACTTGATCAGTGTGGGGCAGTGTAGGAGGATCCCCACATAAAATCTCTGGGACAGGAAATACACATACACATGACAGGGAGTTATATACAGAATTTCCAAAAATATAACAAACATAAAACAACATAAGTTCAAGTTTTATAAAGTCTCAACAATTTGGCTAAAGTGGCAGATAAGTTAACATTGACCTTTGCCCTCCACATCCATTCCATGCAGCACATGCGATTTCACCTATGTTGACTGGCTCTTCTTAGGACTGTACACACTAATCAGATACTACTACACTAAATGTTTCCTACAGTTTCACATTAGTAAAGAAAATAAATTCATCTGTCTTATATAATGTTTGATTGACTTTGGCATGACAGAGGCATGGGTACCACTGACCATTTTCATCACAGACCGATACATTATGTCCTCCTCTATTTAAAAAGCCCTTTTTACAGATATAGAGCACAGTACTGCCAGGAGCTGTACCACCGTTCCACACCTGCTGAGTGGATTCACTTATAGTAGGACTTCCACACAAATCTCTACAAGGAACGACATACGCCACAACCATGTCATATGGACAGGATTTAGATTCGTTCACTTTAAGTTTGCTCATTTCAGGATATTAAAAATGTAAACATAGAAAGAAATACACAATATATCTGTATAGGTTCATGAGTGTTTGGTTTTTTTTTTTTAGTTTGAATGGTTCTATGATTAACCCTCGAAAGATAAAGCAGTTACTGTACCTTGGCAGAGCACAAGCGGCTCCTCCCACTGTCCAGCAGGAGTACAAATGGAGACGTTTCCCTTTCCAACATTATGATAGCCAGAGTTACACTGATAAACCACCTCAGCGCCAACCCCTGAGCTCTTATTCCACAGTATATGAGAGTGAGGGAGGGCAGAGGGAAAGCCACAGTCAACCTCTGAGAACAAAAGTAGTGACAAGCTGAATGAAACTTGTTTAGGGAAATCATGAGTTTAAGGGTCTGCAGCTGAGCTAGCAGCTCTATGAGGCTGTGTTCTGAGACAGAGAGTTGCTTTGAATTAAATGCTATCGCTGACTTTGATCAGATAATGTTGCCCAGGTTCACCATCTCAGTTTAGTATGTTAGCAAGCTAACATTTGCTTATTAGCACCTAACACAAAGTACACGTGAAGCTGACAGACATATTGTTAGTTTTGCTGGTATTTAGTCACAAACCAAGGTACTGGACAATTTAAATTATGATCTGATGATGGCCATAGATGAAAAGTGAAGATATCATTTAAGTTATTACAGTTCATCCTCAGAAGAACAACATATTTCATGTCACACCATCAAATGCTTGTTGAGATATTTCCCTCTGGAACAACGTGGTGTAGACTGACAATTCTCCTCCATAGAAAGATGCCACCAGCGTGGCTAAAAAATATTAATTGTTACCATGATGGTATCGAGATAAATGTGACAGTTTGTCAAGATATAGATTTGAGATCAAATCATCAAGGCCTATATTGTATTTCAACTTTATCTGGCTCTTAGAATTCAATCAAAATTCACACTCCTCTCAAGGTCATGAATGTTATGCACACCAAAGGTTAGAGAAAGAAAAGCTCAGTGGCAGTGTCCTGCTGAAAGATCGTGAAGGTTAATATAAGAAGAGGAAGCTTTGGGGAGAGGTAGACTTTTTTTTACTAGTATTTTGTTACCTTCACAGACCATAGTCGGTCCTCTCCACAGCCCATTCGCTCCACACACAGAGGTGTTGTCTCCACCGCTCCAAATGAAGCCTTCATCACAGACAAACGTGGCTACACTGCCATATGTGGTCCCTGTGACTGACAGCAGCACCGAATCCTCCACTGTGGCAGGCTGGCCACAGTCAACCACTGAGTGGGTCAAGAACATAAAAAACATTTTAGATCCAGCCTCTCTTGACCTAGTGACCATCTCCACTGATTCAGGAGGCACTTTGACTATTTTTACTATGGTGGCTCTGTGGTATTTGGGTGACAGTTATTTAAATATTCCTCAGTGAAAATGAATCTCATTATCACCTTCACAGAGCAGAGACGCCTCATCCCATTCTCCACTGGCAGTGCAAACGGATACATTTCCCTCTCCGACATTACGATATCCAGATTTACACTGGTACACAGCTCGAGAGCCCACAATGGACATTTTATCCCACAGCATGACTGAATGAGGGATGGGTGGGGGCACACCACAATGAACCTCTACAGGGATGGAAATGACATGGTTTAACCGTGTGAAAATGATTTGACTCAGGACGACAGAGGGAGAAGGAAATACCAGCCACAGCACTGATGATATTTTGGAGCAAGTTGTTACCTTTGCAAGAGATGTTTGACTTTGTCCAGGAACCATTGATTGTGCACATTGACACATTATTTCCTTCACTGTGATAAAATCCTATTTTACAGTGGTAAGTCACTGTGCTTCCAGGAGTGGAGCTGCCATTCCACACTTGACCAGTGTGGGGCAGTGTAGGAGGATCCCCACATAAAATCTCTGGGACAGAAATACACATACACATGACAGGGGGTTATATACAGAATTTCCAAAAATATAACAAACATAAAACAACATAAGTTCAAGTTTAATTCCAATAAAGTCTTAACATTTGGTTTAAAGTGGTAGTTAAATTAACATGGACTAACTAAATGTTTCTTAATTTCATGGCATACCAGCTAAACGCGTGTTGAGATATTTCCCTCTGGAACAACGCGGTGTTACTAGTATATTGTTACCTTCACAGACCATAGTCGGTCCTCTCCACAGCCCATTCGCTCCACACACAGAGGTGTTGTCTCCACCGCTCCAAATGAAGCCTTCATCACAGACAAACGTGGCTACACTGCCATATGTGGTCCCTGTGACTGACAGCAGCACCGAGTCCTCCACTGTGGCAGGCTGGCCACAGTCAACCACTGAGTGGGTCAAGAACATAAAAAACATTTTAGATCCAGCCTCTCTTGACCTAGTGACCATCTCCACTGATTCAGGAGGCACTTTGACTTAATGACAATCCATTTTATCTTATAATACAAATCACAGTATTGTCCATTTTGAATACAATATTCAAACATACACAGAGTAGGTTTGAAAAACTATGTGAACCCCTCAGCTCCTGACATTGACAAAGGCCAACTGGAGTGAGGAGTTAGCAACAGAAATACTACTGAATAAAATCTATGTATAATACAAATTCCATTTATGCAGCTTTACCTTTGCAGGAAGCCTTGTCCCTTTGAGGATGAAAAGGCTCGGCTCCATTGTGGACTTGGTATCCCAGCCGACAGCTGCACTCAAAGGTGCCCTCCAGGTTCCTGCACTGACCTCCCTCTCCACATATCCCTGTGATCCTGCACTCATCAATGTCTGCAGAGTATGTGAATAACAACAACCAATGTCACCTATTTTGTAAAGGTCTGATCACTAATTTCAGAAAGTGAGCCGCAACTCTGCAAATCATTCATTTAAAAGATCACCTCTCATAAATGAATAATTAATCGTTTACTAGATGTCTCTGTATGTACCAACTATCTCTTTAAATAATTTAGGTCCAACTTCAATCTTTTAAAGGACTGTAGTAAAATGTTAAAAAAAAAAATGTGCCATGTTATATCTCTAATTCTATATTTAAGCTTTTGTCTACTTCATTGACGATTTCATTTATGTTGGTATACCACATTTTTATTTGACAATTTTAAATCTCTACTGTCAGAATGGATTTATGTTTCACTTATTTTAGCTACTGTTTGTTTTTTACAGTTTGGGGCCTATTGTCATATCTGTAGATTTATGCCTTTAACAAAACAAAACCCCAGTCAAGCCTACGCTCACCCTGGCAGTGGGTTCCATCATTTGGGATGAAGATGGCCATGTTGTTAGAAGGGCTGTAGCCAGACAGGCAGGTACAGTAGTAACTGCCATATGTGTTGTGGCATGTGGTGTGCTGCCCGCAGATCTTACTGGCTCCTATCTGACACTCGTCCTTATCTGGAGGGGGAGAAAAACAACATTTATTATATTTAGAATTAGAAGAGAAGGTGTTGAAATATATTTTCTTCTTTCTCCTTAGGTTGCTTTGGCGATGCTAGCGGCATGACCCTAGGGATGGCGCCGTCGGTCCACCTGTCACTTTGGTCCAGACAGAAACATCTAACAACAAAACTCTAGAACAACCATGAGATTGATTTTCAATGAATTTTTGTACAGACACTCATGGTTATGAGACGATGTTTCCAGCAGTGTCCTGACTGTGCCTAGAGGGACCAGCAGGTTACCATTCTACCATTTCATTATCATGAAATGTGGTGGAGACATTCATGTCCCCCCGGAGGATGAATTGTGATAACTTTGGAGATCCCCTGATTTTTTTTTAAATCTAGCACCATCGTCTAATGAAAATATTAATTGGTCCAATACATTGGTGTGTGACTACATTTCTAAACTAGTGACACTTCCACCAGTAACTAAATGGCTAATGTTAGCCTACAAACACACAAAGCTAAGATGGTGAAAATGATAATTATTTCACCTACTTAAAATCAGCATGTTAGCATTGTTATTATGGGTGTGCCACACAGAGCCACACATAGCTGCTAGCATGGCTGTAGACTCTGACCACCTGGGGAACAAAGTGAAAACCCAACCCTGACATCACCTTGAAAAGTTGTCACTGCGAGGATACTAGCTAACAGTGGCGTAATCACACATCAAGCAAACACAGAGAAACACAAGCATTAATTTTGAGTCTTATTGTGTGTTGTAATTGTGTCCAACTGTTTGTTGCTGCTGGAAACAACACTAATGAGAGTCAGAGACCTAAAAAACAAATCTGTTAAGTTGTGTAGTTAGTGAAACCAAACCAATGAGCTTGGAGTTGCTACAATGCTCTATAGATCTGATGGTAACTGCAACTTTAAGGAATGTTAATATAATATAATATAATATCATATCATATCATATCATATCATATCATAGCAGATAATATCAGATAATATAATAATTTACTTTGAATTTTTCAATTAAATCTTTAATCTTGCTTGCAGTTCTGATTGCAGAGCCATTTCTTTTTAGAAAAAATTGGCTGCTAAGAAGAGACTTATCTTTTAAAATGACATAATGACATAAGAAAAACAAACAAAAAATTCTTCCTACCCTGACAGAAGGTTCTTCCATTTCCAACAAACCCATACTTGCAGTTACAAACTTTGCCAGAGCCATTGGACTTGTCGTCACATGTGGCGTTCGGGTGGCAGGTGGCACACACATCTAGAGTTATGCCCACTGCTGGTGTACCTGAGAGGATAGAGAGAGCATCAATCGGTCATCGCTTCCCGAGATTTCTGCACCATTCTCCAATTAATGAATAATAACCAAATGGGAAAGATGGGGAAAATTTGTCATCTGCATTCTCACCTGCCATGACACAGAGCAGAAAAACCACGATCATTGTTGTGTTTCTCTCGTCAGTCCACTGTGAAAGTCGTCCTGTCGTTCTCTTTATTTTACTAGAAACTCAACCTCCTCATCCCCTTCTTCTTTTTTTCATTTTTTAACTTCCGTTTTGTCGATCATAATGATGCTGAGAGCACTTGATAACCAAAATTGAGAGGACTCTCTGATTGGGTGAGCTGAGGTCACCGGGAGAAATAACTTCTTTTCTCAATGGTCTTCTTGCAGCTGATGGTTTTGTGGCTTCGGTTGTCATTCTCTGACACGTTCAGTTACACGTCATGTGTGAATGATATACTCTGGGCTGGGCTGATAATGGCTATATTTGGCCTAACGAAAGTGCTGGATACTCTTTTACAAACATGTCATTTTATAACACATAACCGTCATTTAGAAGCACATTAACCACAACATTACTATGTGTGTAGAACAATGATAGCTAGATAAGTGTCTTCATTTACATGAAGTAGGAACTACTACAACTTAATTATAATGAATAATATTGCTATGAAAGACCGAGTTTAATGAATATCATGGAAGCAGCTTAACTGTTCAAAGCATTGAAAATACTTGTTAATCTATTAAATTAAAGGTGGCTCAATCAATCCTTCTTTATAACAACAAACATATAACTGGAGCTTTTAGTTCCTCTTAGGCTCACCACAGGGTCCATAATGGGGGCTGAGGGGATGTCAGTTGGTGTGTTGTGGGAGGGGGAGATAAGTCTGGTGAGCTGCTATCTCTCTGCCCAGCAGGGTCCCAACTAGGGTCTCCCTGGCTGCTGAACTGGGCTGAGTAACTCTGGCCTGTTCCTCAGAGCAGCCATCCTCCAAACCTCTCTGTCCAAGCCCAAGACAAAAGTTGTGTCAGTAACAACTCAGTAACTTATCAATCAAAGTCAGAGGGAAACTAAGACTATTCATCCTCTGCCTGTCCAAGAGATCCCTGAATGGTGAAACATTATGGTTGTAGTGTACTTCTTTTCTACTGGATTTCCACGTCACTTGATGTATATTGCCATTCTTGCTAATTAATCAGTCAGTCAGAACCCACAGAACTACTAGTTCGGTCATGAAACTTATTCATAGCAAGTGATTGTGGAGATAGATTTAATGATAAAGGCTCTGCTCTTTGAGGGAAACACTCAGCAACGTGAATTCTGTTGAAAGAACTTATATGAACTTGTATGAACATAGAACGGTATTAGCCAGCCCCACCTCTGTGAATGAGCTAGTAATTGTAAAGTATGAATGAAATAGATGATTGTACTCAGTACAGTGCTCTGCTTGAACTACAGCTATACTTCATAGACCTAAAAGGCATTAAGTGGTCTGCAACACAGGATTTTTTTCTTCACATAACTTGTTACATCTTATGATTTCAAAGTGTGAACAAGCCTCGAACCAAAATGAAGATGCAGGTTGGTGGTGGTTGGTGTTTTGGTGTCCACTGATGTCAGTCTACAGACTACAGCAGAGTCACATGGCAGATGGATTGATCAGTCCTGCTTTCCCCAGTAGATGTCAGGCCTCACACAGATTTGGGCTTAGGGTTTCCTTAATGGAGTGCTGTAGAGTTTTCTTGTAAACAAACAGAAGTTATGCTGGCGATCAGGGTTTCTGCAATGACCCTCTCTAAGTTGGCATCTCCCTGCAGGAGGCTGGTGGACGGAAGCTGGGAATCAGGGAATCAGGGAAATTCAGCTCACCTGGTCTGGCTGCACTATAAGAGCTACTGGCAGTCAGCTGGTCCTTCCCTCTTCCCTGGCTTCCATGCTGTTCGGTTTTGTTATATTTAGCTTGTCTTTATGTTAATTTTGATTTCAGTTATGTAAAATAACTAAAACTGTATTTTTAGTAACAACTCATAATGTGGTCCCAGGTTGTGACAGTCACCAAACACCTTGTTTGTATCTTTGAAGTCTGAGAAATGTGTTAAATTCCCTTCCTCAAAACACGTTCGCGAAGCTTATTTTTTTGAAGACAGAAAATCTGGCAATGATTACATCAACATTAACTAGTTTGCAATCCACTTTACAATCCACGTTGTTGCATTGCTACGTCTCTGCATGTTACTGCTGCCAGCCATCAATCAAAGGAATAACATGGAACCACTGGCAGGACTGTGTATCGAAATTGCATTGCATGGGCATGTACATTCTTGTCTGTGCACGGTCAAAGCAAAATAGAAAATCATTAGTCCATAGTTCTACTAGAGGTCAAAAACTCTACATGGTACCTTTAAATGCAGTATCCACTGCAACCTGAACTAAGGATGCTGGATCCACCCTTTGCATAAAACTTAAGATTAATGGTGCAATCATTGTAAATTGTTATCATCATCACATTTTGCAGTAACACTGTCTGGGGTTATTCCTAATCTCATAGCTAAACATGGTTACATAGATAATCTAACTAGACACAAAATGTAGTTATTGAAGTTTGCTTTATTTGATGTTAGCACCCATCTTTCAAGACCGTCTATGTAACTATCACAGTCTGTCATTCAGATAAAATATTTCAGGAACATGCATTTTTTTGTATCAAAATTTTTATCATAGACATCAGAGATATGTTTGTTAAACTTAAAAATGATTAAATAACCAACTTGATCACATTCTGTGATGGAGCTCCAACAGGAAGCACCACAACTCTCTGCATACACATTTCATGCATGCACATTTCATAGTCAAATCAATGAGTAGTTTTACTTAAACACTTTCCTGGTTGATGTTTGAGACAAAAATATTTTTGCTGGTTGATTGTTTATAATATCCACTAATGGCTCCTTAAACCATTGCGAGAAATTTGAATGACATTAAAGTTTTTACACTTTTGCTACTGTGCATCTTTCTATAAAGTTGACCTATACTTCAACAGGAACGTGTTTCACCACAGTGTTCAACCCACAGAGGCCTCTCTGATGACTTCGACTTCCCAGTCCTCATCTTAGACACACAAGCCGAGGCAGATTTAAAAGCTGTGATCTCCTTCGGGGTCATAAAATGGTGCAGAAGCAGCAGCGTTTCTTCTCGTGTGCAGTCTTAACTTCCTCGGGTGGCGGGGCTTCAGGAGCCGGAGATTCTTCCTTACACTCCGATACTGAGCCACTGGAGGTGGACAACAGCCTCCCACACACCAGGTCAGCAGCTTTTCCATCCATGACAGACAGGTCTGTCACTGTTTTCTCCCGTAGCGACATGTCTCCATCATCATCATCATCTATCAGCACAAACTCCTTGAGGTAAATCATCCCCACCCCGTGGAGACTGTGGTTGTCTGCTGATTCCTCCATGATGTGGCCATCCACAAAGGTCAGAGTTGAAGTCTCTGTCAGGGTCTCATGTGGGTCTGTGGAGTTGTCTTCTGGCCCTGAGTAGGCCTGGCTGCTGGAATCCATCATCCACGTCGAGTTCCTGTTCACACTTTCGTCTTTCATGCTGTAATTTTGGTCTTGGCTTCTAGAGATAATGTCTGGCAACTTGCCCGCACCATCACAGCTAGTGATCTGGTCTCTCATGTTGTGCGAACCATTCTCTATGGTATGGCAATTCCCAGGATACATCCTAAAAGCCACCTTCTGGTAGTCATGGTAGACCTGCACGCTGCTGCTCCCTGTTGGAGAAGAGAGAGGGATGCTAGCAGTTTCTCCCTTTCCCTGCTTCTTCATGTATTTCCTTTGCTGCACTGAAACAAAGGAGAGCAATTAATGTGAAAGCTCATTGTTGAACTCGGAAATTGTAGGTTAGAAAGTGGATGTTCTTGTTAAAGATATATAAACTATACTGTCTCTCTTGTGGAATACTTAGCTCAAATTTTGGACCTGACACCATCCTAAATGTAAGTTTAAAGCATGTAAGATCAAACTACATGACATCTATATTTGGATGGAAAATAGTCATTATACTGGAAATGATTATAAACCTCAAACATACTATTTAATTTAATGGTTACTTCTATTCTGCTGCTATCAATTTGTGAACAGGAAACTAAAGAGGAAACCTGTCAGCTTATGTAGCTTTATGAATAAGCCTCTGAATAACAATAATTGTTAAAAACTGTCAAAATTATTTTTTGGATTTAACAGCACATTATAAAATATCGGTTTCTGAGAATATGTCTGACATTTAAACTAAAACACTCCAAAGCCCCTCTGGTTTCTGGTTGTTTTGTGTCTCTTTGTGATGATTTGACTGTCTTTGTAGTTTCTTTGTGAGTCTTTGTAGTCCTTTAGCATCTCTTGTGTGAAGAGTTGCTGTGTAGTGTGTTTCTGTGGTCATTTGCATCTCATTTTGGTCAGTTAATCTCTCTTTGTGGTTGTTAGTTGGTTTACTCTCCAAAAGGAAATGTTACCTCAAACAGAGATTCTGGCCCTTAGGCCCCAGGTAATGTGACGGCCCATTCACTAATCCTTCATGTAGTATCCATGTTATGATAATGCAGTATTTATATTATTCACATCTCTAGTAACCATGAAAACAAGGGTTTAGGTTATAGTAAGTGCAGTGGAGCTGTTTTACAAACAATGGTGGAGCGGTAAGAGAGAACAAGCTGTCATTTAGTATTGGTCTGTTTGAATAAATAAATGAAGCCGGTACATTTAAAAAGAAGCAAAAAATAACTTCAATTCCCTGAGGATCAGCTCTTTGAAGAAAGAGACAGATGAACTCCTCTAAAGTGCTCTAACCAAGAAAGGCATGTGTGTGAGTGTGAGTATATCATGTATCTAACACACACACACACACACACACACACACACACACACACACACACACACACACACACACACCCTTCCCATCTCCACAGAGAAACACTCTTCAGAACATACTTTAGGCTGGATATAAGGTGTTTCTAGCCACCAGCTGGAGTTGTTACAAGTAGTATTTCTGTCACATTTTAGCTTGATGTTATTCACATAGAATGTTAAGACAATTGAGATGTTAACAGCAAAGAATATAAAGATGTCTTCATGAGGAGCTTTTCCATTTTATGAGTATATGCTAAATGCATTGCACTCTATATAGGAGCTTCACAGACCGACCCTCTTACACTTGACTGATTCATAAAAATGACAGAATTGGGGCTCTATAAATGAATAATAACGACAATGTACACGCTCATGTGCCCATCAGCGTGTTTCACTACAGCTTGTGGTGGTGACTGAGCAACAATAGATGAAAAATAGATACGATTTAAACACACGCATTGCATTACTGCTTTTAGTTTGCATTTGGCTGGTGGCTGCATTGTCTCAGTAGTGACTACAGGAAGGCTCACAACAGATTTCGGTAATGCTATATCTAGTACTGCTATTTGCCCTCGATACCTTCAAAACAATAAATCTTTACAACATATCTGTCATCCAACACTAAAGTCTTGAATTAACCCAGTAATAAAGACTGAAAACCTTAGTATAAATAACTTTATTTCCAGTCACAATTTGAGGCATTTCATTCAAAAGTCCCTTTTTTAGAATAACAGAAAATTTCTAGTGCTATTGAGCTAGCTGCATTTGGCAATAAATACATGAGTTCCACTGTTAACAGCAGCACTATACAGTGGTTACACAACCTGCATTGTCCTACACACTACCTAGACTATCAGGCTATTTATCCATTACAAAAGTGATTTAAGAAGAACAGATGCAGGATCTTACATGCAGAAATGTCAATTTTTATGAACATCCACAAAATTCAAATATTTGAAAATTGCTTTTACCTCGAGCCTTCCACAGCTGAACCCTGCTTCTCAGAGGTCTGTGTATGTGGTCTCTGTAGTCTCACATGGCAGAGGTGGGATAACCCACTGTACGTTCCGCTGACGTCTAGCACAGCTGCTTAAACTGATCTCTCCTCCACCTGGACGTCTATAAACAGAGTCTTCACACACCCTCCCCTCATCTCGTACTATAACTGTGCTCAGCATTTGTGCAAGGAGGCAGTCACGGGATGCTCCGCTGATGGTAATCACACTGGCACTAATGGGTGTGTTTGGTTTTTTTTGTTACTCAATTTTACTGTGCTATGAGATTTTCTTACAGAATGATTTCCATATATATATATACAGTTGCCCATATTAACACCTGGAAACAATCAGTATTTACACAATATAAACATATTCTTTTTTGACCCAAGAAATACATATTTACTTACTTACGTATGGTAGAGCCATAATTAAATGCTAACGACACATATAAGGTACCAGCTTTTTTAATCTTCTCATCTATTTCCCTTTAACACAGTGATCAAGTGTATTTCCTTAAATAAAGTTTTTCATATATTGTTAAAAATGCCTACCATGGTGTTTTAATGTCCCTTTCTCTCATTTTAAAGGGGATAAAACTGACCTTCAACATTGTTCTGATGAATGTGAAAACGTATGAGAAAAGAATGTTTTCTCTTCATTACAGAAAACCATAAATGAAGCCCTCAGTCTATTCTTCTCTTCTTGTACACAGGAAGTCATGCTGGAAACCACCTCCCTAATTCCTTTTTGAAACACCGCGGTGGTGCAGGGATGCATGAAAAGCCACTTCTCTCAGTCTCATGCACAGAATCTGTTCCAATAAATAATACAGGGGGACAGACCTTCATATATGAAAGCTGCAAAAAGGAATATTGAGGGGATCAAATATTGAAAAGGCTTCATGCCCTGTAGGGATGATGTTGGCATTAACTCATACATTCAATGGGTAGACAAGGCATCTGACAAAGTGCTCATGTACGGTAGATGTATGAAACCTACAGCATAAAACCTTGCCGATAAAACTAATCTGAAATCAAATAATTTTTCAGCTATTAAGGTCATTCGGGTTCAAAAGAATATCTGACAAGAACACAATAATGTCAGTAAAATGGCCGTGGTATTAACGGATACTCCTGAATGTAATTGAGCCATCATTAAAGAACAGTTCAGCATTGAGAAATGTTGGGAAACTTTCTTGCTTTCATGCTGAGACAGATGAGAAAATCAATACCACTACCATGTGTGTACAGTACATACAGAGCAATAGCCTGCATCAGGCAATTAACTTTCACTATCATAACCTAAAGCAGGGGAAAAAAGCTAGCCTAGTTGTCCAAAGTTCAAAAATTCATCTACCAAGACATGTACAGCTCCCTCCTTCACTGGTTTTATCTCATTCATTTATTATAAAGATAAATCCGGGAGTTGCATGGTGCAACTGTTTCTTGCTGAGCAGCAACAATGTGCAGATATTGTTTGGTAATTCATTTTTTTAACTTAGGGTGGAGCTGGCCCTTCTGCTACCACTCCTTATGCTAAGTTCATCATGTCCTGGCTAAAACTCACCACTTAGCAACCAGACGATAAAGTGGCATTTACCTTCTCATCTAGCTCTCACCAAGAAAATGGAAGTTTATTTCCCAAAATGCTGAACTATTCCTTTTTTAGTCTTATTGCTATGACATCTCTTCGTGTCTGCCATGAAAAATGCATTTTGGGTGTATATGTAACCAGAAAACATTGCAAGATGTCAACTACTGTAGATACTAATACATGCATTAACTCAAAATAAATGGTGTCCAACATGCTCTAATTAGTTTTGGCTGTGGTTAATGTATATGTCACAATTTCTAGATGATATGACAGCAACTGACATTACACAATTAGAAAATTTTTTTTTTAATTTATTTTTCAGTCTAAATTCTCTTGCTCTCTCTCTCTCTCTCTCTCTCTCTCTCACACACACACACACACACACACAGACACACGTATGTATGTATCTTGCTCTCTGAGAAAACTTTGATAAGTCCTTAATATCTTTGGGGGGTTGAATACTTCTGTTTACAATTGTATGTGTGTGTATATAAATATGTATATATATGTGTAGGTATGTATATGTCTATATATATGCATACATATAGACGTATACATACACACACACACACACACACACACACATATATAGATATATACATATATCTATAACTATATCTCTCTATATATATATATATATATATCTATATATATATAGATATATATATATCAGTCTGAACTGGTTGATAGATTCAATAAGCAGAGATAGCTGGAAAAAAAAAAAACATGCCACAGATAATCTTTAAGCACAGTCCAGCAGATGGTGGTGCAGCAGTCACACCGCTGTTAAAGGGATACAGACACATTGTATCCCTTTAACATTATCAGGTGGATGGGAGGAGTTCTGAATATTCACTGTGATGAATTAAGTAAAGAATAGTAAAAGTGCACACTCAGAACACTGATTCGGCTAAAAAAAAAAAAAATCTATAGATAAACTTTAGGGACGTGGCCTTCTTCGGCATAAAAGCCACTGACCATTTGATTGACAGTGTATAGGACAGATGTTTCAATTCACTGCGGATCAAAAGGTAATCAAGACCAAATAGCTGTAGACTCCATAGACAAGTCATTGATAGCCAGGGAAGGCCTCCAACATCAATATTTCCCCATTATCCAGCAAAACTACAGACTCAGACTAGATCTATAGAATCTAAAATAGAAAGCTTGCCTCAGGGTTATGAGTGTGCAGCTTTCTCCACCTTTCTTTGATGTCTACCTGCAAGGGAGAAGTCTTATACAAAAAACATTTTATTCAGTAACAACGTTCTGTTAATAATGTAAAATCTAGTGTTTTTGTTTTTTTAAAAAAGCTTTGACTGTAAGACAATGCTCCAACATTATCATAAGTATAGCAGTGGTTGACTTCAAAAAAGCTTAGAACATCACTAACAATCAAAGACGAAGCTCAGAAGCAGATATATCTATTAATATGAATTCTAATAAAAAATTTAATTCAATTTTTTTGAAAAAGGAATTTAAATCTACAATATTTTGTATTATTGTCATATGAGAAAATGCTTGAATGCTGGAAGGTGATGACCTGATTGTCCAGACCACCCTTGTGACTTTTGATTACTGGAATGCACTGTGTATTTCAAATTGAGACAGAGAGTAATGGAAAAAGTCAAATATTAACATTTTATTGTGTTTTGACATCACTGCAAATATCAACACTCCACCTTCATCAAGACCTAGAAATCAGTCCCACCATGTGAGAAATGTTGCTTCCATGTTGCTGCATGTGGAAGCTGAGGCTTTGGGCAAAAGACAGATCCCCGTTTTTGGATGTTTCCCAAAACCTGATTATCACTTTGCCCGGTATGAGTAGAGGCTCCTTAAACTGGGCAGTGACGCTGACAGGAGCTGTGAGGACTTCGACCCCTGATGACACAACAGAGCAATGAGAAGCTGCGGAAAAAAGGTCAACACAATCATTTTGTCTTTTCACGAAATCCATCAACATAAATGTGGGGACCTTTGTGTTTCTCGATTTCAGCCATGCAGACCGACAACATCCAGAGACTTGGTGCGGCCTGCAATCTGCATCCAAAGAGCCTAGCTGGTAGAGAGAGGAGCCGAAAGAGGGAGCGGTCAGAGAAGGACCATACACACCGCAGGCTCCGGGGAACTCTGAGCTCTACCTGCTTCATATTCTCTGGCACTGGCTCATCTGGTTGGCCTGCCAGAACATGGACACAAAACAAGAACGGGTCTGAGTCTGCATGAATGGATGTTAAGGCGCTTGGGTGGGCCTAATCTTTGTGGGTAAAAATTAAATGCACAAGTGCCACGGTAGAGGGAAGACATTAATATAAGATCCTAGGGAAAAAAAACAACCTAAAAACATTCCTAGGATAAACAGTGCAGCTCACTTTCATTTTCATTCTTTATCAAGCCCGCGCTGGCTTTGTGGAGCTTGCTTTTTGACAGCAGTGTCAGGAGGCTCTCCCAAACTGGGCATCCAGAGCGCGAAGTGGCAGAAAGGGAGATGTCAACCTCTACTCCTGCATCAATCTCCCGGTACTCCAGGACTTTGACCTGCAGCGTGAATGGACCTTTCTTCAGCTCATCAATTGGCTGAAGGGTTTTCAGACTCTGGCACACAAGAACCAGACCTGCAAAAGTGATTAAGAATTGCTGAGGGCACTCTATCATGCATATTTTGGTTCTGTCATACACTAGATGATACTGACTGGATATTGGTTGGACATTTTTGCCTGGTATTTTTACCGAGGTGTACACAAAGACATCAAGCCCGGAGCTGAACTTGCGATTTACAGCTGTTCAGCATCTGCAATGCATCCATCTGAAGCCATATAATGACCTGTGATGCTCGGGCTAATCGCTGCCAAGAGACTCAATTTAAGAGACTTTAAATCCTACTTAGCTTTATGTTTTCGAGAGTGGATGGCTGAAATCATACATAAAGCAATATGCACAATTGATCCAAGGAGAAATGTTCCTGTTTTTAAGGCGAAAAGTGGTCTCACCAAATACTGAAACATCCTCACTAAACTCTGAGTCCCTAAAACTTATCACCGGACCTGTACATGGGTTACACTTAATGGAAATGTTACCTGCTGGGCTGAGCCTGAAGTTTTCATCAGTGAGCACCATCAGCAACAGTCTGCCACACAGAAACTCGGGGAAGCACAGTGGGATGTCTCTGTATTCAGTGTCCGGATAATCCCAACCATAACCTCCCGCACTGCAGAACCTCCTCAACACGGGACTCTCCAGCCTTAGAGAGACAGAAACCCCGACTCAGGATGTGGATGACCAGAGCCCGGAACAGTCACACACCTTTAAAACGTTTCTCCCTCACATCTAAATGGAGACGGCCGCTGCTCACCTGCACATGAGGACCGTGTGAACAACTTCGCCATTAGTTGTTGCGTCGTGCAGGTGGCCCGCTCTCCGAGTCAGAGCTCTGGTCAAACATCTGATGTAGAGAAACACGAAACTTGGCAGTTTGTCGCCGGTGAACACTTTTGTTTTCAGCAGCTTGTGAGAACGGTAGATGTGAACGTAAAACAAATACGCTGAACACACAGCGACCGAGGCGACGCCGTAACTCTGCGCATTCCCCATCTTTGCTCAAAATAGGTTTTTATAAAGCGACACGGGGAGAGTTGACGGGAGCCCTGGAGCAAACCCTGCCCCCGGGACCTCCATGCTCAGACTGTTTTCCCGTCAGACGTGACTCCCTGAGCTCCCTGGACCGTCGGTGTTGACATACGGCCCCGGAAGTCGCTGCCACCTGCGTCTCTCTCCTGTGTTACGCTGTAAAACGTCCGGGCGCGGGGCACCGAAGAAAGTGTTCCGCTTTAAGTATTTTTCTGGTGCTGAAAAAAAATAGACGAAAAATGAAGAGCGCTAATTTTATCTGCTCCTATAATCGGGTATGTAGGACCCATTTATTAATGCATACGGCCTAACCACACCGTGCCAGCTGAACGGGAGGCTCACAACAGGCGTCTTGACCGGGCTGCGGTCAGAAACACGCATGGTCAGGACATGTTTCTCATACAAAGTACAGTTATAAGGAATTTTTCGGTTGTAAGGATGCTTTAACCTTAGTAATTGTTGATAAAGCCATTCCATATATGAGAAGTAGACATTTACTGGCCCTCACTGAAAAATACTTAAACGTGTATTTAAGTCTTGCATATGCGGCCAATTATTAATTAACCAAGCTACTTCACATTACTTTACCTCTATATTTTTAATTCTACTGCATATCCATTTCCTCTTTTAAATGTTCCTAATTTTATTTTTCTGCATGTATGTATGCAGAAAAATAACACACACACACACACACACACACACACACATATATTCTATTTCATTACATGGAGATGGTAAGAAACCAATTCACTCTACTGTGCATGTGACGATTTCCTTTAATCTGATTGTTAGATTAAAAAAATGTAAGATATGTAACTGTCTTGAGGAGAAAGAGTATGAAAACAACATTCATCGGTTCCATCAAATCTAATGCCTTTCTTTTAAATTCAACAAGAACCGCATGTCCACATTTTTCCAGTGATCCTCTTTGAGGCCAATGCAGTATTTCATAACTGCAGACAGATGTTTTAGATGATTTTTTTCCCCTCAATTACTGATCAGATTCAAGATATAGGAAAACAACAAATCAGATACAGATGGTGGGAAACTAAACACCTGTTATACACTATATTCTTAGTCTGAGAAGCCTAAGACATATAGACAGGACACAAACAAGTACAAGAAATGAGGTAGCATGGGATAGAAATGAGTAAGATGCAACTAGTTGTAACATGTCAAATGTACCTTCATGACTTTTGTCTGTAAGACAGCATCTAGGAAAATGTTAGGTTGCTCCTCTGTTAAAAATAAGTGTGTCAGGCCAGTGGACCACTCATTGTTCTGCAGGAGTTCCATTAATCCTGCAGGCACAGAAATCTCATTTGTTGTAGTGAGGTGCCTTTCTCGCTCAGAAAATTAGAAACTACCTTTTTCTGTTCCACAGACACTTAAAGGGATTGGTGGTTGTGTTTAAAAGCATTCTGAGTCAAGTATTAATGTCTGCTATTAAATGATGTTTTCTACATTACTCTCTCTCTCTCCCTCAACCCAGCCGGTTAAGGCAGATCCCCCCCCCCCCCAGCCCTACTGCTTTCATACAGCAGTCTTCTTCTTCTGTTGCCTCTCGAGCCCTCTGCACCTCTCTGGCCTTTGGTACTGGCCCTGCTCCTCTTCTTGATGTTATAATGTCCAGGTCCTAGCCGTCCTTGACAGACCACCCCAACTATCTCCCGATGTTTCCTATGTGCCTCAGCTTCCATCACTGCCACCTGGGGCTTTCATTTCCTGCCACACTTGATGGTCGTATTTGCATGTCGAACTTTCTCATCCTTGGACAGGAGCTGAGTGCTGACTGCTTATGCCTTGGTGACTTTAGTTTCTTACACCATTGATGAAACTGGTAGGCAGCGCTTTGATGTTTTGAGGGTTGAATAAGCTGAAAGTGGGGGGGATGCCTAGCCATCTTCACTTAGCTTTACTGCACAGTCTCTCCATTGCCTCCACTTGAGTCATGGCAAGTCATGCAGCAGTTTACATTGTATGATCCAAGATAATTACCCCCAGGCAAGGCCATTTGCATGTTTCTCCAATAAGTTCAGTATATAGTCACTGTTAAAGTTAGTAAACGTACACATCTATATAACTATTAGTTAATTTTGTGCATGTCCAGACCAAAACTAGAAATATCTAGTTTTAATGGCTTTCTTATTTAGTTTTAAATTATGTTGCATATTCCAAGTTAAGGTTGTATTTAATCAAACTGCCATAAATGAATACAAGTGGTTTTATTCCAGGTTAGGATGATTAATGCGAACATAGAGACAAGAATACAGTAGATTTGACCAGTCTCAATATGGTGTTTTTTTTAAGTGAACCTTGACTGATGTGGTCCAGATATGAAAAAAAGGGAAAATTCTTTTTTTGTGTTGTTTTCATAAACAGAATGATTTCATACATTTGAAAGTGGGCTTCAGGCCATTTTAAGGCTTTACCTAAAATCTCTGAACAGTAAGATGTGCAAAAACCCAGATTCAGTGGTTCAGCACTGTCCCCTCAACTGCTGAATCATATGCAAACTTCAACTTTGTCACAGGCATTCACTCATCAAAACTTAAACTGTCAGACCTACTGACCTTGACACTGGCCAAAAGTGTGTTAAGCTTGCTGGTACAAACAAGACACCTTTGACTATTTTAAGACATGAAGCTTGTTAGCACACTGGAGAAATGTACAAAAACTCAGCATTTCTACAACAAAAACATGTACAACATAATCAGAGACACTGTACAGTCAGTCACTCCATCACAGTAGTTATAGCTGGTGTTCGGGTCTTCCCCAATATATTTTTAGTGTAAAAAGAAGTTTTTCTTGTAAATATATTTCCAAAAAACAATAAAGTGTAATCTTATTACAATTTTATTATATTATTCAAAAAAGAGGGAAGTTAATCATTCTGAATGGCTGCATCTACTTATTTTGAATGGCTCAGCTGTATAAAACAGGCCTTAACAAATGTCCCATGTACTGATGTGGAAAATCAAATGACAACATTCATATTCAGTGTGACAAGAGACATTCTGTGTGTCACAGACATAAAACAGTTCTTCAGAAGGGTTCCTGAGATGATGGAGATGTTCTCACGACATCTTCTGTCACTTTTCTCTATCCAAACAGAAGCAGCAGCACAATGCAGACTGAATTGACTGCAATCAGTGGCACTGTATGGAAAGACAGAGGCAGCATGTTAAAGTGTCACTGCGCATTTTTATATGTCACAAGGAAAACACCCACCTCTCATCACTGTCCTCACAGAGCGGACAAGGTTCATTAGCTGCACTTTGATGCCTGGTTCATCTCCAAACCCTCCGACACTTTGGTCCACTCCCCAGCCGACTAAAGATGGATCACACGAGTCATGGCTTCATTATTAAAAATCAACAACATAACTTTAACAAAGCAGGAGATAATAACAAGTCTTCATTAGATTTTAAACAGCGGCCAACTTCTCTGTCACATAGTTTTAGCTGGTTGGCTCATGAGAGGCTTCTAGAGCAACTTTAAGTAACGTCAGTTTTCATCGAAATATTTACATTTGTTCTGGCTGTTAAGTTGAAAGGAAGTAAGCGTTAGCTAGCCCACTGGCTAATCTAATTTCGAAGTTTAAATGACACCTAACAGGCGGAAACCGTTTTGACTACAGCCACTTACTTTTACCGAGAAACCTTTCTTCGTGTAACACGGCGACAGCATTGACACATAGAATCGCTGCCTGAATCAGAGAATACAAAGTAAAAGCCATGTTGTCGCTAATAGTAGCTACTGCGACTTAACGAGACTCTGTAGTGTAGACCTGGCCTACGGTGGCCGGGGAGGGACAAACCTTTTCTCGTGAAGCGTCCCTTGGCTTTATGCGTAGTGCACAAGTACTCTGACCCTGTACTTAAATAAACTGGAGTACAATAGTAATACTACAATGTAAAAACTAGACTAAAGTTCAATTAATCTACTGCATTCAAATATGTAAGCACATTAGCTACTTCTTAAGCAATGAGCATAATGTGCAAAAAATAAAGTATCAAAAGTAAAGATAATTATGCTCAATGTCCAATTTCATGTCTTTTATATTACTATATTATTGATTCAATTAAAATGTAAGTAGTAGTTTAATGTTGCAGCTGTCATAGCAGCGCTAACTTAATTAATCTTAACTACAGCTGTCAGATGAGGTTAGTGGTATAAAAATTGGATCCTAAAAAATGCAATGAATTACATTTATAATATAGTATACAAAAAATAAAAACGCTTGAGAGCTTCCAGGTAGTGCTGAACCACAGTTACTGAAAATATACCATTTTCCATCGCTGCTAAAAGTGCAGATTTGGTCAGCCACCTCTAATACCTCTGCTACTCCATATTTAAAAATTAGTTTAAAAAGGATTCTAGTGAGAGGTGTAATAAACAAAACCCAAGATGAAATTTGGTTACCGAGGCACCATAGTTGCTGTTGGAATAATGACAATTTAACAGTTGGTCTGTCGACCGTGTCCCTGTTCACTACAGCATTTGATACCAGTATTTATATATTTTCAGTGATGAATATCCCTTAAAAACACAAACAAACAAAAAAAAACCCAACAATCAAGACAGAAAGACAGACACATACACACACGACCCATGAGTCATGAGAATAAAAATCTTTATTAGTGTTTTATGAAGTCTGCATAATATGCCACACGCCTGAGAAGCTTATGGTCAGAAAAAAAAGGGAAAAAAAAGGAAAAAAAAAGAAAAAAAAAAAGGAACTGCTCTATCAATACCGCCCTCTACTGGTAAAACAACTGCGACATCTACTGTACTGACTGCTTTGCAAAAAGATTACTGTTAAATACACACATACTGTACTACTGTTATGTATATGTACGTCTGGTCCATGTCAGTTTTTGTAATGTATTTTTTTCACATTCATATGTTGTAGGCAAAAGATAAAAACGTTGTAACACTGGACCCTAACACATGGTTCAGTTCCCCAAATCCAAACTTCACTAGGTGCACTTAAAGTACAATCACTAGTGCCATAAGGTAAACATTTACAACAAAAAGAGGGGAGGGGGGAAAACATGTTAAACTCGCAACAGCCACATAATGACAATAATGGCAGAGTTTAAACTGGTAAGTCTTGTTGTACATACTGTATTTTATAGACAGAACAAATACAATACACACATTAACACAGAATGTCCCAGTGTGCAGGCACATTCGCTCTTCTTTTCCCATGGAAGAAAACTTCTCTCCTCCCATGTTTCTGTAACATTTTGAAAGCCAATTATATCTGGTTGACCTTAACCCGCTTGACTGAGCACCAAAAGGCTACAAGAGGTCACGTGTGTTTTTCAAAAAAAGTGACGAGATGAATGAAAGAATGGCCATTACAAAGTTTACATGTTTCTGGATCATTAGAACCATTAGAGGGGTAGATTTTGGGTTTCAGGCAAATCTGTTGTTTCGTGTACTTTAACTGCACCATATTTCTCTGCAAAGACAAAGGATAGAAACAGGCTACACATCATGTGGGGCAGTGATTTTTTTTTTTTTTAAACCAAGGCAAAGAGCTGCTATTGGAAATGAATTTAAACTGAGCCTTTTGGGTAAAATGAAGGAATGATTCATGCCCTTCATGTCACTTTAGAAACAACTCTGGTCTTGAAAATATTACTCCAATAAAAAGTGAACGACAGAAAAATTTAAGTATATTTATATATAAAAATACATGAGAATACAAAAACGTAGCAAAACAATGGGGATATAGGCTAAAAACAGAATGAATTTATTGATACCTTCAATTTCTCCTGGTGAGACATTTTATGCCTCACCTTGGAGAGCCCCAGGACTCCCAGTGTCATGTCAAAACGAGGGAGAGGAAAAAAAAAAAAAAAAAAAAAAAAAAGCTTTTACATAACAACTGATATTCTCTGGTCCCTGCCCAGTGCACCCTGCAAAGCCTGGCCAACATCTATTTAGCTTCCATACCAGGCTGGAAACCTGGGACATGTAGAGTATGATTATAAAGAAATACAGCCAGAATGAATTTGCAGTTAGATTAGAGTTTTTGATTTTTTTTTTTAAACTAACATTCCTATTTGTCCATTAAGAGGTATGTCTTATAAAGACACACGTCAAGAGTTACAAAAAGGGCCATTCTGGCAAAGTCAATTCCATCTAATTTCACAAAACACATTGTGGCGTTTCCCTTCAGAGGAGAACGGCCACCAAGGCCATCGTTTCTTCACCCAGCCTCCTCCCCTTGACAAAAGATGGGGCCAAGTTTCCCAGAGAAAAGTAAACTTAGGTTCAGAACAATGGTTGGGGTCGGCTGGAACGAAAATCATTTTAGCATTCAAGCTCGTGTTATTCATACAAGCAATCTTCAATACTGAGAAACTATTCACAGATATTTTTGGTATTTCCCCTACTTCCCAGACTAAAAACCAATATACATTTTATTTGTACCACAAATAGATCTAATATTAAGGATTTGGGGAAAAGCAATTTAACAAGGTGCATGACATAGATGGGTAACAAAGTGCCAATTTTATTTTTTTTCTTTTACTGAAAAGTCTGTATATGTATGTATGTATGTATGTATGTATGTATGTATGTATGTATGTATGTATGTATGTATGTGTATGTGTATGTGAGAGAGAGAGAGAGAGAGAGAGAGAGAGAGAGAGAGAGAGAGAGAGAGAGAGAGAGAGTGTGTGTGTGTGTGTGTGTGTGTGTGTGTAGGTGCCTTTGTTCTTCTGCGTGTTTGTTGGTGTTGGTGTGTGTGTGAGTAAAGTTTAAAGAGGGATGTGGAACCGGGCCACAAATACTATGAAGTATGTTACAGAAAATTCATTCTATGGGTTTCCATTTCATGAAAGGACTCACAAGTTTAGAATTTCATGATCTTTGTTATGGGCTGCGTTTTTTTGGGCCTTTTCTGAGCTGTTTAGGACATACTGGAGCAACGTGCTGACGGGGAACCCATCTGGGTTAGAACCTTGTCCAGCCACTGCAGGGGACCGTTCAAATGCAGCTCTATCCAACAAGGAGTGCTTGTGACGGTCTGCCGCCTGGGAAACAAAGGCACACATTTCAATGTCTTGGCTGTCACCCTGATCCTCATGCAACTAAATATGCTTTACAATGTACGCTAGTATGTGCTGTAAGAAGATGTTGTGGTTTTTAAGTCTTTACATGAAACTCATTTTGAAGGAAATTTTTTTTGAAAATGAAATCTACTATATCTTCCAATTACAGATGAGAAATTCCTGGATTTAACTATTTGTATCACATATGACAACATCTTATGTTTTCATTAATAAGGCCATAAAACAGATTCTCAAAAAGAAAACTGAAACGATGCTTCTCTGAGGAAGCAAAACTTAATGTAAGTAAAGTCTTCATGCCATAATGTTTAAGCTGAGTTTTGATGTATCCGGCCGAATGAATTACTTGGCTAAAAGTTCCAGATCACCTTTCCATGTCTTTATATATATTGAAATGAATACTGGTAAAATATAATTTGTCGGCACCGCTCACCTGTACTCTGCTCCCCAGCCCTTAACAAAGCTCATGCGGATAGTGCACATCCTGGTGAGCTGGTAGACGGCCTCAAAGCCCTGGTTGACTGACTGAGCCAGAAGCGCTGCAAATTCCTGGTTGTTGAAGATTTTTAGATTACAACCTGAAAGATCCAAGAAATAAACAGGGCGGCAGTTAAAGTGGATCCCCGGTCTGTCATTGTGTGTCTGTGGCCAATTTTTGCCAAGAGTTTTTATGGCGTGTTTGGCGTCATTGGCCCTACTTGTCCTATATTTGGGGCAGTTGGGTTGCATGAGAATCCTAAATCCACATCAGAACAAGTAGGGAATCAATAAAACGTGAGCTCTGACTGGCTGTTCAACCAAGCCAAGTAGTCATTTCTTTCATTTTGTAGATTTTTATTTTCTTTTCACCTTCAAACAAAACATTAGAATGCCTTGTTTTAAAAAAAACATACACACTGTAAATCAGAGCTCCAAGCCCATGATAGCTCAGTTTGGACTGACTGAGTACAAGTCAGTGGTGGAGAAGTGGACTTTACCGCAGAGGTGGTTTGAGAGCCATCTATGGATGGTGTGATATATTCGATAAAGATTTTTTTGCTTTCTTTCTGAGTCCCCATTGGAGTCCTTTGCAAATAACATGAATCTAAGTTGAATAATGCTGCCATCAACCACAAACGTGGTAGCTAAAAACTTTTCAGAGATACATTTCAATCTTATAGGATGTGGATTTTTATATCAAAATACATTTGTGGTTTCGAAACCACTAAAAATCGTATTCATTAAAAGGTATAATACAGTTGGTCAGCTTTGTGGTCAGCATGGTCCTCCTTGGCATTAACTACGTTAGCATGGAAAAGCATCATATGCTCATCCCCAGGAGCTATCCAGGTTATAATTTTCTTTAGTTCAATTGGCACCTGAATTCCATTTTTAGCTAATTTCTTTGATTGCTACACAAGCAACATCTTCATTATCTTACCTGGAGGAATTTTACACACTGTTGCTGGATGCCAGCCATACCGCTGGTTGCAGTTTGGACTCTGGACAAAGATGGCGCTATCACTCAGGCACTCTGCAAATACCTCCCCTCCAATGTAGTAGAGTCTAACTCCTCTTCCTGATAACACAGACAGAAAATATTTGCTAATCCTGTAAAATAAGCATTTGTGAATACTCAAGACTAGACTAGTGATACATTCTGAAAGTTAACACAAACTATGCAAAACTAGGGCACTGTCCACAGATGATAAATTACCATGAAGTTAAGTGAATCTGTGCCATACCTATGTGTCTCCGGGTCATCTCCACAGTGGCGTTCCTGTTTACATTTGACAGCAGGCCGAGGCAGAAACGCTCAGAGTTTGATGGATCTGTGAAGCCATCCACTGTGAGCGAGGGCTGAGAGGCGTGGAACGTCTCCCCCACACGCTGGTTCAGCTCATAGTAGGCTATAGAGCACCAGAAGGCTGGCTCTGAATAAGTCACCGGCTGCAGGTCTACAGCAGAAGATTACATCAGTAAAGCTTATCCCAGTAGTTGTTTTCTGATAAAACATATGCCGATGAAAAGACAGAGGCACTGTAAATGTCTGTGTATATCATAATATTCTTGCTGCCAATCTGTGGTGTATTAAATACAGTCTGCGTGTTTTCAGTATTGTTCTAGTCTTTGTACGGTTTCAGATGGGAAGCATTTACATCTTACCCATGCTGTGATTGACTGGAGACAGAGTGCTGGGGGAGAGCTCTGCTGGAGAACCTGACAAAGAAAAGAGGAAGTCAGTGATTGAACGGGTTCCCAGGAGGCCATAACATCATTAACAGGTGGATCGATTCAAAGACTTGTGCTGAAACAGGTGGCTGTCTTGCAAAGGAATTCCAAAATGATAGAGATACTGTTTACTGTTTCTATAAGAGACTATGTGTACCTTTGTAGTGTACTGCAAAGGAACTACAATCCTCCATTTAATATCTGCTGTTAATTTATCTAAATCTCTCTTAAACAAGTAAAACAGGATAAATGTTTATCGAAACACAGGAGGGTGTTAAGCATAAACCTTTACAGTTATTTGATTTTATTACTAGGTTATGGTCTTAATATTTTGTCAACTGTTGTATTACTGATTGTTTATCATACATTTTTTGAAATAATTCTGTCCATACTTTGATTCATCTGTTGATCACTGGCCTCCCCATCCTCACTGATGTAGCCTGGCGGAGGCGTCTCTGTTCAAATCATGTGGGGAACAATAAAAAAAAAAAAATTCTGCTGTGACATTATCAAAATGTAATATGGCTGTATAACCTACTAAAATCAAAGAAACATATTTTTTACTATTATGACATTTTTTTCCTGAAGTGGTGTGAATAGTAAAAGCTTGACTTTAGTATATAATGGTATACAGAGAATCACAAGATTTCTTTTGTTCAATACAACATCAGTATGACACAATTACCCTTTACATATACAACTGGATACCATTTAAAACAGTGCATACAGAAACCAAGAATAACTTTTTTTTTTTTTTTTTACTCCCACCTTATGCAGAGGTAAACTCACCTGGTATATAGTTGTTTGGAGGTTCAATTCCCGCAGGAAAGTTTGTGTTCTCAGGTATGGAATGAGTGTAGTCATCCAGAGGTGGCAGCTCTGGCAGAATTTCCGAATGTCTTGGCACAAGAACAGGAGGCAGCACTACAGTTTTGGATAAAAGTATTAAAACAGACTCCTATCAGTTATATGCTTTTGAAAAAGGGTTTCTGTTGGTTTTCGAAAAAAGGGAACAAGTGCCTTGAAACAAGTTTTTGTTACCATTGGAAAAACTTTGCAGTAGCAATAAGACAGTGATGAAAGTCCCCAGTGAAACTTAAACTGATTAATGGCATGGTGAGGCTGATTTTACTACATATTTTAACACTATCCATTCCTTGAAAGTTTTAAAGAAGTAGTTGGACATTTTGGGAGATCCAATTTTTTGCTTTCTTGCTGACAGACACAAAGATTTATACCATTCTCATATATGTCTCTTAAATACTGCATAATGCTAAAGCCTTTGGTTAACACACTATCTGGTTAATTTAACCTTAAAAAAACCCAAAGGGTAAACATGAAAATATGTGATCTTATGAGAGTTATGTCTTGGACTATTTCTTGGAAGGCAGGCGTGACTTTCTGTATCCATTGTTTGCCTGGTAACCTGAAGATGAACAGAAGATACCAGGTAGACACTGTGCCCATTGCTATTAACAATCCAGCACAGACCCTTCCGCAAAAATTGTCACTTTTTATATGGAATAAACCAACAAAATTCAACATGTTAATCATTTGAAAAAGTGTTAAAAAGGGGTTGGTAGGCCTATTATGTTACCATTGGACAGAGCTAGACTAGCTCGTTTCCCCATTTCCAGTTGTTACGCTAAGCTAAGATAAGCAACTGCTGGCTTTAGCATCATAGTTAGCATACAGAGATAAGCATTCTTGTGACCTTCAAATCTAACTCTCAACTGACAGTGAATAAAGTTATTTTACTAAAATGTCAAACTGTTCATTCAAGGTGTGCATTTATACACTTGCCAATTTTCAGATCTCAAAGGCCATAGCTGTCCCCATAAGTATCAGACTAATAGTTTAATCTCTGACAGTTAAACAAATTAATACATTTGGAAAGTGAAAACTGTTTTTAAAATGTTGCTGCTTAGCATTCAGTTTAAATTTCCTAGTTTCAGTGGGATTTGACAGATTTCAACGATTGTGCCATGATAATGCAGTAGACAGTGAAATACAAACAGATGTGCATGTTTTAGGGTACAAATGTCCACTGGACAGAGTCCTCTCACCTGGGGTCTCCACCCTCTGATAGTGGTAGGGGTTGATGCAGACCTCGTCCTTCTTGAGGTGGAATGCATACTCACAGGCCTCAATTGCACGCAGCTCGTGGTGGCTGTGAAGGTCTGGCCATCGCCACAAGCGGCAGTAGATAACATGGGGAAGCCCCTTCCTGTGGGAGACCTGCAAGCGGCCATCCAGGGATCTAATTGAAGAGCAAACAAGAGATGGTGGTGAGACGGGTAGAAGATATTGGGGGGGGGGGGGGGGGGGGGGGTGACACATAATATGGTCAAGTAGGAGAGGGAAATGGAGATGGATTGGATTGAGTTGTGACAAGGATGAGAAACAAAGATGTTCTCAATATCTGTCACCTTCAACATTGTAATGACAACTCTCCCACATCAAAAGTTGTATGCAACACTACACAATAGTTGAGGATAGTCACCTGGTTTGGTCAGGGTAGCTGTATAGGCCTGATGTATCCCACTGTTCTATCGTATTTGGTGTACTCAGTCCCCATATTTCAGAGCAATTGCTGTGCACAGAGAAAACAACAAAACAAAAACAAAAAACAAATGATAAACATGGGACATGGCTCATTCAGAATATCAGTATGGGTAATGTGAACATTAAAAGGCCTCTTTTATTGGAGTCTTATGGCAAAATAAAGACATCAAATTCATTTTCAGCTGTGGGCATGGAAGATGAGAACTTCAAATAAGAGAAGCCTTTTTGACAGAATTAAGAAAAAAATTGAACATGGAGTTTACTAACACACACAATGAACAAGACAGAGCATTCTTCAACAGTGTGGCATTGTACTGAACACTGAAAATAACTCAAAACTTTTACACTACAGTCATTTATGTCAGAACTTATTTGGAGACATTCAAACAAACACTAAAGACACACAATGGCACAAAAGAGAGGGAAAAAAATGGAGGAGGCAACCTTGGGGAAAAAAAAAAAAATCAGACATTCTCAAAACATTCACAAGAACATGTCCAAATAATAATAAATTAAAAACATGGAATGAGGAAGAATGAGAGTAGTTGCTTCTGAATAACAGGACAATAACAAGTTCTACATTTAAAATGCTATGAATACACAAAAACATGTACCAAACTTAATTACTTTAGTGGGATCTCAACTACCATTCAAAATTGCAATTGTCTGGTTCATGACAGGGCAGGAAACCAACTTTTGTCTACCAGCCATGGCAGCTTGTAAATCCTACAATCCAATGTCTATTTTTACTGTGGGAAACTAGGTGTTTAAAATATCAAAATGTTAAATGGGTACCTGCCAGAGTGGCAAGCAGGGTAGACAAACTCCCAAATCACAATCAAAATGTAACAATGTTAATATAGCTGGTGGCAATGTAACCCACCATCTCTCATGTAGATATCCTCTATTAGTACTGTCCTCTAAAAGAAATGATTTCATTCACAGCGAGCCAGCCACTGTATCCATACAAACGTAACAGTGTGGCCTAGAACAATTCTCAGGCGATAACAACTAGTCCGCTATCTATAGACATACAAACATCTGACGTGGTACTTGGCGGCACATCAGTGAGGAATGAATCTGTTAACACAGTGTTCCCACTGAACGTGAGTCTGGACCATGAAGGCTGGCTGGCTGATAAAGACAACATCTTCTCTCGCCCTCCTAATGTCTCTCTTCCCACGAGAGTAATAGAAACTATCCGAATGGAAATTGAAAACAGTACAGTTGTACAGTTATAAACAAACAGTAATCAGATTAACTTTCAGCTCATTTTAATGAGGAATTTATGGTTTACTATTTTGCATCCCTAATCAAGCCCTTCAAATTTTGCAGGATTACATGCATTACCATCTACAGATGGTCTAAGCTAAGTACACTTGCAGAACACACATGTAACATAAGGAGTTTTTTCTCTAACCCTAGTTTGAAGAGAAATCAAGTATTGAGCAGTGTACCTGGGGATGGTGACACACTTGGTGTTGCAGTTCTGTGTGGTGATAGCTTTCTCCAGCTCATCCAGCTGGCCTGTCCTCTTCAACTTCTTTACTAAGCTCTTCACAGCCTTCTCGCACCATTTCTCCTCTTGCCCATTCTGTTCTCCACCACCTGCTCCGCCCTGGCCGCTGGTTGACTTCTTCCAGCCCAGCAGCCTCTTCACTACAGGAGGGGTGAACGGCAAGATGGAGGACATCTTAGCTGGACAAGCTGGGAGTCTCCAGGGGACTCAACACAAGCTCTCACACACAAAGACAGAGGGGACCTGGAGCTACAGTTTGGGCCCTTGCTCTGATGGGGCCCCTCTAGAGACCAGTGAGTCACAGGGTGGAAGCCAGTGCTAGCAAGGTATAGTCAAAAGAGATGGACACCTTGGGAGAAAGTCACACACAATGTACATCATTAAAAACAAAACATGGTTAAGAAAAACAACCATAAGCAGCTGATCGAGAAAAAGACAAATATTACTCAATGCAACTTCGAACAGTGAATGGAATAGTAAGGCTGTTCTGGCAGTGCCATTGCGAACCTTACATGAGTGCCTCTTGTGTTAAGTTAAGCTGTTGCTGAACAAGTTGAACTAGCAGAAATGTCCACTTGACGTTAGCCTGTCACAAACACTGCTCGACATCTTAGCTAGCTCACTCGCAAACTTATTAAGTTGACACATGGGGTGTGCCTTACACGTTCACATCTCATGCATAAGGCCAATCACCACCAGCTATTGATGAAGATAATAAACAGCGCAGTACACGCTATCAAACGAGAGTGAACACGGAGAGTATTTTGTGACAGCCCCCCCCCCCCAGTGCTAACACCAACTGGCTTGGGAAGGCCGGCAGCTAGCTACCCAGTTGGGGGGGGCTGCTTGACTCAAATAACAACAATAAGTTCAGTAGCGTTAGCTTGCTGGGTGTTTAACAGCAAAATGCTTAAACAGTCTTAGCTAAACACACAAGCAAAAACTACAGTTGACTTAATTAACTAGATCGGAGGTAGTTCATGGAGGAGTGCTCGTCTGGCTAGGTTAGCTAGCGTTAGCTTAAAATGCTAGCTGCCAGCTTGTTATCAAAAATCCTTTTGTTGTGATCCACGAAAAAACCTCCTGTGCGCAACAGTGAAGTCGCGCTACTTTGCTACCTAACGTCAGCTTGTCAAATACATCAACGCTACTCTTATTGTAATCATACAAAATATCGCTTCATGAATTTGAACGTCTTAGTGTTTTATTTCAACGTAACGGTTGGATGTTTGTGACTTTTGCTAAAATACAGACACTAAAATGAGTTAGCATCTTGAACGAACTCTTCCAAACTGAGCCCTGGCTCCCGCTGGCTAACGAGGCTAACGGAGCTAGCGTACATCTCTCACACAAATCAACATGCTTCAAAGTCGAGAAAGCAGCCTAAGGTATTCCAATAGTTACCCCGGTTTTAAGGTCCAAAGCTCCACTTTTTGAAAAAAAATGCGCACAGTCCCCTAAACGCCCTGCTGACATAAAAAATGCCTGAATTGTATTATACTGCAACTAATTTTGACAAGGCTGGTAGGCTCCTTTCAAGTTGCTACCAGTGGTACTGAGGCTAGTTAGCTAGGTTAGGTAGACCGGAACAACACAACAAACCTGATGGCTACGTACGAGCCCTGTTCCCCGCCTACTCAAAACCTGATTGGAGGATCGCGGAAGGCGCTCTGACTATTGGCCAATGTGCTTGACAATCCTGACTGTTTATTTGACAGCATGGCTTTATATCCCTCTCTCAGAAGTTTGGTGGCAAAGGCCAATTTCTTCTTCTTCCTCTTTTTAAACAACAGTAGATTAAGAAAAATCAAGCAAATAGGTATAGCCTTCATATTATTTGAGAGGGTCTAAATTGAGTTTTATGTTTACATATGATATACCAAAATGCGACTGCTCCGCTTAATATGTTTTGCAAGAAGCACTGGTTCCTCCCCTCACTCAGGTGTTCAATTAGGTTGTATTGGCCTCACCTGGTACCTTTATAAAATGCCTCACTGGGACACTTGGCAGCATTTGGTCCGTTTTATTTTATCTGTGGCGATGGGGGGATGTTTGTTTCTTTGTGCAGTCTTGTTACATTTATCAGGGTCATTGCAAGGTGAGCCAAGTGAACCAAAATTGCTTTCACACATTCTTCAAAAACAATCTGATTAGACTCTATACATTATAATTTATTCAAAGTGCTGTTTCTCAGTACAGCCAAGATTGAGGAATGTATTACAATTGATTTTTTTTTTTTTTAAACTGTCATAAATAAATTGTCGTTCTCCTTTTACTTGATCCAAACAGTTATTTCAGCTGAAAGCATTCCTTTGAAGTGCAGCCTAGGCTCTAAAGAGTGCAGGGATGGCTCAGAGTGTGTCCTTTACAGCCATGTGTGTGATGGAGAGCCTGATTGCAGGGATGGTTCAGATGAAGAGGACTGTGCATCTGGATGCAGTGAAGGTATGGGACTGAATCCAAAGAGAAAATGCATGATGAAGTCATGTGTTACTTGCCATTACTTTCTGAGGTTTGTTTTAACTTATCCAGATGGATAGCATTTACCACATAGGACAGCCTTGTGATTGACTAAAAGTTATGAATACCACTGAAGAGTTTAAAAGTCAAATTAGACAAGACTTACAGAACATTTTAACCATAATGGAGGATTTATTGGATTGTATAAGACTGCATTACTTTTAAGTTGAACCTAATGAACTTGAATATGTATCAAGTCACTACATGGTTTCAGTATTTTTATACTGTACCAGTGGAAGCACAAATGGCCTGTATAACTTTTTTAGGCTAATGCCAATACTTTTCTCATATCCAAACAGATCAGTTCCTGTGTGCCCATGGGAAGAAGTGTATAGACAAGGCCCAAGTTTGCGATGGTATACCTCACTGTCAGGACCGATCTGATGAACTGCAGTGTATGAAGCAAACGGAGGGCTGCTTTCACCAATGTGACAATGAGAGTCGCTGCTTGCCTGCAAACTTTCTCTGTGATGGAGAGAAGGACTGTCTAGATGGCACAGATGAGGCCAACTGTGGTAGGTTGAAATGATTTGAGAAAATTGACATTAGTGTGGATGATCACATCTATATTTAGGACTTTTAAAGAATGAAGCCTCAAATCATAATGTTGGTTCATCTTCTTTGACATCTAAATCAGAGGACCAAGAAGAGGAGTATGAAAAGGAAGAGAGGATCAGTATAACACCTACACCTCCTGTATCTGTTGGCCCATCTACCACCATCAAGTGCCCTTTGGGTGCCACACCCTGCAAAGACAATGCAGAGTGCATCCTCTACAACCATGTCTGTGATGGAGAAGCAGACTGCGGAGATGGTTCAGATGAGGAAGAATGCTTATCAGCATGTGAAACGGGTAATCTGGTGGTTGGTCTGTGTGGGTTTGAGCCCCCTCTAAATGGGTTAAGAACGACTATATTGCCGTCTAGTTGGTAGCATTCATTCTATGAATCCAAATGACTTTGGATTGTCAATACAAAAAGCAAATAAATTGGCAAACCATTCATGTGTGGTTAACATTAATAGGATCATGTCTGCCAATAGGAATGATATACTGAGTAGAGGAGGAGCTCAGATTTGGGATATGTTCATACTATTTGAGGATGGGTAAATCCACTAAAGCTCGGAACACTCCAGTTTGAAGTTCAATTATAACCTACAAGCGTCCTGATTATGCCAGGTGTCCTCTCCAGACCAGTTCCTGTGTGCCCATGGGAAGAAGTGCATTGATCTGAGCCAGGTGTGTGATGGTGTGCCTCAGTGTCAGGACCGCTCAGATGAACTGGGATGTGCGAAGCACATGGAGGGCTGTGCTCATCAATGTGATGACAAGAGCCGTTGCATTCCTAACAGCTTCCTCTGTGATGGAGAGAGGGACTGTTCGGATGGCAGTGACGAGGCTAATTGTGGTAGGTTGTCCCTGAACTAGGAAAACTGATATCTACTGACTGGATTAATCAGTTTTGCTTTTACAGTGTGACGTTATCTTTGCCCCCTCCTCCCTGTAGCTGAAGAGGACTGCAGTGCCACTGAGTTTAAGTGCAACAATGGCCAATGTGTGTCGGCCACATTGCGTTGCGATGGTCATCCAGACTGCTGGGACCGCTCAGATGAGGAGAGCTGCACCAAAGCGCCAGTCTGCACCACCAAACACCGCTGTCCCCAGAGCAAGGAGTGTCTGGTGCAGGAGTGGATCTGTGATGGAGATCAGGACTGCAAAGATGGCACTGATGAGAAGGTGCGTGTTGAAGGCAACACAGTTTTTAAAGAGAAACCATTTTGCACTAAGCTTTCAAGAGTAAGAAATACAATCCTAAAGTGTCAAACTGAGTTTTTTTTTTTAGGTTGGATCATTTTATAGGATCTTTAGTAAAATCTCAATGTATGTGGAAAATTGAACTGACAGCTGAGCACCTAAAGTAGATTTACAAGATCAGGTGAATGGGAAATTTTCTGAGCAAACCTAATAACTGTAGTGTGCTGTTCACTGAAGGTTTTTCTTACACCCTCTGCCACATGGTCAAAGTGAGGGTGAGAACAGAACTCATTGAGCTGGTGGGAAATATGCATGCAGTACTTAACACTCCCATACAAGTAACGGTATACAATATGCAATATAATTTGTTTTTATAGTATTTTTTTCCTCTAGCCATGCAAGAATTTTTTTCAAAGCTGAGTGGCTCCATTTCCTTATGCAATATATTGGGGGGGGGTGGTGTGCATCAATAATACACTCAAATGAGGAATTTCATTTTCAATTCATTCGATACTTTTTTTTTTTTTTTCTCCCGGTTAACACTAGACTCAAAAGATATGCTACTTTAGCAAGGCAGGTGCTCCATGTGTCCTACACACTCACGATATGGAGTTGCACCAGTTTTCAAATCAACTTGGGAAATACCCTTTACAGTGATAGTGATTCATCTTCAGGATTGCCCTGTGGCTCCACTGAACTGTGGTGAGTTCCAGTGGTTGTGTAAGTCCAGGACCAAGTGCATCCCCACAGCCTGGAGGTGTGATGGCATGAAGGACTGTGATGATGGCAGTGATGAGACTGAATGTGAGTAATCTCACCAAATGAGCGCTTTCTGCAAATGGACGCATTTAGCCACTTGTGAAAAAAGTAAAAGGAAACCCTTAAGGGTATGAGAGCAGGAACTACTTTTAAATAATGGTTTTCCTTTGTCAAACTGAAGCCAAATACCTGTAATACTCTAAACATGAGAATGTCAAGAGTGTGTATGTAAATACCAGGTGGAGGGGTGACATGCCTCCCTCACCAGTTCCAGTGTGGCAGTCAGGAGTGCCTGGATCCAGTCCTAGTGTGTAATGGCATTACCAACTGCGCAGATGGCACAGACGAGGGAGGCAGCTGCCAGATAAACTGTGCAGAGGCAGATCACAGCCGCTGCAATCAGAACTGCTACAGCACACCACAGGGGACGGTGAGGACGGTGTCTCTGCCACACCTTAACTAATTAACTTCAAGTACACACAATGTCTATCTTACAAATGGCTTGCTTAACATGGAAAAGTAGAGAATGCAGTAGAAACTGAACTGTGAATGTAGAAATACAATGAAGACTACTGAAGATAAACAAACCTTTTTTTGTATAGATAAATTAAGTGTATAATAAAATTGTAGCTCTTGGTTCTTGCTGTATAGCGTTGTGGCTGTACAGCAGGGTTTAGGCTTATGGAGGACGGGTTGACCTGTGCGGATATTGATGAGTGTGACAGTCAGAGCCCAGGTGTGTGCAGTCAGCTGTGCATCAACACGCCTGGCTCCTACCGATGTGACTGTCACCCAGGATACATAATGGAGGCAGGTGGACGCCACTGCAAGATCACCGGTAAAGTCCTTTCAGTTGAATGTAGGACAGAGACTGGAGGGGAAGCATTATAGAAAAAATGAGGAAGAAATATTCTGAATTAAAGGAATAGTTTGACACTTTTGGACTATTTTCACACAACTTGGTTTCTTGGTAAGAGTTGGAGAACATTGATACTGCTGTCTGAATATGAAGCTACAGCCAAGAGGCTTGGCTTAGCTTAGCATAAAGACTGGAAGCATTGGGAAGTGGTTAGCCTGGATAACTCTGAAGATGAGAATATCCATATACAAGGCTTTCAAACTTAAAAAAAAAAAAAATTGTACCAAAAACTTAAGTGTCATTGTCAAGTTGCAATTTATGTGCCCGACTATTTCACAGTAGCTTCATATTTAGGATACAAACATTAGATGCATATCAATCTTACATTTTGACAAAACAAATTAAGTGTATTGCCAAAAATTTCAAACTTTCCTTTAATGTTTAAGTTTGAATATTTGTCCTGTATTTGCATAGTAACTGAACAACTTACTAAAATAATTGGATATAAATCAGTCTTTTGAGTAACCTTTTTGCCATTCTTTAAGTAAATACATCCACTCAGATTGTTAAACTATTGGAACTGTCAGAGGGCAGATTAAAAGGAACCAACAAGACCAACGATTCTCTTATCATCCCATAGGTGAACCCTTCCTGTTGTCATCAGTCCAGACCGACCTCCTCTTGTTTGGACTGCGTAGTGGCAGCCTAGATGTGTTGTCCTCTTCTGCCAAGAAGGCCATCCTGTCTCTGGACTATGACTGGAGGGAGAAGAGGGTCTTCTGGGTCAGTCTGGACACGGAGAGCATCAGGTGGTCCTCGCTGGACCAGAAGACCACAGGAACTCTGATTCAAGGTTGATGTAACACAAATGTGGTTGTATTTATTGTCCTGCATAAGGATATGGCTTCGAGAAATGTGACACCATTTGTTTCCACAGGAGTCCGGGCTGATTCTCTAGCTGTGGACTGGCTTGGCAGGAACCTGTACTGGATCGATGGGGTGAACAGTCAGATTGTTGCCATTGGACTGGCCGCAGCCACTAAGTCACTGGACCACAGTGTTATCCTGGACGAAGACCTGGATCTGCCTCGCTCTCTGGCCCTGCTGCCACAAAAAGGGTTGCTATGAATTTATTTTGCTCTCAAACAATCCAGTGTTGGTAAGACTACTGTTCAAACTTAGTAATTCCTCTACCAGGCTAATGTTCTGGACAGAGATTGGTAATGTGGTGAAGATTGAACGGGCCGGGATGGACGGGTCAGAGAGGACGGCAGTGGTGAGCTCCAGTCTGGGCTGGCCTGGCGGTGTGGCTGTTGATGCAATCTCGGACAGAGTCTACTGGACAGATGAAAGACTCGGGGCAATCGGCTCTGCAACCCTGAATGGAGATGATATTCAGGTAGGGCATTTTGAAATGGGATGTTGTCTTTTTTCCTTTTCAGGATTTGAAAGATTTTTTTTCTTTGCAATTTTAGATGCCGCAATCTCAAATTTTGTTTAAAAACTTTCCAAACTTCAATCCATTTAAAAAAAAAAAACTACATAACAAATCATTTACCTAAATAATAAACATGCTGTGTACAAATGTCATATGCAGATTCTCCAGATGAAAGAGACCACCAATCCATTCTCACTGGCGGTTTTCAATGACATGCTCTACTGGTCTGATGCCAAGAGGAGAGTTGTGCAGGCTGCTCAAAAAACCTCTGGCAAAAACCATCAAGTTCTGCTGAAAAGACCGAGACAGCCTTTTGGTGTGAAAGTGAGTAAAATGTTGAAGATGTTAAGACACAGATGGAAAACAAGGCTGGTATTGTATAATTGATACTGACTAAATTTGGATCACCTACATCTGTAAAGTGGTTGTGCTAAATTGCCCACACACAGCTATGACATGGTAAGTTTGAAGCCTTCCGCTTGTGATTTTAACCTATTTTGGCACAGTTTGAGGAAATTCTAAAAATCATGGGGGGGGGGGGCGTTCATGCAAAAAGGTTGCTGCTGGTGTCTAAACATTACATCTAGCATTTGGTACACTTACAGTTTCAGTGTTTTTCTCAGTATGAATTGTAAAACTTAAAAAAAGCATAATTATCTTGTTCCCTGCTTGGTTTGCAGATTATCCATCCATTGCTCCAGATGGGCATACAGAGCCCCTGTGAGAAGATGCACTGTTCACACATGTGTGTACTGGCCCCTGGACCCAAAGCCATGTGCAAGTGTCCCTCTGGTCTATTACTGGCTGAGGATGGCCTGACCTGCTCCAGCCTGGTCAATTCAGAATTCCTGCTGATGCTGTCTCCTTCCACTGTCACCCAGGTTTTGCTATATAATGCAGTTACAAAGTCTAATCTGCTGACTATACTTTAAAGGAATCATTGGACATTTTGTGAAATGTATTTATTCGTAGATGTTACTTGAAGTTGGGAGTGGCATCGTGGTCTAAACATATCTGCAGTAAAATATGAAGCCTTAGGTTAGCCTAGCACATAGCATGGAAACGAGGGGAAATTGCTAGTTTGTTCTGTTCAAGGAACCTTTCAAATTCCTTCATAAACTTGTTTAAAATGGCAAATTATTTTAACTTCACCTTTTGTACAGATTAAAGTTTACTGACAGGGTTTTTTTTTTTTTTTTAAGTTGCTGGCAGGTGGATTTAAATTTTTAAACACTGGACAGAGCCAAGCTAGTTTCCTTCTGTTTCCATTCGTCATGCTAAATTAAATGGCATATGCTGGCTACATATGTAAGCATATATGCCAGAATGTTGAATTATTCCTTTAGCCTAAAATGCAGTAGCATTGAAGTGCCAAAGGCTGCCTCACAATATAATTTATTAGTCTGCTCTAAAACTGCTGCATAAATAATCATAAAATATGACATCAGCCATAATTTACTATATATTTAAAAAAAACCTAAATATAAAAAATGCGTATATCTTATCCCAATCTTCTCTGTAGATCTACATGCAGTCTCGACACACAGCAGCAGAGTTGAAGGGCTGGCCAGAACACCTTGCCCTGCAGGTGCCCAGTGTCAATGAAGCTGCCATCATGGACTACAACCTACATGACCACACCCTACTCTTGACAGATGACAGCACAAATTCACTCAGCTCCTTCAAGCTTAAGGACTCGGACTTGGCTTCCCAAGGCCAGCTTCTCAAACTCCTGGGTGACACCATCACTGCCATGGCCCTGGACTGGGTGACACGGGACATCTACTGGAGCAGCAACAAGCAGCCCCGTCTGCAGGTCACCTCCATCAAGGGTGCACACACGGCTGTTCTAATAAAGGACGGTATTGGTAGAGTGGAGTCCATTGCTCTCCATCCTCCCAGTGGGAGAGTGTGTTTCACCAACCTGGCTCAGCAGGGTACAGGTACTGTGGAGTGTGCCAGCATGGACGGTGCTGAGCGGAGGGTGGTGTGGAAGGATGCTGTCCAGCCCACATCTCTGGTCTTCTCTACTTATGGGGACACAATTTCCTGGGCCGACACTGGTACAAATTTTTACAAATTTTTACAAATTTGTTATAGATATTGAAGGTTTTTATATTTTCATGCACTGAAAGTTTAGAAAAGCAGTAACATTATGGATTCTATCCAAGCTTTAGGGACCATTGGCTCTGTCCAGCTTGATGGATCTGGATACAGAGAGTTGAAGGCTGGTAATGGCCTGGCTGCTGTGGCACTGAGTGGTGATACACTGCTCTGGATGACTGTGAATGGTAATGTCTCATAGTATGTGCTAACAGAAAATAACACCAAATGCCATCTGGGGGGCCATCAACAAGGAGGTGGTGCTGTTGAACAACACAACTTGACTTTGAATTATTTTTACTCGTTCAGCATAATTCCTTTACTTTATCAGTAATTCAAGCTATACAAAAAGTTGCAAAAATACAAAGATTGTTTCATAACATTGCAGTAGGAAATACAACACATCACTAATAGGTCAAGCTCTGGGTGCCATTTGAATTAGTAACATGTTATGATCTGTTCTTTGTATTTTTCACGGTGCTGCATTGCTTTGTCCCTCAGATAAAACCAGAGTCTGGTACAGAGATGAGGAGCAGGAGAAAAAATTGTGGTTTGAAGTTGGCACACAAGTGGTCAGCTTGAAGGCGTTTAGCAATTCGAGTCAGACTGGTAAGAGTCACACATTAGGGATAACTGGGTCATGATGTGGCACCTTTTTTAACAGTTTGGAGTTACCCATTTAACTTGTTCTAAATGCCACCGGATTCCAAAAGACAAATGTCCCGATCTCCTGCTAATTGACTGTCCACTTGTCTCAACAGGCTCTAACCAGTGCACAGAAAACAATGGCAACTGCCAGCACATATGCCTCGCCACCTCAGGAGGTCGGACATGCAAGTGTGGTCATGATCACATCCTTGTGAATGCCACACACTGCAGCCCACATCCACAGCATGGCTGCCCAGCTGGCAGAAGGCCATGTCTGGATCAACTCTCATGCCAGCCTGTTGAGAAGTTCTGTAACGGGCATGTAGACTGCCCTGACCACTCAGACGAGAACTGTGAGTATTGATACTTTTTTTTTTTTTTAATTTGTAGGTACACCTTAATCTACAACCTCTACTTGATTGATCTTCGATATCCTAACCTTATTCATTTATTTTTTTCTTTTCACTGGAGGTGTCAATCTAAAGCAGTGGTCAGGAGTCAAGGTCCTTGCTCCCACCAAGCCTCACAGCTCATCTCGTCCCCTGTCCCCTCTCCCTCCTCTGTCTGAGACCACTGACCTAAGCAACACCCTGAATGTCAGCAGCCAGCTGATGAACCTGGGAGCCCAGCAATGCAGCCAGAGACGCTGCAGTGGCAACGGACACTGTGTTGAGGTCGAAGGGGACACTGTGTGTGTTTGTTCAATGGGCTACAGTGGTCTTTCCTGTCAGGACCATCTCCTGAAGACCATGCAAGGTCCCATCATCTATGGTGCCGGAGGGCTCTGTGCAGTAGTGGTGGTCATCGCTGTGATGGCAGTTGTGGTCAAGAGGAAGAAGAGCACTAACATCAGGTTTTTCCGTCTTAGAAATGAGAAATCTACCTGTAAGAAACGCAATGCTTTAGGTTTTCCTTTAAGACTATTAAAACTATGAGCCCTTTAAGGCACAGCCATGTTTTGGGCTAAATGCGAACATGCTCACACAGATGATGCCGATATTCGGGTCATTCGGGATCGATAGTTGAGATGGAAATGAAGCCCATTTTAACAAATCTGATATGAATGCAGCATTAGACACAATTGCACTTTTAAGCTATATGCTCACATCAGCATGCTTACCATGACAATGCGAACATGCTGACATTTAGCAGGTGTTTACCATGTTCGACATTTTAGTTGGGAAGCTTACCATTGCTAATAAGTGATAAACGGGTGAGGCTGATGGAAGGACAATTTTTTTTTTTTTTTTTTTTTTGGTCAGATATAAAATTATCAGTTGATGATCATGCTAGATGAAGTTAATGATCACCAAAGGCAGTAGAAATCATGTTGAGAAATTAATGTCTACAATATTCATAGCAACCCATCCAACAGATGAGATTTCAGTCTGAACCAAAGTAGACTGGCTGACATTGCCATCAATAGTGCTTTGCCTACTGACAAGAACAAATTGAACTGAACACCTCAGTGTTTCTACTTTTGCTGTCAGTGGGGAGTGTTAAAAATGTTTGCCACATATATAATGGTAGCACAGGACTAGATTTTTGTATTTACTTCCTGCAGGAGAGCAAGCCCAAGTGGTGCGAAGGAAACGAGTATGACAGACCTGGAGAACAAAGCTGAGACCATGCCCAGTACACAAACTGCCCCAGCAGACAAAGAAAAGCCTGAGGTGGACCTCCCAAACACTTCATAAATGGGCAGGTTCCCATTTATCTCACTGTGCTTCTGAGATGAGTCTGACTTTTGTTTCTTTCGTCACAGGAAGCGGTATCGTCTGTGGACTGAGGCTGTTATGGACAAAGTGTTTTAAATAAATAATTTGCATTTTCCACTGTGTCCTGTGAAGTTATTTTGGCATTGTCAGTCAAACCACCAATGAATATTTATTGACTTACTGTATCAGACAATTGCCCAGTTATGGCTAAGACTTGGTCCTAACTGAGGGAACCTCAGAAGTTGGCTACCAGGTTGACTCTGGCAACTTCAGGTTGCTTTACAATGTTCTTCATTGAGGATGTGGCATAGGAGGCACTTTGATCTGGGAGGAGGGACCTGAGCTGCAGAAAATGCCACATGCTTTTGAGTAATCGTGGATCTGAAAGATGGAGACTAAGGATCTTGATCCAAAACAAACTCCAGACAAGTGAGTGTCACACAATAAAGGCTGCAACTAATATTTTCAAATCACTTAATTTTACTGGTTTATCATTTGGGTTATGAAATTTCAAATGAGTTTGAAAAGCACATCCCAGTTGCCAAAAATTTTTTGTTTAAAGTGATTATATAATGAATAAAAACAAATTCTCACATTTAAGAAGCTGGAACCACAGGATGGATGACATATTTGCTAAATACATGAGACATGACAATCAGAATAGTTAAATTTTCTGCAAACCGATTTTAAAGGTTGCAGCGCTACAAAAGACCAAATGAAAAGATGCATATTTATATGAAGACATCCTTGGTACACAGGTGAGTTTTTTTTTTTTTTTTGCAATGGTAGCCGCATTTTTCAGTTTCATAGTCCATCATACTATTATCTCCACTACATTTATTTGACAGCTTTGCAGATTATCATAAACTACGTAATGTGTTTATATATGATCCACTGTTATTCTGTATTTAACCATCCAATAGTGTATATAAAGTAGTTAAATTAGCTCTCTTTAATCAGCTACAGTAATAAGGTCATATATATAAAAGGAAAAGGGGCCATTTCGTATGAGTACCTTTTACTGCTTTTAGTAGATTTTCCTGGTAATTCTTCTATACTTTGACTTCACTAAGTCTTTAATGCAGAACCTTTACTTGTAACAGAGTATTTATACACTGTGGTAGTATCACAATAACAGTACTCTCTCAACCACTGATCTGGTTCGCACATTGCTTACTTGTACAATAAGGTTGGTGTGGAGACATCTTTTAATTTGACTTTGACTGTCCTTTTAAATTATGAGAATAAATATAAATATAGGATGTGCAACTGGTGTGTATTCAGGAGGGTTTGTTGTTTTGTTGAAAGCCAAAAATTATATCCTGCATATACTTTACATAAAAAAAACTGCATTCTTTCTTGTCTGTGTGCTGAAAATGCATGATAATTCATTACCAAGAAATTGTGATGAGGTGTATTTCAGTCTAAACCGGATTCTCCCCATTGTTTACTCCAAAACCACTAAACATATGTTTGCCTTTCTTGTGAACAGGCACCACTAGTGTACTTATTTTCTAACTATTCTTAAGAATTTTTAGCAGTCTTTAATTCCACTGATTTAGCTTTAATTGTTTGTGAATTAGAGCTGGAATGAATAATGCTAAGGACATGAACCAGATGATGAATTACTGGTTTATTGTACCCCCACATATCACCATTCATATAAATGTAAGGCACGGGCAGAAATGAACATTCATTGTGTTGCTGTTGGTAGAGTTGGTACTTTTTAGAATTAGCCTGCTGTTTGCTCATGGTGTGCAGGGAAAAGTGATAACTCAACCCATCAAGGTATGTCTATGTTTTTGTAGCTAATTTTCATGCCACATTTTCATTATACTGTACGAGATGCTTTAATGCTTTATCCTGGAAAGATACCACATTTCTATTTAACCGAATGGTGGTATTCAAATCCCTACTAAAAGCTCCCACATTCAATCTATTACTTAGGTTAAAGTGAAAAAATATTCTCAGTAAAATATACTCATGAATTAAAGTGAAAGTATTCACTATGCAGAAAAGTGTTTTAGATACAGATATTTAAAACTGATGCATTAATGTTTGGGCAGCATTTTTGATGTAGCTGCTTGGGCTGAAGCTGATTTACCTGTATGGGGCAGGTAAAATGGTAAACCCTTAATCTTATGAAGACATTTCTGTCTATAAATAGGTCCAAAAACTTTAATTTTAACATTTTTTTTAATGAACATCAACTTGTTAAAACTGTTGTAGAAATGTATCTTGAATCATGAATGGATAAAGCAGGATGTGGCAACAGGATTATGAAAAGGTTAAGAAAATTTGGAAAAAAGTTAATTTCCACTTAAAATGGGTTGAAATATTCCTGCTATATTTGCAGATATCTTTCACTTTTTTAAAATAAGAATTTAAGGAATTAGTTCCAGGCTAAAATTACACGAAGAGAGGATCATTTTTTTTACTAAACAATACACCATATTTCAAAAGCAGGTTGAATGCTTTGTATGAAGAATAATATGAAAAATATGCAAAATAACAATTAACTACAGCCTTCGTGTATATGTTGTTAGTTAAAAGTACAGTATTTATCCGTGAAATATGATGGAGAAGTAGTATATAGTAGCATAAATTGAAAATGCTCGAGTAAAATACAAGTACTTCAAATCTGTATTTAAGCACAGTTCTTGAGTAAATTTACTTGGTCACATTATTCCACTGAAATTTACCGATATAGTGCTTATGGTTTATTTGTTTCAGAAAATACAGGAAACACAGCAATGGGATTTCTAAAGACTATACTTTGCATTGCCTTCATGGTGACTGCAGCCATGTCTAAACCAGTGAGTAGCTCTCCTGTTCTGTTCCTACATTTATATCACTGTAAAGCCATGTAAGAGGACTTTTCACATCTCATATTATAAAAACAGGTGTTCCTAATTGAGGGCGAGGATTCAGCCGAGTCATTAGAGTCCAGTGAATCCAATTCATCAGAAGAGACTGAGACCCATGTCGAGCCCTCACAGGATCCCCTGCAACCAGCGTTTACAGAAGCAGACCTGCCCAATGCTATAGGAGAGACTGACCCTGTGGATACTGTGGCTCCGCTTCCCTCTGCAGACTCAGGGCCTTCTCTAACCACTCTCAACACCTCAGCAATACCAGAGCCCGAGGACCCACAAACCTCCACTGACACTGATGCTTTACAACTCATGCCAGATGATCCTTCACAAACTGCTATGGGCACAGGTATTTTATTGGATATGCCTGATCTTGCACAGGACACAATCACCATTGACACAGTCCATGTTCTATCAGATACAGAGATTTCACTACATTCAGGGAGAACAAAACCTGATATAATCATAGGTACTGGTGGTGCTACTCAACCACAAGTCACGACCACCAAAAACCAAGGATTCCTCCAGGGTTCCACTCTACCCTTTTCTCCACATATCATCAAACAAACACTTCCGCCTTTCTCCATAACCCCTCCCCTGCCGATCCTTGGCACCTCTCTGATCGATCTTCCTGTTTGTTTCCCTTTCCAGTTCGAGACCCCTGAGCCTGAACCACCTAGAGGAGACAGCATATGATCCTAGAGACTGTTTTAGTTCAGTTTTAGTTCCCCCTTCACTTTAATGGTTTGGCCTATGTTGTGTTGTAGTGTTGTCTTGATACTTTTATCGTTGTAAAATCAAATTTTCCAGACTACACTTTGCTTTTACTTTAGATTAACTTTTAACAGTGGCAAATTTGATAAAATGGTGCTAATGTAATGACTGCTAAATAAATGGAAATATATTACTGTTTATTTGTATAATCGACACCTTAACCAACAACACCGTGTGATTAAATGTTCTTATCTCTACTTCAGTTATTGGTTCTGAGGATAACACACTGCAATAACGTTAAGTAATATTTTTATTTTAGAGTTTGTATGACTGTCATTGTAAAGGTAATCAAAGTTTATACCTGCAGGTAACAAAGACACAAAAAACAAATCATTTGCCATATCATTTGTACCAAAAATTTGTCTTGCTACGAGAAGGAAATATTCAATAGGTGCATATGTTGCAGTTATAATCATGTCACATTCATTTATCATAACAAATAGGATTTAGAACATATCTGATGTTGTATTTCAAAAAATACAGTTATCTGCTTGGCCAGCTCTAGAAAATGAGCAGGTTAAGTCCAAATCAGTAACATTCTGGACCATCTAAATTTAAAATACATTTACATATATATCTAACTTGGTTCTTATGTTTTAATTTTTTCAGCTTATTATAACTCAGGACTAGCCTGCTAAATTTCAGTTTTTACAAACAAATGTAATGTAAACAAACCTACTTGGTAATATTACAGACTTAAAAGATGGAAATTTAAAGGCTTGAAAGTTCTGTTCTTATGCTGCGAAGTTTTGGGGGGAACCTTTGTTTACATTTGCTTTGTGCCTTTGAATAAAATTTGGCAAGAATCTTTACACTTTTCCCATCAATTTCTGTTCAAAGACAAAATCAAATGTAGGACAATTCTGTTGGACTCACATGCTGAAAAAAATGAAAAATTGACCAGTGCAAAGGGAGAAAACATTGTACTTAGGATAGTCTGCACATAGACTGAAACAGCTGCGCCTTTTAGAGGTTTCTTTTCTGCACAAATGCCCTGTGACACTTTCCCTTTTGCTCAGCCAATATTTAATTCCCTGTGTGCGGATCCCACTTTTACTAATCCTTTATAGCCACTACCTTGTGTTTTGCTTCTAGCATGTCAGTGATGTCAGTGTACAGACTTACTGCAATATTCATCATGATGGCTTTTGATGAGGCCATTTTTAATTTTAGATTGTGTTGTAATTTTAGATTGTTTTAACAATTTTTTAAACCTGGTTGAGTGTTAAGTATGATTGCACGGGCAGATATTGTGTAGATGACAGACGGACATATCTTTGTTCAAACATTGTTTTAATGTGTATTTAAATAGGACGTCTGGCACAGTCCCTGGACTTAATGGAAACAATCACAATTGTTCAGATGCTGTACAGCCTTTAAAGCACCAGCACTTACTCACTTGAAGCGGTTAATCTGTTCATTTCTTCTTCATGGTGTCACACTATCACTCCATGGACTTTCAGCCCCCAGTAAGACCTTTCTGGGTTTGAATCAGTCGACCAACTGGGAAATTTCTATGTGGAGTTTTCATGTTCTCACCATGTTTTTGTTGGTTCCCTCTCACAGTCTTAACACATGCAGGTCAATAGGTCTACGACTCTAAATTGTAAGTGGGTGTGATTGTGTGTGCACGTGTGTTAGTCCTGTTGTAAATGGGAAACCTGTCCCTGGTGCACCCTTTATCTCACCCAGTGCATGCTGGGATACGTTCATGCCCTGAAGCGGATAAGCTGGCACAGAAAACAGATGGATTTTTTTGTAGTATATATACAATAAAGGAATACTGGCTTAGTCTACTGAAACAATCAATATATGTTGCAACAGTTAGGTTGGAAATGCCGCACATTTCAGTTGGCTAACTTGACGTGGGTTACTCAGGTTGATCTTGCTGCTCGGTCTCTGTGTCTGTTTCTGCCTCATTCTCAATGTCCTGCTCTGGCTGTTGCTGTCGAGGCTGCTGGGTGAGTCCTCCTTCTTGTGCTGTGTTGTAGGAGCCACAGCCGCTGCACTTCATGCCCAGCACATGAAAAGGCACTGTGCAGTGGGCTTGGCAGTCATTACATATAATCTATAGCGACGAAAAACAAAAGTTATGGATCACACGTAAAGACATCCAATTGGATGATTACTCATAACAGTCACCAAGGTCCGTTTTTATTGAATTTTGCAAACCGGATTGAATGAAAAACAAAACATTGTTCAAGTCACGTCTAAAAATGGGAATTTGATTAATCAATTAAACCCCTTTAACTAAACAAAAGTATTACTACAGCATTTTATCGTATTTATTGAAGTCTTACTTTGACAGTAGCACCCTCATATTCAGTGGGCATTGGTGACTGAGCGATCTCTATGTCTATCTGATCCCAGTGATCCTCCATGTTCCAGGCAGAGTGCATACACAGCGGACAGCGGTATGCTCTAAAGAAACAAAACAAACAAAAAAAAAAAAACAAGGAAAATGACATCTAGCTGAGCCAGACAGACAGAACAGAACTTTCCTTCACACTAATTGCAAAAACCAGATTTCTTGCTCACTTGATGTTTAGGAAATCAGCTTACTTGGGAAAGCCAGCTATAATCTGTTTACTTTATTTCTTGTAAAAAATTTGGCTGATGCAGGACTCTCATTTCCGATTGTTCCAGAAATGTTTATATCAAAAAAATGCTTAGATGATACATAAGCTTGAACAAGACCACATTTTACGCAACAATTACCAGGAATAGGGACTTATTACACATACCCTGTTCTGACCATGTCATCAAAGCAGGTCCTGCAGAGAATGAACACATGTTATGTCATAACAGACCTTGAAATATTATTACAAAGTAAAGAGAGACCACTTGTTATTTAAGCATTATGTAGGGCCTGAAAATATAACATTTTGATTTAATATTAATCTACATCATCAACATTTTTAAAACTTTTCAATTCTCTTTTCTTCATCTTTGTAATTATATCATATTTTTCTTTTATTTTACAGATACTATTATTGTACTATAAGACTTTTTGTTTTTTACTCATAATGTATAGAATATTCAATCTGTATTGAAAAATGTCACCCAAAGTCCAAGATTCATTGATTTTCGTGCAGTGTAATTAGAAAGTATGCACAATTCAATCACACATCCTTGAGCTACTAGTATTAAGAGAATAATTAGTCATACTTGTGTAAGAGATGGCCGCATGGAAGAACTTGAGCTCCAATTCTTGATGTGTGAATATCCTGAACATATAAAGGAAGATCAGATCAAATTGTAGAGAAAGCAAAGAAATGAGTGAATGTCTAAAATCCCTCTCTATACCATCCAAGAATGTGTTTTGCTTACCTCCATACACACTGGGCAGTTCTGCCTTGACACATTTTCAACACACTGAAACATAAATAAAAAAAAACAAACAAACATGTAAATTAAAAAAAAAAAACATGTAAATAAAAGCAGTGAGGATAGTAGAGAAAAATATGATGTCTGTGTGTGTCTGAAACAGGAACAGGTGATAATAATTACCTTGTGTTTACCCTGTAGATCCTGGGCTAAACACAGATTGCACTTCTCACAGTGGAAATACTTCTCCTTGGGCCCAATCCTGTGGGGGGAAAGAAAACATGTCACTGAAACTGGTGTCAATCACCTCACGCATAAGTAACATGTGAATGGATGCTAGCGGATGATGCACTAACACTTAGCTGTAAGTTACTTCAATGAATTTAAAGCAAAAACAAAACTGTCAGCAGCAAAGTATTTATCTTTTGTATCCATTTCATTTACAGGAAGCGTCAGTGGCCAAATCACACAGGCACACTGTGAAATTACTGACCAAGTTTTTTTTTTTGACAACTTGAAATATCAATGTATAGAGTAGTATGGCAGATTTAAAAACTTATTTAATTACCTATTAATTAGTGTTGTTATCTGATTTAGAAACACTGATCTAACATTAGGACTTTAAAAAAAACAATATCACAACATTGTCATTTTTTTGCACCAAACTTCACCAAAGACCTTGGGACATTTCTAGTTTTGTCCCTCAAATACCTGTTGTCATTGTTGGTATCGACCACAAAAGCTATAATAATAAAATGATTCATAACATGCTTTTTAACCACTATTCTCTAAACTCTGCTGTTGCTCACCTGCATATTCCACAGGGTTGACAGTGGTACTGCTTTTTATCCTTGTCGAACAGATGGCAAATGTCACAGTAATACTCCCCAAACTGCACATGACACTGCTGGCAAGCCTGTTGTGCCTAAAAGAGTCATTTCTTACATTTGTACCATTGATTAAACTTAATGTGCGCTAACCACCGCTTGCACAACTACAACACAAAGACCACACATAAAGTGACATTTTAGATCACTGAGGGGTTGAAACAGATCGGTTGCAGTTGTTTTTCTCTGTTACCTGCTGCACTGTCTGACAGTCGGAGCACTGCACCTCTCTGACTTTGAATCGATCCATCAGGTGGGTTTCCTCCGCATCGTGGCACAGACGACACACGTACAGTTTACCACAGCAAGGTGCCTGCAGTGCACAGAAACATGTTTACGAGTAAATGCTAGTTGTGCCAAGCATACTCAGAGGTTTCAGTGACTTTTTAAAATCCCATTAATGTAACAAATACCCAGCGCGTATGACTGAGACTGTGAGTGCCGAGCTAACTTGAAAGATAATCCAATAGTGACTAGACTCTAAAACGCCATTTATCCATGTTATGCGGCTAACGTTTAACAAGGATACAGTGCTGGTCCCAGGTAGTGTCTAATCAACTAACCAACGTTAGCTAGCTGTGAGTGGTCGCTACCAGAGGACCGCATTGCCACTCTTCGTAGAAAAGTTACAATTAGACACATTCAACAGCTGGACGGCTCCACTTTACATGTCAGGCAAATATATGATTTGATTTCAAAAAGTTACTCACTTTTAATAAGCACCTGCGAACGTAGTGCTCACAGCCGGCAGGCGAAGCCATGTTTTCCTGTAAATGTTTCTCTTCTTCTTCCCGTTTTTTTTGACAGCGCAGACGCAGCGACACTGCCCCCTACCGCCGGACACGTTACCAGACTCCCCGGCGCTTTTCTCCACTGGTTGTTTCACTAAATAAGACGCGACCAGCGAGGCGACACATTTCCCCCGTTTTCACTGTAGAAGTTTAGGATTTTCAAATCAAATATTTTTTTTTTCAGGTGAACCTTTGTATCAAAGGTGGATTTCAAATCACAAACTTTTAGGAGAATAATCCTTTTATTTCTCCCTCTGCATTTTTAATACGTGAAATAATGAGGTCGGTTGCTGTTGGATACAAATCCGTGAAAGATGTTTCCCTCAGTTTTGTCGTTTTTATCGACTCCCCCCTCTTTGGTAACAATAGATGTCCATGCCTCGGTTTTTTAGTGGGACATTAATGATAGCTGCCGCCCCCTCGTCGCTCGTCAACGGCGCCGCTGGTGTAGTGGTATCATGCAAGATTCCCATTCTTGCGACCCGGGTTCGATTCCCGGGCGGCGCACGTGTTTTTTTTTTTTTTGCTCATGTGAATATTGAAACGTCGCAATTCAGCAGCGATAGTCGTCGAAATGTGGTAAACAAATCAACACGAACACCAACACGCTGTAGCTTAGGTCTTAATATAAAACGAGGGAGCCGTGGGCATTTCCGAGCGCACGTCTTACATCCCTTCCAACGTTTTTACACTTTGGTCGTTTAAGCAAAGTTCAGGCACACGCTGGTGAAATATCTCCCCGTGGCTATGCGAGGCTGCCGATAACTCGCCACATGTGCAACTTTTGCGGCACAGATGTGGAGGCACGTCTCCGCTCGGGAGAAGGAGCGCTCGGTCCTGGCTTCATTTCAGCGCGCAGGTTGACGCTGCTGACGCCGCTCCTCCGCCATCTTCAACTTCCTATTGTTTGCATCAGACTGAGGCTGTCTGTGGTGTGTGAGAGAGCAGAATCGGCCGCCGATCTGTCATTATATAGTCGATATAGCCTTTACGTTCGCGGTCGCTCGAGTTCAGCACAGACAAGTTGTATGTCATTGGATTAAAGACCTCTCAGGACGCGACCACTAAACCTTGATCATGGAGGACGATCAACCCAGAACCTTGTGAGTATGAGCGGGCCCTGTCTATGTCCTGGAATGGGTAGGCTCTGTGTAACTACGGCGCCTCCGAAATGTTTCCACGTTGTTGTTTCAATTAAAGACTGTACAGCCTAGTAATCTAGAAACGCACGGGCATTTAACTTGCTTTATCATTCCGCGTCGACGATGTTGACGAATGCAAACGTAATAAGATAAAATAATTTTCTACACAAAGTTCTCCTTGATTTAGCCGTATAAATAGACGGAACCGTAACTCGCCTCAAAATGAAACTGAAGGGCTAGTTAGAGCTAGCTATCATCAGCTAATGATGCAACGCAGCTAGATAGCCCCTTCGTCTAAATGCGCAAGTTTTCGTGTAACAATATCTGTATTCTTAAAGCAGTCGTGTTTTTTTTTGTTTTACCAACGCGAAGGCTAGATCCTCGCGAAAAGGATGTGATTTTTGCGCAGCACCGTTAGCTGCCAGCCCCCTTAGCATGAGGCCCGTGTGAACCGGCTAGCCTTATCTTTAGCTAGCCGGTAGACAAGCCACGTCAACGCTCGGAGAGACGGCACAGGAGAGAACCAGTACGGGAGTGAACAAACTCGAGTTGTCTGTGTAAAATTGAGACTATCCCCAATGCTATTTAGTCCACTATCATTGTTGCGTTTGTGTTAAAATAAGGAATTGTTGTGGGTTGTAGCTAGCTCTGTTAACTAGCCTTTGTTTGCATGCTACTTCCTGTTCGACAAAGACTGAACTCCCATATCTCTCTCCTTATTTTCAGGTATGTGGGGAATCTGTCCAGGGATGTCACCGAGCCCCTCATCCTGCAGGTCTTCACACAGATAGGACCATGCAAGAGCTGTAAAATGATAGTTGATGTGAGTGTTATCCCCTCGTCTTGTATGTATTATTTGACGTTAGGAAATCCCATTCAACAGTGGCCTTAAAGGTCGTGGTGCCTATGAAGGTCTCAATCTGCATTTGTGCTTGATATTGACCTTCCTCTCCCAGTCTGTTATATCAGGCCTGACACACCGATATACAGTAGGTGACTCTTGTCAGGTGTGCTTTAAATTGTCACTTTTGCCGTGGACTTAATATCAGTCTTGTTTCCTGTTGACAGACAGCTGGAAATGATCCGTACTGCTTTGTGGAGTTCTATGACCACAGGCATGCTGCTGCCTCATTGGCAGCCATGAATGGAAGGAAAATAATGGGTAAGGTAAGCTATCGTATCTACAGGGTGAGTGGGGATGGGTTGGCTGTGGGTGTGGGATTTTAACTGTGTTTCTTTAAAAAACACAAAACATAAAACATAGTTAACTGCTAGCATTCATTTTCCATTTCATAGATAGGGTTTTCCAATTGTCAAGGGAGGCTGCTGCAGCTAGTTACCAAATCAAATCAAATCAGATCGTTAACATTTTGAAGACTACCAGAAAGTTACCTCTCTGTTGGCAAAGTTGCTTTCATTATCTTGATAGTCTTGAAATACATAAAACTGTGGTGTTAGGCATGGAGGAATGCTGTCAATGCTAAACATTTTTTAAATGAATGTTTAAAGCAAATTAAAATATGAGAAAAAGAAATTAATGATGCCTATATAATTCAGGGGCCCACTGAACAAGCCAATGCTGTACTGACATTGAAATATTCAAGACCATGCAAGCTACACTGGAAAGATAGTAAGACATAAAAGTCAGGTTATCTAGAACATCAGAGCAAACCATTTATATTTTAATCTCCAACCACTGAAAAACCAAAGGGCCCTATAAAAACCATTAAAGTGGCGCTGTGTGGTGAAATAATGAGATGAGCTTCTGGACTCAGTTCTAGGAATTAAACTGGGAAATATAATGACTATGACACTGAGCTGAGCAACCAATCTGTTTAGTTGAGGCGCATTCCACTGGCAACCACCACAGATGAGTTTCGTAACTTTAAGTAATAACTGCATTTCTTATTATTGACTTGTGCCTCCCATAAAGATGTTTCAGCGTTGCATTGATACCCCTTTCAAATCATACCATAGTTATATGCTTTGCCTCTTTACCTACACCAAGAATTGAGGCACAGTATGTAGGCCAGTTGCATTTTTTATTTATTTATTTATATTTGCTAAGTTCATTGAGGTCTTAAGATTTGATACCGTATGAGCTTTCTTGCACTATGTCACTTGACACACACAGGACAGAAGTGAGAGGTAAGGCACATATCAGATTAAATAAGTAGTACAGTAATACATACTTTTAAGTCAGTCTTATAACCATAAAACCTTATAGTGGAAATTACCAGATTTTACTGAAAGTGATGTAAACATACCCCACCTGGCCTGTTCTTTCTCTGCTTCTCTCCACAGGAGGTCAAAGTCAACTGGGCCACGACGCCAACCAGCCAGAAAAAAGACACAAGTAGTAAGTACAAGCTCTTATCAGCGGGGATATTAACTTGCTTTGCAGTGTATTAGGTACACCTAGTTCAAAATTATACACTCTAATACAGGAACCATGCAACAAATCCACTCTAAAACGGTTTCAACACAAACTGAACACTAAAACCTTCAATAAGAAGGATTTATTACAAGACCATTGTATTAGACTCTTAGTTTTAGCTAAAGGTACACTAATAAAAATCCACCAACAAAGCGTATACTTTATTATTGATACTATGGTAAAGTCTGATTCACAAGTGCCTATGTATATTTTTATGTAGAGGTATTCATCTCATTTCCCTACTGGAGTGATGGATTTCAGGATGACACCATTTGTCCTTCCCCCGCTTACAAACTAGTAAAAATTGCAAACCCAGGAATAAGTCATTGTCTTGGAAAAAAAGTATTGAAAATAATAAAAGCTTAAAATGAATGTTTCTGCCTTTTTAAAAGGGAGTTAGTCGTTGCCGCTGTTGCCAAGTGCTTGTTCATGGGGGGAATCGTTGGTTCTCTTCAAATGATAACTACAAAGATTACTTCAAGAACTGTTGTATATGAACGGTGCTCTGAGATAAATTCTATCATGATTTGTTGCTATATAAATTAAATTAAATTGAATTTGATGACATATGAGATGATGTTATTTTTGTTTGTTTTTTTCTCTCCCCTGTAGATCACTTTCATGTCTTCGTTGGAGACCTCAGCCCAGAAATAACTACAGAAGATGTCAAAGCTGCCTTTGGTCCATTTGGCAGGATATCGTAAGTATAAAGCTAATATTTACTGACCAGGATTTCGAGTTGCAAGTAGTGGTCAATTAGTTGATTGACAAAAACTTTTTAAGCAACAGTGCCAAACATTGTCAGATTCCAGTTTAACAAAATGGGGGAATTGGCCGTTTCCCCTGAAAATCTTTGGACTCTGGACTGTTGTTCGGACAAAACTCAGTATTTCAAGACTTCAATAAAGATGTTGGGAAAATGTTAGTATTTTGGAAATTTTCTGCCATTGAAAAGATCAAATGATTAATCAATTGATTAAAAAATTAAATCGGAGGATTAATTGTTCGTTCAGTCTCAGAAAGACAATTAGATTAAGGATAGATTATCGAAAATGAAGCTGTGCTCTGATAGCTGGAAGTAATATCTTCCCATTCCTGTCTCATGCAATAAAAAATGGAAGAAATTTTGGGCATGTACAGAGCATTTATGGAAGACCCAGCTCTGGTCTAGAGATGTATTGTTTCAATTAAAACTGAGATAATTCATTGATTATTTAATGGACAGAAATTAACTGCAACTATTTTTGATAGTCAGTCACTTGAGTTACAGTCTCTGGCTTTACAAATATGAAATTTGCTAGTTTTTTGTTTTTGTCATCTATGGTATTGATCCAAGTATTTTGGGGTTTTGGTCGGACAAAACGGGCGAAATGAAAATATTGACTTTGGCTTTGGGAAGCTGTGTAGGGAATTTTTTTAATACTATATTCAGAATTCTAGGAACCACACAATGAATAGAGGAAAATAATTGGCTAATGAATGTAATAACAATAGTAATTAGTTAGTTGTAGCCTTAATATCAGTTTGAGAGTTCATGAAGAAACTATCTCCTTTTTACATTTCATATGTGCGTGTTTCTGAATGTATACCTTTTGGTGTGTTTGTCCGCAGAGATGCTCGTGTTGTGAAAGATATGGCTACAGGGAAATCTAAAGGCTATGGCTTCGTGTCTTTCTTCAACAAATGGGTGAGCAGACATCATTGTGTCAATACTGCAGTTAATGGTGGGGTTCTTAAAGCATTATTATATCTATAAAACATGCTCCAAAGAACAGAAGTATTCTGTCATGCTGTATTAAAAAAAAAAACACATTTTCTAAACTTGTGTTCTGTGCTTCTAAAAGAGTGCATTGTAGATTTTACATTACTAGACTCCAACTTGATGCAACAACCAGATTCTTTGTATGTTTCAGGATGCAGAGAATGCCATTCAGCAGATGGGGGGTCAGTGGTTAGGAGGCAGACAGATTCGAACCAACTGGGCCACAAGAAAGCCCCCAGCCCCAAAGACCACCTATGAAAGTGCGTTGTCCATAAATGTGCAGGTTTTGCTTGCTTAGGATATTGGATCCACATGTTAATAGTAGCATTGCTTTTGTATTTTCCTTCCAGGTAACTCCAAGCACCTATCCTTTGATGAAGTAGTGAGTCAGTCCAGCCCCAGTAACTGTACTGTGTATTGTGGTGGAGTCAGCACAGGGCTGACAGGTAATAAGTACTGTTAGTACCATTGCTACAATCAGAATGATAATGACACTGACAATGGTAATATCATTCATTAACATTCTTTCAATGAGGCCAAAATTAACAAATGTATCCTATTGAGTATAATATGTTCAGCTACAGCTTATTCTCCTGTGCCATGTGACGCAGGTATTGTTCAGAAACAATTAAATACACTTAAAGGGCCATATTGTTGCAATGGATGATATATTCCTTCACTGAAATGATTGCCTGTGTTTATATATTATATATTACATTATATATTATACATTTTAGTATATTCTATTCAGGGAGCTTATTCTAAAGCCCCATGGTGTTTTCAGCAAAATTGATTTTCAGCAAAATTGAGTGGCCTGTGATTTTAACTTAGAACCACCAAGAGACCCATATCCAACATGCCAGTAAAGGAAATCTTTTCATGACACATCAGCCCATCTAGTTTGATATCTAATGTTCCCTTTCTGTTTGACTTTCAGAACAACTGATGAGACAGACCTTTTCCCCCTTTGGACAAATCATGGAAATCAGAGTTTTCCCAGACAAAGGCTATTCATTTGTGAGGTATGTGGGCATTTTATATTAAGTTCCCTTTTCTCTTTTTTATTTATTTATTTTTTTGCTCCTTTTGAGGAAGGTGATGCCTTTTAATTGTATGAATAATTGTAATTGTTAACACAGAGTTTTATCCCACTTATGTGAAATATCAGTTTACCATCTTGGTATTTTTAAATACCTGTTAGATACTTGCAGTGCAGAAGTAATAGCTCTGTACATGTCTTGGTTAACCAGGTAACCCACCTAACAGATATTCATGCCCTTCTAACAGTCTGCTAACAGAACAGGTCTCCAGGAATGGTGTGTTCTTTGTCGAGTAAATATCTATGAAATGAGGTTAAGTGTTTCCTTAGTCACTCTCTCCCACTGTTTTTGGCCAGGTTTAACTCCCATGAGTCAGCAGCGCATGCCATTGTGTCAGTGAATGGCACTTCAATAGAGGGCCACATAGTCAAATGCTACTGGGGTAAAGAGACCCCTGATATGATGAACCCGATGCAGCAGATGCCTATGCCCCAGGTAAGGACACCATATACCGTACAGGCTGCATATAATTAACAGCATCTACTTACTTTTGTCTCAGTAATGTTAAGAGCAAGATGAGCATAAATAAATGCCAGTTAGTTCTGCAATGTGTCATGAGTCTGTATAACGTCAACATCAGTCACTTTTAAAACCATAGCCCTGCAAGTGCTGAACATCACAATGAAAAGGTATTTAACTAGCATTTTGGCCCCTGTCAATTGATGTATTTCATATTGATGGGGGGTATATGAACTTGACCGATAGGAGGGAGTGGTTATTCGAGTAGATTTCATCGGACAACAACCAGGGAGAAAATGTATTTTGAACATAAAACTAGTATTTTGATTTTAAAAGTAAATTTTCCCTTTCATTGTGGCTTAAAGCCATGTTCCTCCTCTGACACACTCAGGAAATGCATCCCTTTGTCTGGGAGTAAATGGTGTTTTTTAAAACCCAATATTTTATCACACACATGTAGTTTTGCAAGTTGCCTGCTGGGTTTGAAAAAAGGCATGAAATGTCCTCGTTAAGTAAGGATAGACCCCAAAATGGCATTTATATATTATGAGGGTTTATTTGATTATTATGTACGAATCATCACATACTGGCTTTTTACAAATTTTTTTAAAATTAATTTATTTTTTTTATCTGAAGGGAAACATGCATACCTCGATTTTGGTTGCTGCCATGAGCCACATTTAAGCCATACTTGTACTATACCTTACAGCAAAACAAGATGGGCTTTGCTGCAGCTCAGCCCTACGGCCAGTGGGGCCAGTGGTATGGCAATGGGCCCCAGATTAGCCAGTACGTCCCGAATGGGTGGCAGGTCCCCACCTACGGCGTCTACGGCCAGGCTTGGAACCAGCAGGGCTTCAAGTAAGTAGCATGATGTGCACAGGGCTCCCCTTCACCGCCTCCTCCTACTCCAGCACCAGCAGAGTTCCCCTTCAAGACCGGGGCAGCGAGAGCCAGCTCTGGCCAGAGGAGGGAGCCATGATTCCCTCCCTCACCCCCACCTCCTCCACCCTCACCAGCCCCTCATCTTGCTCACCTTGAGAAGATTGAGATATAAACACACACAAACACAAACACACACAAAAAGAACAATCTGAACTTTAAATTTCGCTGTTAATCATATTGCAGTTTCAGCTTATTGTGCAAGTCACATCCTAATAACTGAAGGATTTTTTTTTTCCAAAATTTTTTTGTCACTTGTAGGACAAAATGGTTCAGAACTGTCAGCTATCCCAAAAAATGATTGTAAGAAGACTTCCTTACGTAAATGTAAAGCTAAAAACATATCTTTATTCATTTCAGTAAATTTAAAGTTAATTGACAGATATAAGATGCATGCTTCAAGCTCAGAACGAAGTATCACTTATTGTCCACATCCAGGAAGAGTTTATTGATGGAGAATTTCCCTTTTTTGTAAGATTGCCCACTGTGTGTAAGAACTGTGTTCTTTAAGGCTGTTGGTTTGTTTTGTATGACTACATTCATGTCATAGCTTTTTAAATATTTTCCTTTTTGATTTCATTGATTTGTTTTTACAAATATATGAGGATTTGCTCTGTATATGAATGTCAGCAGGACATGTTAAATATCATTTTTAGGTTATCAAATTTTGTTTCTATTTAGACAGAGTATATGCAGTGATGCTTTGTGCACCCAAGTGAAATAAAGGAGAGGCCATATGTTGTTGACAGTCTAATATTCATGATGAACAGGTGTATAAATAGGCTCTGTACAAAGGTGCTAGGTAGATGTAACTGAAAGCAGTTTGTGTGGTTGTCAAATGTACAGTTAATGCACAATTCCTAAACCAGAGGTGAAGCCTCTCTTGACTTGAAAATTGAAGATAAAACTTTATCCTGTATAAGCTGTCTATTCTCCACACTGAACTTAGAATTTAGTTTTATTACATGAATGATTAAAAAAACTTAAAATACATCATGTGAATTAGGTGAGAATTATGTTTACTTTGTGGCCAAATGTAGAAGTTTTGCAAGAGAAATGAAGATAATGTGCATGGTTGTAAACAGTGTGGCTTAACTGTCTGTAGGCTGGTTACAGCTGTTTTATGTTCATGGTTATCAACAGCTGGGAGGGGGGTAGAAAAGAATATTTAGCTCGCTGCGCTTAGCTTGTATGCTCTTTGTCTGCTTGTCCACCCATGTTTAATCAAATGACACTTACCTTTGGCCCCGCTAAAGAGCCCTCCACCCCCCCCCCCCATCCCCTGTTTTTTGCTAGCTTGATTTTTGCCCAGCCTGCCTCATCCTCACAATCTCTGATAACTCTGTTCGCCTTCTTGTTCTCATTCCAGCCTGTCCAGATTCTAGTAGCTCTAATATAAACCGTCCCTTTGGCTCCCTTTCGCCTGGTCTCTTCTAACCTGCTGGCATTTTGTCTTTCTGTCTCTCTCTCTCTCTCTCTCTGTCTCTCTCTTTACCTCGTTTTTTGCAGTCACTTACCGGCCAGTGCTGGGTGGACTGGCATGAGCGCCATCAGTAACGGTGGGGTTATGGAGCCTACACAGGGATTGAATGGGAGTATGCTAGCCAACCAGCCCGGTATGGGAGCCGCAGGATACCCCACACACTGATAAGTGGGCAGGGTGGGAGATTTGTCAACCATCAGCCTCTTATTGGCTGTACGGTGCCCCGCGGGGCTGTGTAACACCGTCTCCATTTGTGGCAGGACTAAGACTTTTACTGGGATGTGGAACCTAACGTGAAGGTTGACGTCGATAGGAGATGTAAATGGGATTTCATGGGGGGAGGGGTTGAGGTAATGGGAGCCAGAAAGGAGCGATTTGACCTACACCGGTATTTACACCCTTTGTGGAGGGCAAGACTGGCCATGAACCAGGGCTCTTACCATTTTTAAGTTAACTGTAAATGAGTATAAAACTGTAAAGGAGAACTTTTGGATTTTTTTTTTTTTTTCGGGTTTTAAAATTGCTTCCATTTTCACATCTTTCCTCTCAGACAGCCACTGAGAGGTTTGTCTTTTTTTTTTTTTTTTTTTTTTTAAGAAACTGTTAAAAGTCGGAGTCGTGCTAAGTTATGAACCTTAGTTATTATTTGAGGAATGGAAATCTGTTTAATTTGTACTCATTTTATCTTGGATTAAAATCAATTGCAGGGATTGTTGCCACTGCTGTTTCTCTGTAAGGGCAGATAAATATTGCACAGTTTTTTCCTCTCTTGTACATGGACAAATTTGACTACCAAGAGTGTTTCCTTTTTGCATTCCATTTCTCCTTCATATCTTTCAGACAGCCTCAAATATTTTTGCCACCTGTAAATAACCCTCCATTCATTTGAAACAATGTAAGTAAAATGCTACTGTTAACTGTGGGTGCTTGCTTTCTCTTTTGTTTTGATAACTCAACAGTTAACTTCAACATTGTACGTAGCAGAGTGGCACTATCAGATGTGACACTGGCACAGTGCAACACACATGATTCTTCCATGCAGGGATAAGACAGCATTGCCATGCAGTGCATACTTTAAATTTAACACAACTCAAATGTTAAAGGGTGAACATGTTTGACACTTATGATGTTTTTTAAATATCTATTGAAACGCCAGTATTTTATATCAAAAATCTGCGTGGATTCAACCTTTACACTTGCTCTTTTTGGCAGAGAAATGGGGAGGCCTACATTGTAACTGTTGCCTTATAGAGCTGGTTTCTTTTAGCTGACAAGATCCTCTTTTTAATTAGGCAGTGCCTACATTTTCAGACCCTTTTGTTTAGAAAGGTGTTAGCCCTGAGAACTTATGACTCTGCTACTGTAATCAATGTTTTCTTGCTTTGTCCAATTAAAATGCTAATGCCCATAAACCACACTATGTGTTAGTTTTTCTCTTTTTCTCTTTGAAGGTTGATATTCTAGGGAACATAAATGTAAATACGAAAGTTTTTATAACTTAAATGTATTTTTTAGCTTGAGTTATTTCTGCTGCAGTAGGTTTTGTTGTGTGAAATGTGTTGCTATTAAGAACTCAAGTTGAAAGAGCATTTATATGTTTTGAGGCAAACATATTACTCAAACTAAAAGCATATATGGCAGCATAGGACTACACTTGGCTGTGCAAGTAACCACCTCACTCACTACCAATGTGTACCCAGACTTTATATGAGGTGTAGGAAACTACAGATTTGTTATGAGCTCTTTGGAAGTCCACTGAAGTAAACCTCTGGTTACAAAAACAAAAAAACAAAAAATAAAACAATTCAGTAACAGGGCACTGTCAGTTGTTATTTCACATTGATGAATTAGTTATGAAGATTACACTCAAGCTATGGCCTAATTGCCTCTCTTTGCCTACTGCACTAGCACTATTACTCTGTTTTGTCTATATCCACCTGAGAGAGACGCCTTTTTTGTTCCCAGAACATCATGGATGATACAGAAAGACGGTTTCAGTACAATAAAGTATGTGCAAACATTGTTTGATGTGAGTCTAAAATGTACTTTACACCCTCTATATACTAAGCCAGGTAAACCCATTCTATCAATTAGTTTGACCCTCATATATGTGTTTTTTTGTTTTTTTTCCTTCTCCCCCAAAGAGTGGGTGATTGAATAGCATCTTTGATAGCTTCATTCCGTTTAACTGTCAGACCTTTTCCCCAGACAGTCTGACATGCCAGAGCAGGAGAAGCACATGTGTATTTGATGTTAACATTAATGATGTCTGCGTTCCACTCAGGGTCAGGTCCTGGTATTATGTGTGCTGGGTCACTGGTATAGCTCATTGGGACACTTAATGGAACCGAGCCATCGTTCCTGTTATTACTGACACCTGTGCTTTTCCTACTAATACAAGTAAAATTATATGATGGAAAAAAAGGTCTATACCAAGGTTGGGGAGCTGGAGCACCTGAATGGAATGCAGAGATAACAGCAATTGTACTCTTCATGCCATGACAAGTCAAACTAGTGTGAAAATGTTGGTTAGGTTGGTGATTTAATCAAACTTAAGTCAACAATAGATGGATTTTGAGCATTTAGTCTAAAAAGGAAAGTAATGAAACTCTTAAATGCTAAATAGTAGGAATTAAAGATAAAAATGATGAACCTCACGGAATTTATTACATTGAAGTTTCAGGTACCAATGAGGTCAGCTGTTGCAGGATTTGCCTGTCTAGCTTGACAATGGAAGAAACATTCCAGCTTTCAAAAAGCTTTATTGTGTAATGGCACAATGAAACACTTTTAGCACAACATTTGCTAAAAGTTGATCTTGACATTTTCATCGTCTCTGCTATACATAGTTTCTGGGAATCTAGAATAAACAAAACTGTAGCACTGGTTTTAGACGGGCAACCTGAAACTGGTGCCCTGGGTTTCGGGCTCGGTCTTTAGGGAGAATGTCAGCTGAGTAGACAGACACTCATTTCATGGAGAATCATAGTAATGCTTTTTTTTTATGTTCCCCTTTCAAAAGTTTTAAAACTACATTGAAGTTGATTCCACTGGGTCACAGTGGAGTGGGGTGTCAGATATCTAACAGTGGGGTATATTTTTGGATTAACTTGAAAACATCCTCTTGATATACAGAAGATAAGAAACTGGGTCTCATGCAGATTGTTCATAAGTGCACCAGATGGCGCTCTCAGTCAACGTTTCCTTCCTGGTTTTGTGGCGCAGGTGCCTGGCTTTGCTGTTATTTCACAGTGTCACTGAAATCATGAGTCAGTCTGAGTAGATGTTTAATGACTGAATATTGAGGTATGTGTGTGAGTGCGAGTTAGTTAGCAGACAGTACTGTGCACCTTTTTTTTAAACTGCCTCGCTCTTAGTCTTTCAGCATATATATTAAACACTGTAAATGTATATATAGATATATACATACTGTATGTGTGTGTATCTGGCCTCCTCAGTCAGCGTTATTGGGTTTAGGAAAGCCATGCAGTCTGGCTGGCTGGAATAACAGGCAGCAAGAGCTGACAGGCTGATAAATGGTTTGTGTCTTCACAGCTTCCAGCCAGGATCCGACTGGGCTTTAATGGACGGAGAGTTTGTTAGAGATGGAGAAAGAGAGAGAGAGATGTCAGGAGATGAGTTAGTGAGCAGATTACAGATGAAATCAATCAAAGCAGCCATACTCACTCTCTCCTTTGGTCTCTTCTGCCTCCTTTCTCTTATCTTTTTTGACTTCTGGTTTCTGTTGTAGTTTAACCAAAATTGACAAGAACTCTTTACTATCCCTTTATTATAAGTCCTTATTCCGAATCATACGCTTGCCATTGTTAAGTATCCAACCTTGTGGGGCAGAGTTATATTATACTGTAGAGTCAATTTAATATTTTTAAAAGGTTATGTTGTTGTGGATGTTGCTCACAAATTACACCTTCTTTCATGTCTCTTCATCTGTCAATGCATTGTTTCCAAAATACTCTGAGTATCTTTATTCTGTGACAGAAGGACAGGGTCAATTTCACAAAAGTAGATTGGGTGTATGTAAGTCAGCTGTTGGCGTTGTATTGCTCTGCTCATTTTGTGTGTCTTTAATTTCCCTCTATTTGTTAATATTTATCTTTTTTTTATCACTTTATGCTCTTAATAATATCTTTTATACTTTTAACTTAGGGTTGTCGTCTGACTTTTTATCCTTTTGACTCCTCTTACATCTGTTTAGTAATGGTTAACTGTTTTCAAGCTGTTTGTTTAAAAGCAAGCTATTGTTAATCAATAACTCGTTATGATGAGTTTAGATCGTAAGCCAGTCATTTATGATTTCTGGATAAATATTAAATACATTTTTCTCCATATATTTGTTAAAAGTACTTCGACACTTTACTTGATTAAATCTACATGTGTGAATATACCTAGACATCTAGAAAACCCAGAGCCTTGTGCACATAGATGCATACACAATTTGGATTTGAAATAATGTAACTTTGAAGTAATTTTTTTCTGGCTACATAATTTCTCAACTAAAGACCTGTGATCAAGGTTTGAAGCAAATTGTTACAGGGTAGTAATATTATAAATTAAAATCAAGATTTTGTTAAACAAACTTAGTTCAATTTCAATTAGATAGATATTTTGTGAGGCACAGGCAACAGTGTAAAGCTAACCTTTTGGAATAAAAAAAAAAATATAAATATACTGAAGGTGCTGGAGCACCGAAGTGACTGCTGATAAAACACAAAAAGCACTATAAATTATACTATGATATTATTTATCCTTGCACTTGGTACATGGTTAGCATAAGTGACATATTTCACATTCAATTTTCATTTTTTTAGGGCAAGCCATTCAAAGTCACGCAGCAAAGAAATTATAAAAAGTTGGCAATCTTGAAACACCGGAACACCCTGTCGAAACCGCCTACTCACATACGCTGTAGAACTATCCACACACATGGATTGTAAATGCAAATTGATAATGGTATACATTAGTTAATCAAAACTATCTAAAAGAAGACTGGACCAATTAAGCACCTCTGTTAAGTGCATTATCTGCATATCTTTAAGAGTTGGAGGACAGGCCCCATCTGACCAGGGGCCCCAGTTGAACAGCACTGACTAAGTTCCTGCTTCTGGTGACTTTGGGTTTTTTTTGATACTGGGAAGCTCTAGGATCACAAAGCATCTGTATTTCAGGTGGCTGACTGAGGACTGTACAAAGTGCTGAAGCAGAAAACAAAGGAACTAAGGAAAATGTTGAGGGCTTGAAGGACACAAGGTGCTCTGTGAAGTTGTCTTAGTGAACAGCGTCAGTGTGTGTTTGTCTGTGTTTCCATGCAAGTGACAGCTTGCAGCAGTGGCTGACAGCAAATAAACATGTTCCAGTAATTAACCTTGACAGGCCCAATGTGGTGCCAACAGCAGAAACCTGCTAATGACACAATTAATCCATAATTAAGGCATTCTGTCACACCACACTCACACACATACTCAGTCAATGAACATTGTGTGTGTGCTGGGGAGATTGTTGCATGTCTGCCCAGGAAAATACAGTATGTGCTACAATAAGAGCATAAAGTAGTACTGGGTGATAATACATGTTTCAAATAGCACTTTGACAATATTACAAAAATTAAAAGCATTTACAAAGGCTACAAGGCAAATGCCAAAGATCCTTGAAATCCCCGGTTAAACAGTTTATAATGTTATCAAGAAGTTTCACAGTTATAAACTGTTAAGTTGCTTTTAGGATTGGGGCCAAGAATAAACTCAATGAAAGATGTCAGCATAGGTTAATGCAGATTGTGGACAAAATACCACACAAGACATCTAAAGAGCTTCAGGCTGAAGTTGAACAATCTGGAGCGGTGGTTTCAGTCTGTACCTCACACCACACAATAAACCTTGTAGGGCTCCATGGGCGAAGGCGCTGGAGATATCACTACTGAAAGAAAGGCACAGAAAGGCAAAACTAAGGTTTGCAAGAACCTTCATAGATCATTCACAGTCTTTCTGGGATAATTTTCTATGGACAGATGTAACCAAACTAGAGCTCTTTGGGAATGCAGGATCAGTTTGTTTATATGTGACAAAATGAAGCCTATGAGAAAAGAACACCCTATCTACAGTAAAAATGTGGTGGAGGTTCTATCAGGCTGTGGGGCTGCTTTGCTGCTTCTATTACTGGAGGCATTGAATGTATTAAAGGAATGATGAAATCTAAAGATTACCAAAGCTTTTAGACAGAAATGTGTTAGCTAGTGTCAGAAAACTCGGTTTGGGGTCTTTCAGCAGGACAATGACCCACAGCAGACATCCAGCAGCACGAAAGGATGGTTGAAAAAGAAAAGGTGTTTTAAACTGATCAGCAATGAGTCCTGAACTAAATCCTATTGAAAACCTTCGGAGAGAGCTGAAATCTGCCATTGCAAAAAGGACTCCTGCAAAATTAAAAGGGCCTGAACACACAGCAGTGGAAGAGAAGCAGAAACCACCAGCAGACAGATGCTTCTAAATGACTTCAAAATGTTCAGAGACTTCCATTGTTGCCAAAGACTATGCAACCAAATATTATTGAAGGCTGTTTTTTGTAAACATTTTCTAAATATGACAAAAGAAGTTGAATGAATGAGACTGGATAAGAGGCTGAATGGATAGAGTCAGTTGCTCTGAAGAACTATGTATCACCTCTCTGCAGATTTTACATGTATTGTTTCAGCGATCAATTTCTGCAAGTCAAAAGATTGTCACAAGGGTTTGCCTAAGATTTTGTTAGAATATATATGCATATAAGAGTGCACTGGGGTGCTCAGAGAGAAGATGAGGCAGAAAAAAAGAGTTTATCCAGGACAGACTTGTTTATTGTGTTGTTTAAAGCAGCCATTACAGCAAGTCTTATGGGTAAGCTAAGATGAAGCAGGTGAGAAGAAGCTGCAGATATTCTGAAAAGGACCCGTATCCTTTACTTCATTTCACGTCTCTCTCTGGCCCTGTTTTGTACTATTTAGATCATCAGACTTATATTCAACCATAATCCCTCTACTGGTGCAGCAATGAAATGTTGTCATTCTGCTGAGCAAACAGATCTTTGTTTTGTGGACATCCACAGGGGATGGCAAACTGAACACTGACCAGCTCTCAATGAGTCGATTTAATAAAAATAAAAACCACAAATGCAAACATCAGTTTGGAAGTAGGATCTGAAAATATTCACATCATGTCAGCATTTATGTCCCGTGTTCCCTCAAAGCTGAATGGAGACCCATCTGTAACTTTTTACCACACTCGACTAAATAATTATGATAATGATTTGTCCATCCAGAGTCTCTGATTTGTTTTACGTTATAAATTTTTGGTGAGCATTGGCTGGATTCAAAGTGTTTGTTGGGCATGACATTAGATACTGCCCTGGTTTAGTTTTCACAGAATTTATGTTCCTGTTTAATTTTCAAGCACAATCGATTCAACAAATTTTCTAAATGATATACATCTAGTATAAATAATAAATATTTACTTCCACAGCAAGAACCAGTACCTTTATACTTTTGAGCCATCTACTGTTGCACAGATGTCAAATGTCGTTTGATGGTACCAAGGCAATTTTCCCAGATTCCTTAAAGACTCGATGTCACAGGGTAGTTTTGTTTGAAAATTGAAAACTGGCTTACAGCATTTAAAAAAAAACAAAAAAAAATCTATGCTTTCAGCACCAAAAAATGAAATTGTGTTTGATAAAATAAAAAAAACCTGCATGGCTACATAACACTAAAGTAAAATGTGAAAATATAGTCTTTGTAATTTGGGTAAAGTGACTCCTTAAAGGTGCTATATGTAAGTTTTAGGAATAGGAAACATTAGCATTAACAGCTGTTTACCTACCGAGATCATTAGCCATCCTTGCATTTACAAGACAAGAGGTTGAAATATGACCTCTGGGGAGTCCTATAATCTTCCATTTCATCCTCTCATTATGGACTGAGGGCAGACTGGACGCTACAGTGACTCACTATCTGAAAATTACAAGAGGGGCTGGACAAGCCGGGGCTAGCTGGTTAGCATGCTAGGTTCAGTAGAAGAAAAGAAGTGATAGAAAAAGAAGCAAAACAAGAGTCGTCTCTGGCTTCGCTTTCCACCACTGGAGACAGCTCTGGGTGAGTGAAGGAATGAAGCTTGATGCTGAGCTCGAAAGGTTAATTCTAAACCGGTAAAACAGCTGTTAATGCTAATATTGGCCATGTAGCAATAGCAAAAAATGTACATGTAGCACCTTTAAATCCAGACTAATGAAACTGGGTCAGCAGCTTTTAAAAAAGCAGAGAGAGCCAGGTGTCACTGCAGGTCTTAGAAACTGTCAGGTCTGTTGAGTAATAAGAAGAGGAACATTCATCATACCAGACTTGCTGATATCCTGTTTTCATAAAATGTCAACATCACCCCGACATTTGAGCTAACCATTATGTCAGTCCAACTTTTCTGCAATACATAAACTTTACTTTGCCAAGTCTTGTTCAGATCTCTGTCACCCTGTATATAACTTTGACAGCTTTATTATGTACTCTGTATACAGCTTCAGCGGCAAGTCAAAATCCCGGCATGTCTAAATAGACTTACAGGTGATTTTGTGGCTGTCAGGGTGTTCGCTCGACAGTTGTGACTGATTTACAGGCAGTGTGTCAAACACAACCTGAATAATCCATCAGGCAAATAAAGATGAAACTGTAGTTTCAGGTAAAATCCAACTAGTTCCAGTTTAAACACACACATGCGTGCACACACCATTATACTCTAACTTGCAGAAAAACATTATATACAGGTCAGGACAGCTGTGTGTTTTAAACCTGTTCCTAATGCGTTTTTTTTAGATATGACTATGTTTGTGTTTGTGTCAGTGCAACCGTTGATGTTTGTGTATGCGTGTGTGAACCGTTCGCCCACATGCTTGTGTTTGTGTGTCTGTCAGGGCGTGTCAGGCTCAGCGCTGACAGGTGTGCGTCACATCATCATTCAGGCTGTCAGTGCTGCAGACAGGCAGGAGGAGATGAGACGCTGATGAAGGACACCGGTTGGCTGTCGCTCAGCCCGAGCCACTTCCTTTGCGCTCACAGTTTAGAGGGAGTCTTGGAGGAGTCCTATGTAGGACAAAGGCAGCCTGCGGCTAAGTCCCCCCATTACCACTGTCTGTAATGCTCCAAATGAAAAAAATCCCCCATCTGACTTGACTCATCACTCATCACCCGCACAGAGAGAGAGTAAAAGAGAGCTCCATGGATCAAAGACTAAATGTCATATCCCCCTCCCCTTCCTTAAATTTATCCAAAAAGCCAGAGTGAGGGCTGTATGTATCTGTGTGTGTGTGTCTGTGTACGTTGGAGAAGTGAAGCTTGCCAAGCTCCTTGACTTGAAGTGTGTGTTTATGTACTTTGTCACTCAGGAAAAAGAGATGTGTAAATCCAAATGTCAGCAAAGAAGAGGAGATTTCTGACGGCGCCGAACATCATGTTCCAGATTTGTTCTCCTTCTTCTCCTCACTTTTGGCCCACTGGACACACTGCTGACAGCTTCATGGCTGTCGGAGAGGGGAGAGAAGATCTGAGCACAAATAGAAAGAAAAAGGAAGAGGGGGGGGGGATATTGCTCAACGATGTTTCACACCATAACATAACATAAACACCACACATCACATACACACACACACACACACACACAAACAGAGACCATATAACCGCCAAGGTCAATGCTGCATGTTCGAATGTCACCGTTTGACAGTATGTACATACTGGTTATGGATGGTGTGTGTATATATGTGTGAGGCCTGCAGTATTCGGGTGACACAGTAATGAAAGGTGGGATATGTGTGTGTGTGTGTGTGTGTGTGTGTGTGTGCGCGCGCCTGTCGCCAGTGTTCAGTGGCTCTGCCATTCAGCAGTACATACACAGGGTCGACAGCTCCCGCTTAAATGTGTCACTCGACATTAACCATAAAGCCCTACCAGAGAGAAAGAGAGAGAGAGAGAGGTGGTTGAGTGGAGGATGGGGTGCTAGATATGTGTGGGTATATATGTATTTCTTTTATTTTTATCTGTATGTTTTCAGTCATTAACCAAATGCTACTGCTCATGCCTGGTTCAGGTACCTCCACTGCTTCTCAAATTTAGGGCCAGAGGCACTGAAGGGCCCCTGACAGAGGTCCAGCACCAACTCATGTGAAATGAAAAACAGGTACTTTCTTTTATACTTTCACAGTCTTAGAGATTGCTGTTACTTAGCAGATTTTGCTAGAAAGCCACCAGTAAAGAGTTTAGATGACAGAAATTGCTTATTGAGAATTACCATCTATCCTGCTGTGACAGTAATGCCAGATCAAATCACTGCTGCTCCAAATCATAGTGGTCATTTAAATAAACTGAATGCAGGCCAGCTATTTAAATGCACATTATACTGTATATCACTGTAAAAATCAATGTCATTTTAAATTGAATTGTAGTTCATTATGGTTGTTCTGGCATTATCACTTGTACAACCTTTAACAAGAAGGTATTACTACTTGTTATTGCAGGCATCCAGCATTCAAAAATAACAATGCCATGTTCATTGTCTGCCTACACATGCAACAGTACATGGGGGGGGGGGGCAAATCAGTGGGAGAACTTCCCAGGCTTGGATGGACACAATACTTTCCGTGATTATATCAACAAATGACGAAAAACTGCAATAGAAAATATGCAGGTCTGTGGTGAAAAGTTGATGGTGTAAGCTTGTGTTGCAAAAAAGGTAAGTAGAAAAGCCAAGTACGACTCCCAAGGTGCAATTTAGTATGAAGCGTCCAATCACTGGGCTTAAAATACTATTACTAACAACAGGCAGAATAGAGGGTACGCTTTATTCTTATTTCAACTGAAATGCAAAGGTAAATGTAACGGTACAATATCCTGTGCAGCCATGCATGTGAACTTTGATGCATGTGGTGACATACATTCCTATCAATTTTTTAATACTAATCCAATTATCTGCAGGTGGCAATAAGACACTGAGAAACACAGCAATTCACCAACAAAGGCACTAAAGGAGAAGATGGATGTAAACATTGCTGGATTTAAGATACTTTAAAAATCTACTTTGCAAATGGTTTATGATAAAGACATTTAATTTAATGCCTTTGTTAGACCTCAAGGATGCATACAATATATTTCTAATGTGTAACTAACTCAGGGTAATTTTAAAGGAATTTACTTTCGGATTCTAGGTCAGTTTTGAATGAAATCAGAAAGTATGGTACAATGCTTTCATCACTAGTGCAATGTTAAAGAATTTTGTGTTTTCCGCAGGTTCTGATTTTCACCCCTGACTGGTTTCCTTTACACTGCAGTGTTAGCCATGGCTCATGGGTGTTGTAGGTTTTTAGACTTGTGCACCATGTCAAATTTATGAAAAAACATGATTTCTCAAAGATAACATTGGACTAATTATGACATAACATAAACTGATTGTACTGTCATGTTATCTGAGATACTCCCACATTTCCATTTTAAAAAAAATTAAAGATATCATTAAATTTTAAATACAGTGGTAAAAATACTTCTGAAACAAGCTAATTGACTTGAAATGATCAGTAATTTGTAGTTATAGTAGATATAATATGGGTAAAAAAAGGTTTTCCCTTTCACAAATGTCAAAACCTGCAAGACCATAAATATTTCATCTGATGGATGTCACAAAACAGTAAACCAGCTAGATTCAATGTAAAGAGTGCTAGTCTTCTCAGCAATGGTCTTAGTTTTACAGTAATTATACTAATTCCTCAAAATGAGTACAGTGATGATTTGCTAATGTGAACATTTGTGCCGTCCACATGAAAATGAACCTGATGTTCTCCATCAGCCAGTTAGTTTGAGCAGCCTTGTCAATTTTGCCAACTATACTGTGGGTAAAAACGGTTTCTTGTTCTGTTTATGCTTGTTATGGTAAGTTGACACATACGGTAGGTGTTTGGCTGTGTAAAGCGGTCAGATCAAGCTGGATTATGGGAGTTAAGGGCCACATGTCAAAACATGTCTTTCAGTCTGCCCTGGGGCGCCATAACAACAACCCCCATCCCACGAAAATCCAACCACCACCATTCTTCTCATGTCACTCAGTCCTTATCCGAGGGCACAATCAACTCTCTCAGCTCCATTTCCTGCCAATGTGCATACTGACATGTTACACACAAGTACTCACACACACACACGCACACACACACACACGTGCGTGCTCAGGTCGGATCGGTGAGGGTTGAAACTTGGTTGTGATTGGCCAGTGAGCCTAGTCCTGGAACACATGCAGCATGCTCAGCTGGGCACCCTGAAGGACAGGCACAGAGAGGACTGGCAGGAACTTCATGGATTTCTTTGACGGGCCAGTGGTCCACTGATGCAGTCGACTAGGATTTCTCCCCATGTGCACAATGGTCAGTTTGACTCTGTTGTGAGGATATTTTGACTGGTCCTCACAAATGCATAGGGCTAATTGACTTGATTTAAGGGTTCAGGTTAGGATTAGGTTTACATTAGGGTCAGGGTTGGGCCCTGTCATTCAGTTGTGATATAAAATGTATTATGTTTAAATTGAGAGACATCACTCTTTTATTTGTGTGTTATGCACAGCAATTTTTTTTGTCTGCATAATTTTGTAATGGGGTTGGAACAATACCAACATATTCCCTCATGTTGTCTTTTAGATATCGTACTAACTTTATGGAAATGTTTTAATACACAAGTAGAGTTTTGGCTATTTTGCATTTTTACACAAAATAAATGACCTGTTTTGTTATCCCATCTGTAGTGAAATTATACAGACCCATGTTCCCCTCCTGTAGTACATAATGAATTTTGTGTACTGATGTACACAGCAGATACACTTCAGCCAGACAGAGAGGGTAGAGAAGTGAATTGGTGACAGTTGTTTGTTCTTCAAATTCTCTCACTTTGTCTGTGCTGTGTTCTCTCTGCTTTAGCTTGGCAACTCATTTTACCCCCTAGGCAAAAAAGCTGCAGATGCCACCAGACACCGGATTTCCTCCACTCCAGGGGAAGGATGAGGGTGCTTTGCATATTCTTTTTATTTAGCTGAACTTCTGTCTCGGCTTTGCAGGAGTCATTACAGAAATCAGTATTCTATCCAAGGCTGCCAGTTCTCAAAGGGGCCAAGTGTGAAGTTTAGATCCATTATCACATAAATTACAAAGACGGAATGTTGTAAGATCCAGTACAGGGGAAATGTATGTGTGTAAACTGGTTTGTACTTTTGTTTGTACTTACAGCTGAAAGAAAGAAATGGATCCAATGAAGGTCAATGGACATAAAAAATACATCACCAACACTGCAAAGTGGTCAAGAGATCTACTCTCACTTGGCCCAGCCATATTAAAAACGCATGGATTAATAGTTCAGAGAGGCCTTTTGGATAAAGTGGCAGATATTATATTTCCGTTTCACATCCTGCCCTTGATTTTGCTGAGAAAAAAGTGATACTTTGAGATGCAATATTTCAGCTTCCATCATGACAGTCTCAGACGGAGAGGAAGCGAGGACTAGCTGAAGGAGATAAAAGTGATGGATGGCATGTTAAGTGGATATATTACTCCAATGTAACTGTGTCATGATGGGGAGGATTATGATGTGACACACAGCTGCGTGGTGGGCCTAAAACCACTGACTGACATATGACACACAGGAAGTCAGATAAGTCAATCACTGAGTGAAACAACATGTGTCTGACTTCCCGGCTATGAATTTTACATGAACTCTCTGCTGCAGAGCAGCGTTTACCCAGGGGTGGGTTGGTTGGTGGTGGGGTGGGGGCACAGTTGGGGCACGGGCCCTTATTGAAATCTGACTGGCTGTGACCCTCTCAGATTCCAAACATGATTGGTAATTGGTTTGCTATTTATAATGAAGAAAACACAGGTAGCCCAATGACATAAGCCTGCAAATTAAGAGAATTAAGAGAAAGCAACACAGGATCATATGAACTAGACAGTTTTAAGCGGCTTCATTAGTTGACTGTGTACTTGCAGTGATTATTTACCATAAAAGGTAAACTTTGATTAACTTTAATCATTAGACACTGGATTAGTATGTAGCATAAAACAATGTATTCATTAATAAATAAATAAATAAATACATATAGTAGTTAGTAATTAAAATTATACATAAATAATACGTTGCATAATTTGAAATGAATAAATGTAGACATAACAAAACATATGTATTACAAAAACAAAAAACAGACTCAAATGAAATAATTAATGCAGGCTCTTTTTATTTCCCTATTAATTACAGCATTTATTTCACTCAATTCTTCTTGATCTTATTTTAATTTATTTATGTATTTATCTTTAATTTCATTTATTCATTGATGACTAAGTCATTTTTCAACTTCTGTATAACAAAAAGCTTTCATCAGGCCAGTATCATGACTGTTTTGTAACTGTGTGAGTGTACGTGTGGGTGTAAGTGTATGTGTGAGTGTCCTATCAATGTGGAAACAACAGATATCTCAGTTGTTTGTGTGCTAAGATGATGGTCTGATCTCTGGCATGCTATGTTTGGGTGTAAAGTGCAGTCAAGTGTTTGATCTCATCTGACCTAGACGCAACACAACAACAGCACCCTCACCACACACATATGTATACTCATACACCACCTGAGGTAAGATCAGATGAGACACACAGCGGCCAGAGACCACAGGGCTGATGGCCCTGGGTGGCACATAGAGTCTACAGTCTACGTGTGGTCTCTCACACACTCGCACAATCTCAGTTGGACTCCTACTCACATTTATTCTACATATAAGCACGCTCTCTAGCCCTCGCGCTCCTGTTTTTTCCTCTTTCCCCATACTCGTTTCTCTTTCATCACTGCTCATGTCTTCCTCTTGTTCTCCCTCCTTCTCCTCCTCCTCCTCCTCATCATCATCTCTGCCTGCCGTTAATGTGGGAGTGATTGAGGAGGGCTGTATGAGCAGGCTGACAGAGCTCATCTCTGGCCCATGATGCATGGCTTCCCTGGGCCTCCCTGCTGCCCCATTACACCCTGATTAATTGGCCCTGCTTAAGTCAATAACTCATCCGTTAAAAAACAAAAAGCTCCAGTGGAGGGGAGGAGGAGGAGATGGGGAGAGGCAATGAAGGACACAAGAGGAGCAGGCAAGCGAGAGAGAGAGAGAGAGAGAGAGAGGGAAAGAGATGGAAAGAGAGAGGGAGAGGGAGAGGGAGAAGGAAGAAAGGCAATGAAGTGGATAAATGTTTTACCTAAAACGGCTTCAACTGCACATGTACACAAGCTCTTGAAAACAAATCACTTTTTCTTTTAGAGTTTTTTACATTTGACTAAGGAATTTCTCTTTAAAGTAATACTCTACTGTAAAGCTATTTTTTTTAACCTGCAACTGAAAGGTCAGTGGATTCCAAGGTGTTGTCAGTCTGGCTTCACAGCACTTAAAATGGACCCCAGTCCAGAAAAGTGAAAATTTGTCAAAACAGGCATGACAACCTCTTTCATTTAAGAAATGTTGTATTCTTTTTGCCTTCATGTGTACAAGGAGCAGTTTCCAACCACAGCAGTAGGCATGGCGTCAACCCAGCCACTGTCAGTCATCAGTGTGGGCGACAAATTCAATCCTCTCTTTCATTCAGAGGAGATTGAAAGATGTCTTAAGTTTCTTCTGAGATCACGAGGAAGATAATGTGTCTGTTGACGGAGACAGTTCCACAGCTGCTCATGATGTCAGCTGCAAGTGTGTTATACCTATGTAAGTCAAACTTTACTTTCTGAATTTAAATTTTCTAAATTCACTCTATACACATTCAGGATTCTTTAGATGTTGTATAATAGTTGGAGGATGCACATTTTTTATGAATGATAGTATAAGGGGATGAGTGTCCTGGATGCTCTAGTCAACTTCTGTCAGGAAAACTGGTCAATCTCTTTCTGGATGACTCCAGACTTCACTATGCTTCAATTGACTGAATGAGATATTCTGTCTCAAACTCACAGACTGCATTCACAAGCAATCATTCAGAAGATTTTTCAGTAATGACCCTGTACTTCCTTTACTAATAAAGGAGAAAAGGGATCCATGGTATGTTTAACACTCATCACCTTTGTTTCTTAACTCAAGATCAATGAAGAATTTTTTTCTTGAAAGTTCTCAACCACACATTATGGTCCTTATCATCAAAGTTTTTAAGAGGGGCAGAGGGGTTTTCACACCAGTTTTATGTAATCCACAATAGTTGTTTATTGCCACGACACGACACAATTAATCACAAAGTCCTCTTTCAACACTGGCAGCTCAGATTTAGAATGAGTTGATAATTATACATCAATACATGTTTGAAATCTGATTTTCAGTTGTATTATTCAGAGTGAACACAGGTAACTGACCTTTGGAAAAAAGATTCCCTTCATATGCTGTTGCTGGCTATTATCCAGTATGTTATTAATATAGCCCATGTAATAGAAGGATGGCCACCAAAATTCAAATACTAACTGTGATGGCTGGGCAAAAATGTTGCCTTACTCTAATCACAAACTGGGGCTTTAAGGTGTAAGCTAAATGTGTTCTAAGAAATGAACAATAAATAGATCTTTTTCAAAGCAGAATTTTTGGTGTGTCATTGGAGGAAAACACAGCATACACAAACACAACATTAAAAAATGACTGTATTCCATTTAGGTGAGCTAACTCCAGGGTCCTGGTATTGTACATGCTAACTAATTGTCATGGCTTATGGGGACAAGGAAAATACAAAATTTGAGTCATCTCTACTTTTTATTGCTTTGACAAGTCATAAGGCCAACTGTGAAAAATCTCTATTCAGATACTGGGGCTGTGTCTGAAATTATATTCCCTCTGGCATTTTATGTTAGTGTCAAAATCTTTCAGCGTGACTTTTATGTTCAATATAGTCCGATGAAAAGTGTCAAAACTGTCTACAATGGGAAAAAGTAGTTTCCTGTCAGTGATGACCCAAATGATTCTGATTCACAAGTGTTCAAAGTATCAATTTGGTTGTTACTACTGAGTATAACTAAACTATTCTGTGTTTTTATTATCTCTGCTGCGGAGGCTGTGTTTTTACCCATGTCTGTATGTTAGTTTATTTGTCAGCAAGATTAAACAAAAAGTACTGAACTGATTTATGCCAAACTTGCTGGAGGGACGGGTCATGGGCCAGGGGGAAACCCATTACAGATCTGGATCATTTGCTATGCATTTGAATTTTTTTCTCTGAAGTCTGTTGTATGTTTGACATTGGCCCTGAAGGATATTTGTGCTCTCTGAGTGCTATTTTAGCGATAATGGGACCGTTTAATGAGTGAGTGACATTTAAGATTTTGTAAACAGTCTGGGATTCATTCAGCTGTATGCTAACATAGGTCAACATTACATGTAGATGTCCATGATGGTAGCAAATGTGGAAAATATTGCACTATGATGGAAGAGGGTCAGGGGTCATTTATAGCATATACACATATATTCATACATGGGGCTTAATGATCAAATGTTAATTAACTATGAATTGTTTTAAGAAGCATGACTTTCTTCTCTTCTGCAGTTGTCATTTCTGCCTGGTATAATCCTCTTTGCCAAACACACACACACACACACACACCCTCGCCATCCAGCTGCAGACCATAGATCACAGCCCTGGAAAGCAGATTACACCTAATCACCACAGACACTTAGATCACCGTTGTGATCAAATAACAGCTCAGCTGTAATGTCAACACACACACACAAGCAGATATCCTCTTGCTGAGCGATGGATCTGAGAGCAGTGCCTCTGTTATCTTTGTTATGGTTTGGAGAGCTGACATGTTTGACAGCAGTGAATGTAAGTAGCAGTGTTATGACATGTCTGAGCGGCCATGAAAAAGGCCAAATACTGTAGGCCCAGGCACAGGCCGCTCTTCACGCTGGCCCTGACATGGTGGAGATAAGAGAGAATAAACACAATGAACTGCACTGATCTCCTCCATTGTCTGTGCACTGAAGAGGCTTTTGTTTGGGGACATCTCTGGATTTATTGGCTTGTTAAGTGTGTGTATGCGTGTGTGCTTGTGCCAGAAAGAGACAAAAACAGACAAAGAGCCTAAAAGAGGGAAATAGAGGAAGATTGAACAAGTTAGTTGGTCATCTTTCCATCTCCCCAAGTACAATCATCACCATCTTTTAATCTTCACCCTCCAGCAGATAACACAGACAGCCTGGCTCCTTCCTGCTCAGCACACAGATATGTCTTATATCACATACCCTCTCTCTCTCTCTCTCTCTCTCACACACACACACACACACACACACACACACACACACACACTGAGGCAGAGCAGAGCTGTCACAGTACACATATGAGCCTCGCTTGGCCTCTGAGGAAACACGGCCCAGCTCCCAGTCATAAATAATAATGGGATTGGCTACATGACATGTTGAGTGATGGGGCCCCTCTCAGAACTCATTTACATGGCTTTGTGTAGCAATCATCGGCCCCCTAATGTAGCGCTAAGCAAATGAGCCTTTCGGAATATTGTGCAATTTATCGCGAGTCAACTGGCACCAGACGGGCGCTCTATAAATCATGCCGAACACATGCCCCCAGTGACAGCTAAATCAACATGGAGTAATTGCTTTGAAATGTGGAGGAAGCGAGTAGGCAGGCTGGACAAAGCGGTCTGGTTGAGGGGGGGTATGCATTGCTAACCTCACTGTGACTCTGAAAATGTAACATACAGATGTTTTTGAGAATTGTAGAAACCTCGTGGGAGAGTGAAAAGGTGTAGGCCCGACAGAAGGTTTGACCAATTTGAGTAGAGAGGTTGTTCAGTGCTCTGATTGACCAGCAGAGGGAGTGACAGCTGACTGGGGAGCAGTAAACACACAAACACAAACACGCACAGGCACACACACACACATGAACACAGACACACACACACACACAGCAGCAAGAAGCTAGTAAAATTGTGGATTATTCAGTGAATCATCTGCTGTGAATGAGTAACTGAATTGTGTATGCTTGTGAAGGGGGGCTATTTGAAGCTGTCAGCACTTACAGCCACTAGTGTGTATGTGTGTGGGCGTGTACTGTACTTTTGTGCGTGTTTGTGTGTGTGTGAGAGAGCGAGAGAACAAACACCATCCTGTCCATCAGTGTCCATTACCCTGACAGCAAGTGAGATTAATGACCACAGGGTCAAAGAGAGGTGCACAACCCTAACCCATGTGAACACACACACACACACACACACACACACACACACACACACACACACACACACACACACAACATACACAAAGAGAGCATATGATCACATGGACAAATGCACTTAGATACACAGTCATAGACACACAACTACATGACAAGGGGTAAAAGAGCTAAAAAGTCAATATGAAACAAAATTCACTGCCGTTTTTTTAAAAACTCTTGCCAGAAAATGCTGAGTACAGTTCCCACTCCTGAAACACTGTGTCTTTCACTTTTGATTAATTGAGAGAAAAGACATAGTTTCATTTTTTCCAGTTGTACTTTACATGCAGTATTAATAATTAAAACTATTTTTGCCACAGCAGAGCAATCTGAAATCACAATGACTGAAAATGCAATATTATCACTTTATACTACGGAGTCGTTATGGCGAATGTGTAAGCAAATAATTGCCTATTACTCATCCAGCAGAAATGGGAAAACACTGGCATTCATCTAGTGTCATTTCTGTAAATCCATCCACATCTAATTATAGCTCTGTTTTGGTCTCTTCCAACTTCTGATACCTCATTCTTTAAGCCATAAATGCTCCCCTACATATAACAACTAGTTTCTTAATTTTTTTGTCTGTTATTTGGTGCCTGGCAGTCAGAGTACATTGAGTTGATCAGAACTTTTCTAAAAAGTTACCTGTTGTTGCTAGAAAATTTGACGATTGGAGTGGAGCTTGTGGGCCAGGACACAAAAACAATTAGTTAAAGGAGGCTAAAAAACACAAATTCTCAGTGGCTGCATCTCAGTAATCATGATTGATTGATATTATGAAGAAAAAAAATTGTTGGTGCATAATTTTGTTTGTTTGAGAATGCAGATTTGTGTTTACTTAGAAACACACACACACACGCACATATATATTTGTGTGTGTGTGTGTGTGTATGTATATATATATATATATATATATATATGAAGCTGCTGATGGCGTCCTGGCCACCAGCCTTGGTCAAAAGAAGTCACTTTGAACAAAATGCCTTAACATCTCTGTTATTAACAACGCAGGGCACTCAGCGATCTTAATCCCATTTGCATAATGAGCCGGAGCTGATAAGCCACTCATCAGAGCTAATGGAGTGGCTTTCATTAATTAAAACATCTCATTCCCACTGCTGCCTTCATTACCACGCCAGATGGTTGTCATTACACTGCTGTTTGTCAGTCAAAGACTTGACACCATGCCATAAAAGGTTAGTTAATATTACTAACAGAGCAAGGGAAGTAGTACATGAGTGAATTAGTTTTTTGGACATATTTTCCCTGCGGCAAAGTGAGATTAGATCAGATGTGTAGTTCGCAGGATGTCCTGGTGGCTCAGACGACCCTGAGCACTCCTACTGCCTTTTCATACACTAGCCAGGGCTGCAGTGATACAGTGTGTGGGTATGGGTATTTTACATAAGATTATCCAGTTCATATTGTTATGTTCATCTGACCCTTAACGGTCTAATTTACATGTACATCCTTAGTTATCTAATTGGGGTGTATACTTTCTTATACCTTTCAGACCATGTTTTGGGGTTTCAGTCAAAGAAATTGCAGTGTTTTGAATTAAGACTTCTGCCCAGTATCTAAGCAGTGCGCAATTTTCTCAAACTGGGTGTTGGATTAAAAAACTAAATTCAACATCACATTAAAAGACAATTTGAAGATTTGTTTTTCAAGGTGGACAACACAGCAGATATTTGCAAAACTGAATGTTCATCCCAGTGGACCTCAGGTCTGGAATCACCTAGACAGGATGAGTGACTTTTGGTAAATCTAATAATTGACATGAATGAAGCCACATTGTTTTTTGAACTTCAGCTTCTCATAGTTATTTCAGAAATAATCTGAAGAGGTGTTCGTCCCCCAAGCACCCTGAATTTCCACACCAAGCAGGGCCGAGGTTGTCCTCGCTGTGAACCCTGAACTTCTCCTGGGTCAGCTTAACCCAGTTTAGACCTTTCACTCCTGTCTTTTTTCTAGTTTGCAAGTTAAAGGGGTGACCAGAGTATCATATTTAGCAAGGCACAGACAGAAATGAGTGTACACCCAAAATACAGCCTTGTACAATGCCTCTGGCAATGTTTCAACCCAGTGTTGCTCTTTCTCAAGCAGGGTACACTTAGTGGCATCAAGATTCAGTATGTGGTTGTACTTTAATATCAGAAACAGTGGAGGGTAGTAGTGCTATTTTATATTATATTTTATATTATTAGATATGAAGGTTGTGGTTGTGGGTTCCAGGTTTATATGAAGTTTAGCCTGCATGCTTCATGTGATTTTGATTCCTTGGGTTAGAGCCCAGGTTTCACCTCATTTCCTCACTGTCTGCCATCCACTTAGCTGTCACCAGTCTGTTATATTTTATCATGAGGAAGAAATGAAACAAAATGAACTGCATCTGAAGTGTGTTTTCCCCATTGGACTGAGACAGCACCATCCTGTCACACAGAGGATATTTGATGCATTTCATGCATTTCAGTAAACTGTGATCTGAGGGCGATGATTCTAATTGGAAACTGGATCCAAGTTGCTGAGTAATGTCATCAGCAGTGGAAAGAATGCTTAGAAGCATTTGACTCACAGATGAGATCTTCTACTGCAATAGAATTCAAATTTCTAGAAGATTACTAAAGTAAGTGGTACAGATCAAACTACCTAAGAATGTAGCTGCATCCATCTCATGTTTATTCATTGGGACACTTTGCTCAAATTAAAAAAAAGCACATTGTGAGAATTAAGTTTTCAGTTTCGGCTAATGCTGTAACTTACAGCTAAGGTCAACAGGTAAATGTTTATACTTGTTTTGTGGCGTGGCCCTGTGGGAGAAAACGTCTGATTATCATTGTTGATCCACCACTTTGGCCCAGACTGAATATTTAAACAGCTGTTTGATGGATTGTCAATCAATTTGGCAAACATTGCTGTCCCCAGAGGACAAATCCCACTGACTTTGATAATCACCCGAGTTTTCCTCTCGTGCCATCATAAGCTTGGCTGGTTTTCGGTTTCTTTTGTACAGATTCCAATGAAATTTTGTAAAGATATTCATGTTGCTCTCAGGACAACTTATAATAACTTTGATGATCACTTTACTTTTTGTCTAAGTTAGCATCTACTTATAAAATTCATGATGTTCCCGTAACTCTTGGCTATACTTTGTATTTAGAGCATATGAATGAGGGTGCTGCGTTTTTTTTATGCAGGGCTCGAGTTGGTCTGAACACAGACTTGGTCTTGTCCAGACAGATACAATGTAAAATAAGCTGTTGACATTCAGAGTTGTGGGGATTAAACTATGTAAACTGCATTGTACCATGCTCTCTTTGTGCTTTGTGGTTTCTACCCATTAAAGGAAGTTTTTTGTTGCTGCTGTCACCAAGTGCTTGCTCATGAACGTTGGGTCTCTGTTAATAATAACTATAAAAAGTCTGGACTAGACCTGCTCTATATGAAAAGTGTCCTGAAATATCCTCTGTTATGATATGGAGCTATATAAATAAAATTGAATTGAATCGAATTGAACTCACTTCTCAGGTGCAGGACTGAGATCTAACTTCTCCCAGCATGCAGTGCGAGAAAGACAACTGATAAAGGCTTGGTGGTCTCTGCCTGCAGACTGTTCCCCCTGTGATTCTTCAGAGACCCATTCTAGCCTAAAGGACACAGAAATAGAGAGTGAGAGAGAGAGAGAGAGAGAGATAGAGAGAGAGAGAGAGAGAAGGAGAGAGAGAGGAAGGGTTGTGTGCAAGTTGGGGATGTGCATGTGTGAGTGGACAGAAAGATGGAGAAAGGGTTGAGGGGTGTGTTAGATTGGGACAACATTATCTTCTCAGCGTCACCTGGTAATTGTGCCTCGTTCTGTCCAATCTAACTGTCCATTCCACTTAGTCTCTTTCTGGCCACACATACTCACAAACAGGCACACACACAAACATGCAAACACACAAAGGCTCCACTAATACAATATGGCAAATGAGTGCTGTTACACGTGCATGCACACAGAGAGACTGGCTGAATTGATACATGTCAGACAAACACGGGAAAGAACGCACACATGTGCACCCTTATGATGAAAAACGCACAGAAACCACAATACACACAAACAATACAGGCCTCCAGACACACACACACACACACACACACACACACACTGCTCTCAAGCTGAGCAGAGTGGATGTGACTCTCCCCATAGCCTCCCCTCCCAACGCACACTCACACACTCGTCACAATGCCCTGGACCACTGCGACTGCTCTCTAGCTCTCTGCTTAGAGGAAGAGGGGCTCCAATTAGCCGGTGCTGGCTCTCTGCTCACTCTCATTTCTTTCCTTCTCTCTCCCCTCTCTCCCTATCTCTCTCTATATCTCGCTCCCTCCCTCCGATCGCCGGGCTCCCCTGTCACAGCTAATCGAGCCGCTACCACCTCCCACTGCCACAGACAGGCCTTGTCACTGCTGCTCAGCAAAGGTCAGAGCCTGGCAATTAAAGCTACCCACTGGGGGTGTGGATAAGGGGGGCTTGAGGGGGGCGGAGAACAGGGACAGCAGCAGCACTGCACTAACCTCTCATCATGATAACCAACAGGATTAGCTGTGGGGTGCTGTGATCCTGACATGGACAAACAAACACATGCACACGGACGCAGAACAACCCTCTTAGATGCTGGAACATGATACACACAGGAATAACATTTTACAGTATTAGCACGCACGCTTTCCTGGGGTCATATGTAGAAACATGGGAAACAAGCTAATACGCAGACAATTCTTGTGGTCTCTACAGTAGCGTGATGCAAACTTCCTCATCAACATGAGAGTGACAGAGCAGACCTCGTCTCAATCCTCTGTTTAAGAGTCTGTCTGCCTCTGTCCTTGTGCTCCTTTCCTCTCCTCCTCTCCTCCCAACTCCCTCACGCTTCTCCCCTCCCCCTTCTCTTCGCCCCTTCACTTCCAGCTAGACTAATCTGTGCCATCGGCCCCTCCTCTGCCATCCGTCAGAGCCCTCACATTGTTTTGACGTCTAGTTAATTCTGGCTCCGATGATTTATCAAACTCTTATTACGGCCTGCTGAAAGCCTCATTTATTGTCCTGATGTATGGTAATGATAGCCCTGCGCCACCGCCTGCCCTGAATCTTAACCAACGCACTTTTGTCCTCTCTTCTCATCTCTTTCCCTCTCGGCATCCCTCTTTCTCTCTCTGCGTACATATATCTCTTCTGTGCTGTTGTCTTATCCTCAGTGGCTTTGCTTCATTTTCTCTTTGGCGCAACACTCTTTTTTTTGTGTTTCTGTCTCTCTCTCACTCTCTGTTGCCCACTCTCTCACTTCATCTCTTCTAGTGTTTTTCTATCTTTGGCTTTTGTTTCCACTTCGGAGCTATTCCATCAATGCCTCCTTTAATCCCCGGTGATACTGAGAAGTCGGTCATCTCCTGTTCCGTCTCATTCCACCTGTCTGTCCCGTTTTGAAATGAAAAGCCTTGATGCAGCCCGGGACAATATTGGAACGAAGCCAGATGCTAAATATCGCTGTCACGGGTCTTTTCTCAACTTGATATGGATGCCTGGCATCAACCGATACACACACATCAAACCCATGGTCATTGAAAAAAAGTCACTCTGCTACACTGAGAATAGACATTTTACTCCTGCAGCAGATCATCAAATATCGCCGATCTAGAATTACCCCCGCGGCCCTGACACAAAAACAAAACACTCCCGCTGAATAATTCAGACTGCGGCAGGATCTTAGGGGCATTAGCCGTCGGTGGAGTGCAATAAAGCTGGTGAGAAATCAATGGAGTGAGACTATACCCATTGTCCACAAAGCAAGATCCATTCCTAATGTGTCTGCAGTCATTTAAGTTGAAAGCCAGGTATTCGTTATGCTGATGGTCTTCCATCAGTCTTCCTCGCTGATGCTCAGACGTATATCGAATGTCAGAGAGGCCTATCTATCAATTTATCTATCTATCTTTCCATCTGTCTATCTATCTATCTATCTATCTATCTATCTATCTATCTATCTATCTTTCTATCTATCTATCTATCTATCTATCTATCTATCCAGTACACTGAGGATTTTTGCTGCTATATCCTTACTTAGTCTGGTATGATCAGAATAGTGGGTAACATTAGCTTATCCTAGTCAATCCTAATTCTGTTACTGTGTAACTGATGTTCCCATGTGAGTTCAGTGACATCGATAATGGACTCAAGAGAATCTAAGGAAATGTAGGGATATTTGTCATTATCCTGTAACGGACATGGTTACAGAGTCCTGCTTAAACTGGGAGCTGTTAAAACAAGAACAGAACAGGTACGCTGAAATTTATTATCCTCAAATATGTTTTTCCAGCCTTATAATGTAAATGGGAGGAGATTTTAACATGTATTTCTAGTTTTTTTATTTCTAGTTTTTTTGTTTTCAAAAAATACAAATGGAATGTGTACATGTGTTTGAATCCATTTATTATAAACAAAAAAAGCTCATTTAGGAACTAGTAACTTAAACGGCACTAGCAAACAAAAGCTTTCTAAGCTAACACAAACCATAAAAGTCATAGTTTTCAACTGAGCTAAGTTAAAACACAAAATTAAACATTAATTGACACTTAAAACCAGCCTCATATTGGTGCCATTTATGGTTATGCAGTAAAATGCTTAAGTTAAAGTAAAAATTCCTGGCCTACAGGATAAAACTGGTACTATTCATTATTTTCGATGTGTTTCACATTCACTCAAGTTGGTGGACCTGAGCTATTACCAAACGTCACTCAAACAGGAGGAAATTGTGCATTTGTCGCAAACTATTTTCAGCTGTGGGTTAAAACCCATTTGGGCACTAGTGAGAATTTACAACATGAAGACGCAAACCTACAAAAGCAACAGTGCCCATGGTGACTGTGAAGGGACATGTCACCTGGTGCAGCCTTGTGGCTCACTGATGTGGAGCTCTATGGCATAGAGACATAAACTACATCTGGCTTTGGCCAAAAAGGCGAAACTAGTAGGAAGAGTTTTCCAACTGTAAATCATTACTTCTATGTTTGGGAGTCTGACTCACTAAAAGCTATCATTACCTCAGTCATGTGCTGATACATCAGAGAGATGGGACATTGACCCATGCAGCTCTCAAATGTACTTGTATGTACATGTATTTGTGATGATAATGTTTTTGCTATATTTTTGTCTCTCTGGCCATAGTTTCTCGATCCTGCTGTTAGCAGAATGGAAAGACTTCTGAAGCTCCAACCATCTGCATTGTATAGAGCTTTCAACAATAAACTAGTTGTCATTCACAAGAACTGACAAAATTGGTAAAATATATAAGATTGTGTCATCTCCTCTTGACCTTCCCACCACCTCCTCCTCTATGAGCCCCCAGCGTCCTCACCCCACCCTGCCATCCCCTGCATTGGCACCCGGGGGGCTTTAAATACTTTATTGGCCTGTAACATTACCTTAATGTCTCCAAGCATCTCATTCACATAGAGGCTAATGAAGAGTGAAGGCAGGCCATGTACATCGGCCTGCACCAACACGAAACACATGTGGCTTCAGTCGCTGCTGCAGGTGTGTTTGTGTGTATGTATATGTGTGTGTCACTCTTGATCATACTTGTGCATGAGAGCAGGCATTAGTGCAATTATGATCACATAGTCCTATATTTATGTGTGTGTGTGTGTGTGTCTAGGAAGCTAGTGATCCCTGGTGATGTTAATGGTCCCTGACAAACTGGGGAGAAGGACTAACAGGGAAGTTGAGATCATATCGACAGACATGTAGACATGCAAGCGACCTCCAGTGTACAATACACACACCCACACACAGGAACACAAACTACACACAGACACACAACACACACACACACACACACACACACACACACACACACACACACACACACACACACACACACACACACTGCTGTTTCTTCTTTTCTTTCTCCTTCCCTTCTCTCTCTCTGTCGCTGCTGAAGGACGGTTAGTGAGTGAGGTCAGGCATTAGTACTGTTATCTGATGACTGTGTGTGTGTGTGTGTGTGTGTGTGTGTGTGTGTGTGGTGGTCAGGCCATCTATCAGCTAGCTGTCTGCCAGGACTCTCCATTAGGCCTTGGACCTGAGTGATGGCTGTGCTGGTCCCCCACTCACCACGCCACACGCCCATATATCACACACACACACACACACAAACACACAAACACACACACACACACACAAAACACACATACCTGGGGGCTGCAGATGAATGGGACTCGTGCTATGCTTCACATGTCACACTGTCTGTTTGAGCACACACACACACTCACACACACAGACATCAGACACACACTTGCTGATGTCTTCACTCAGCACACAGGGGCTACTGGTGCAGCTGTAGTTAGATGTGACTGCACTTTGCTGGTGACTTCATTAAAGAATATGTATTGTGCCATCAGGCAGCTAGGGGTCACCTTTAGTGTCTGAGCCAGCCGAACACACAATTACCTTTTCCAATCATCTCCCTTTCTCTCTTACTCTGTATCGCTTTCTCTCCATCTCCTCTAATTCATCCATCACCCCGTCGCTCTGCTCTCCTTGACCTAATTCAGGAAGAGACACCTGATCTTTCACCTCTCAAATGATGTCACCTGCTGGCTACTTTATCAACATCACTTCCCACTCCTTCTTTCTCATCTACTGTCTATCACTTTCTCTGTACCCTTCTGCCTTCCCCCTCTTCTATCTTTTCTTCAACCTCTCTCCTTCTCTCCCAAACCCTTGCCCTGCCATCCATTCATCTCACACCCTGCAACCCTCTCTCTCTCACCTTGCCGTCCTCCACCTCCTTTACTCCACTTCTCATCTCTCCTCTCCTCAGCTCCTTATTGCTCTATCAATCTCTCTGGCAGAAGATCAATATCAGTGCTGCGGCGGCTTTTCTTCCCTTTCTTCTCTGCCCCTCTCTTCTCACTTTCGAGCCCATCTTCTTGTCTGCAGTAGGACCCTTTTTAGTAGGAAATGTGGCTCTCCATTAGCCCTCTCTCCCTCACTCGCTGCTATTGTTAACCACTTCCATCACTGTTTTACTGCCCCCCTCCTTCAGCTGTGTCCAAAGGGTAAACACTTGCTTGTGCTTTATTTCCTGTGGATCTTGTTTTTCCTACGTAATTCCCTATGTTACCTTTGAATTATTCATGAAATGATCATACTTTGCCCACATGCGTTCATACCACCTGAAACACAGGTGGTATGAATTATGAATTAACAGATAAGGTTTTATTCAAGAATTTACTGTTATAATTTCTATTTTAAGCTGTTAAATATGATTAACAAACATATAATTAGTATTTAAGAATTCACACTTTGAAAATGTTTCTTTCTTTTGTTTTACAAAAACATACATTATGTATTATATCGTATATGTTAATGCATATTATTATAAAACCTGGTAAAAAGTAATTACATATACATTCCACATAAATATAAAAAAGACATTGGCCAAATCTTGGTATTTGGCACAAGACCTGGCTCTTTTAAAAAAAATGAACCAACTCACCAAAATCAAAAAGCAGTTTAACTATTAAATAATGAGATATCGTGTGCGAAGTTTACATTTTGGTCTGAATGTCACCCAGCAATCTGCACATGACATATTTTCCATGAAAGACAATTTTGTTTTTTTATTGCCAGATCGAAAAACAAGGGGTCTTGAAAAAATGACTGGGACTTTGAATTTATACAGAGATGTCATAGAAATCAGAAAATTATTGTTTAAGGCACCTTGGCATAGACCAAAGCAATGGTCAAGTGATAATTTTATCCTGACATTGACAGTGGAAGAAAGTTCATTAAGAAATCAAAATCATTCACAATTTTTGTCACCAAGAATTCACATCCAATTTAATTGGGGAGTTACCTTGTGGAACCCGGAAGAACATTGATTGGTCAATAAGTTTTGGATGCCAGTGGAGACAACATTTAACGAGTTGAGGAACGGTTCAGTATTCCTCTTCTTTACAGTAACATCTAGTGCATCACAGTTACATTAAAGTGTGAGACATTTACCTAGTTTCAACTGAATGCAACAGAATATCTAACAACATCTCACTTCTATAAAAACACCCCTAGTCAGAAAGGGTGCCACTAATCAGATGGCATGTTATTTGGTTCCATGAATAGAAATTTAATCTAAAAGTGATAATTTTATTCTTAATAGTAATATTTTTTGAATACAAATGTACAGCGTAAAACAGTTGATGCTAACTTAATCTATCTATAATTTGCAGCAGTTCAAAAGTTTGATTGACAGTTGGCTGGTAACACAGTTCCACTAAGTCATTGTGGCTATGTCATCTAAATGCTTTTAACATGAACCCTGTAAGGTGACCTCAGTGGTTGTGCTCTAGCGTCCCAGCCCTTTGAGACAGGCGGCAACACGTGACGTCCATGCCAAGACAGCAGTCAGACAGGCTGCACTGCCAGCCTTTCCAATTACAGAGACATTAGCAGGCAGCGAGCGGCAGCTAATTTGACAAGCTGAGATGATGCCCATTCATATCCACCCTGCTTCAGTGGCCCAGGGTAAATATTTCCCCAAGCTCAGTATAAATAGAAAGACAATATTTGAACAGCTGAGAGGAGAGACAGAGAGTGGGGAAGGAAAGGAGGTGGAAAGGAACTGAAGGAGAGATCATATCCTTTATGTATACATGCAATACATATTCATTAAGTAGATGGTCCTTAAGGTGGAATTGGAAACTGGCTAACACAGGATGGGAATGTTATCTGATACAACAGAGTTCTCTGGACTGAAGGACAACTATTGTTGAAAGTGGATTATTGATGTTTTGACTGTAAAAAATTTTTTGGAAATTGGTTTTAGTAAATAGGCAAAGAGAGCTGAGCTGACACTGAGCATGAGTTTATTTCATATTACTGCACTAAAGTGAAAAAAAAATACAATAGTATCTTCGACAGGGTAGAGATTTTGCATTAAATTAATGATTCGTTTTGGTGACTCCCTTGTGACATATCAGCATGCAGTTCAATACAACCTATGGTAACCCAGTGAAATATGTTATCTTCATGAAGTTCACTATCTTCTACAAAATACCTTTATATGTGTTGCTGCAGTTGATCTAAGCTACTAAAACACTTTGGTAAAGACGTGGTTTTTGCTTAATAATGAAAAAGCCAATGCAATCTGTTTTTCGCTTCAAGTTAGTGTTGACTTTTTTTGTATTTAACCAAGACCATAATCATTGCCTTACTTCAACCAACCCAAGACCTAACCAAAACAGACTAAAGCCATACTTCGATATGGATGTGGACATTTCTATATACTCTATGATTGGAGCTCTACATATGCAGACATGTTCCATGCAGGCAGACCGGAAATAACGGTGACCTGATAACAGCAAGAAGAATTGTTTCTTTATGTGGGTTATTTGGCTGAACAACAAAAAGCTATGCAATGGTATATGTGCAGTTGGTGATTTTGGTGCCTACAGTTGGTGTGGTCACAAATTTTGGGCTCAACCTTCGTGGACATGGGCAGATGATGATATTTATAGGTCACTCGGACACGAGGCGATGTGGATACGTAAACCTTGAACTGGCCGTAAGAATCTAAAGACATGCTAGAAGCTCCGTGAGGCTGTACTGTACACAGTGGGGATCACAGTGATGCTCTCAGCATGTTAGAATGCTAACATGCTGATAGCTGTTTATCAGGTGTAATGATTACCATGTAAACCATCTTAGTTCAATCTGTCACCATGCTAACATTTGCTAAGTAACACTAAATACAAATACAGCTGAAGATGATGGGAATATCATAAAAGAATCGTGGCAACCTCATGGTGGTGCTAGATGAACAGCCAGGGGATCACCAACCTCAGAAGACTTTATACTCCTAGCGCCATGAGTGATGAGATGTTTCAGTCTGGACTAGAGTTGTCATTTGACCGATGGAAAACCAAACTACTCTCAATTAAAAGGTGGATTTATGATGATGCGAAAAGAACATGATGTCAGCTCGCTTTGGAAAAAATGGAATGATAATTAGACACATTTCAGATGTAATGCCGCTGAGAGAAAAAGTGAGTATGTAGCAACTTATTGTCAAGAGAGAAGCCACGCGGCTACAGCATTACTGGGTAGAAAAATACGAACCTCAAGAGACAGCTTAGGTGAGAGACTAAGGTAAATTAACAGAGAGATGTTAAATAACATTACTTTACTTTTTATAGCCATACTAAGCAAACTACTAAAAGAAGTGTAAGATTATTAGCATCTCACAACAATAAGACATTGCTATGTTACTTGCAGATTGGGGTATATTCTAACTATACCCTGGAGACAGTCAGTCTCCCAGCTTGCTAAAAACAAATTTGTTCATTTTGGTTTATTAAACATGCTATCTTTGTCAAAGCATGCACAATTTAATTGTCATACACATGTAGTAGTCAGATGCAGATATAGATAGTCAGGACATGATGAATTTGAATGGGTCTATAATAGCTAATTGGGTTTTTATTTGAGACATCTACTGGTTATTAAAATACACTGTATAGTATGTAAAAGATTGTCTGTTTTGCAGCAGGTAGCTGTCTAGTATTTAGCTTGTGATATATATAAAGAGGCTCCAGATGTTTTCTCTACAAATGTATTTAAATGGAAATATGCAACCTATTATAAACACTTACTGTGTAGTACAACACTACCACAAAGGCTGATAGAATTACAGAATAAAATCAACACCTTTCTGGCCCAGTCCCGACAGAACTGAACATTATAAGGGTCAGATCTATAGCAGGGCTGTTGTACAGGGTTCTGATCGATTGTGTAGGGTTTCCAATTTGCTGGATGCTCAGGGTTTGTGTTACCGAACAAAAATTTAATTTCATCGCAATAACTGACCTCGAACTATATTGAGTTAAAGTGCATTGGATCTGCTCATGTTGATGTCTCTCTCCATACCTCGTAGCTATATCCTCTTTCATGTCTGGATGTATTGCCTAGATTAATAACAAAAGACCAGACTCCCTCTCTGCAAAGCTGCTTTCTTAAACAAACAACCTATCATTCTGTGACTTATTTTCATTTCTGTCTTGGTTTGGCCTAAAATCAGATGGATGAAATCTTATTTGAAAGCAGTCTGCTGAATATTTACTAAAATGCTGATTGTCGAGGCCTTTTTCAATCTGTGTTCTTCTCTGTACTTCTGCCCTTGCTCACCTGAAACATCACCAGTCACAGCCCAAGTACTGTTGCAGAAGTGTTTCCACTCCACCTGTTCTATCAAGGATACTTTGGAACCTGACACTTGTGGACTCTGGGCAGCTAAGTATCCCAGAAATGGACTGCATGCCAACCAGTGGCAATGGCGGAGTTTAAAGTCAGTCTCAAAGCTGTTGCAATTTTTGTCCTGGGACTGCTATCATATCATCTCATTATGATTTTTAGTATTTAGTATTTTTTCAGGCAAGAGAGTGACCATTTGGTGAGTTTATCCAAATAATGCCGCCTTGGAGATTTGTTTTCGGAGGACCCATCTGCTGGGTGAGACTGGCGGTCATCTCAGCAGCTTGCAGCCCAGCTCCCTAGATGGACGACTGGTCATTGGGAGATGAAATTTTTTCAGAGTCGAATTATAATATTTGTCCCTTCTAGTTTGTCTAAGAAGATAAAGCTGAATACATAATAACTACATGTTTTGTTGGACGGTTTAACAACGGCACTGCCTCTGTGGACTTTGGGGTTCTTATATGTACAGATATATCACCGCAATTCAATAAGAATAACAATATATATCTAAACAAACAAGAACAGAGGCAGTGCGGTCTGTGTTCAATTTGATTTGATATTTGATATACATTACAGATTGGCTATCAAGTGTATCTTTTATTACTCTCAATGTCAGTTCAATTTTTCCATTATTGAGAATGTTGCTGTTCCATTGCATATAGTCCTCCTGTCCTCGGGAGTCTGACCTCCGGAGATTAACAGGCCAAATTCAGTTTCCCAAACCCAAACTACACTCTATCGAGGAAAGGCCTTTGGTTTTGAGTAAAACTGTTCACTACATTGTTTTCAAATAATTATTAGAAGACAAAAAAAAAAAAGTCAAGTATTTTTATTAGCTAAAACTAGAATGAAATTTTTATGGTTTTTGTTGACGAAGATGAGATTAAACTTGTTAGTTGACTAAAAACTGACAAAAATATAAGGAAGAGGCGTATTAAATATTATTGAAATGAACATGGACTGTTTATAAATCTAAAGTTAACTAACAATTGACCACTTCTTTCATCCAACATGAGACGAAAGACAAATAGAGCATGAGCAATTAAACAAACATGAATGTAGATGAACAAAATACAGCCCAACAACGGTCAAGATAATTCCCACAAAAGCTTGAAAATAAGAAATAAACTGAATCTGGGGAGGTGTCTGATCAGCCTGAGTACATGGATGGCATCCCAGTCCTTTGCTTGTCCTCACAATGGGAGCCAGTGCTCAGTATTATGCCTTGCTCTTCCATTGTCCTGTCATATGGATGGATGAGGCAGAGAGCAGCAACCGAGGCCGTGGCCAACTCTATTATGTATTACATTCTGCTTATGCACTCACTTCCTCTGTATTACTCTGTCTCTGTCTCCCCTAACACCCAACCCTTCTGTCTGCTTCTCCAGACAGACAGACAGACAGACAGACAGACTGGCAACTAGAAATGATCATTGTTCCCTTGGGGTCTCTATTGATCCTGCCAATCACTTCATTTACTGCTTTATCAATGCCGGCTCCCACCTCTTTCCCTGTCGGTGCAGAGCCTAATCGATCTGTGTAACACACACTTATACACACATAGATAAAAACTAAGACACACAGGCCTGAAGGCAGCAAACAGTACACACATACACACACACAATCACGCAAATGCACACACATACACACACACACACACACACACACACACACACACATGTATAAATAGATGGACAGCCACTACTTTCAGTGAAAGACAGGTGTCAGTGGAAGAAAGACTGGAGTGAAGGAGAGCAGAAAGGCGAAGACATAGGCAGAGAGAAAACTGGTGGCAGCTGATGACTGCATGAAAAACCTTCACTTATCAGTCAGTGACCCACAAACACACACACACATACCACCAACCCACACACACATCCCTATGATTTCTATTGTCAGCGTTCATTAGCAATCAGTGTGACAGAAAGACATCTGGCAGGGGTCAAGAGAGTGGGGAGGATGGTCAGAGATTTACCTCTGGTCAGGGATGTGGAAAAGAGTAAACTCAGGTCATTTTTCAACTTTATAGTTTATGTAAATCTTTATGATGGAGATTAAAGTTTACCAGCCTTTGTATTATTCACCACTAATCACCACCTCACTGCCAGGACGTGAAAGCTCCCAGCAATTTCTTAAAATAAGAACAAAAGCAAAAGGAAATGAAAAGCCCCCTCTCCTTTAAAAGGAGAGTGCATGGGTGGATGGAGTGGGTGAGACAAATATCAGAAGCAAAGAGGAGAAAGGGAGAGGAAAGGATGTGTGGGGGAGTGGAGGATAAAAGGAGCGGGATGGGAATAGCAGACTCTCTGGGAAAATGGTTGATGGTTTTTGTGATTCACCTGGGAGTGTTTTCACATGACATTGCAAAACCACAAAAAGTAATGAGTCAGCAGAATGTCTTTGTGGCCTTCCAATCTATCAATCTATCTATCTATCTATCTATCTATCTATCTATCTATCTATCTATCTATCTATCTATCTATCTATCTATCTATCTATCTATCTATTTATCTAATGATATAAATATGTAATTATGTAACAGCATTACTATAAAAGACATTACTCCTTTAGAGATTAAACTATGTATCTATAACTGTATATCTATATAAATACGTAACTATAAATATACCATGGCAATGATATAACTATATGGACTGGTAGGACTCCCATTCCTTTCTCCCTCTCAAGTCTTGGGATGTCCTGGGTGAGAGTTATACCATCCTAAATACATATTGATACACTTATGTGTGTGCATCCACCAAATGGTAAATCTCATATTCAGCAAAATGAATTTATGCCTTCAAAGACAGGTATTCACATGCCCATCATTTGTGGCTGTGTAGCCTCAAACCCGTCCCTGTCCTTCTGTTACTCTTTAGCTTCTATCGTTCATTTTCACTTCAATTCTGGCATATTAAATCGGCATGTAAAATATAACCAAAACATTTTTGAAAAATCGAATAAAAAATGCAAATATAACATATGAGTTAGAATACGGCAAATATCTGTTGTATGAATATCTGTATTTTAGTCTGTCCTCTAGTTCTACAGCGGTTCAGTTAAAAAAAAGTCAGGAATTTCCAAATAATGAATCCTGGAGTTCAGTACCGAGTAATTATTTTCCTCTTTGTACCTTCCTTTTCTCATTTTGTTTCATGATGTCTCTCCTCTGTGCTGCCAATGATCCTCCTCATCTCCTGCCTCCAGGGCTAATAAATCACAACATATATACAAATGGTGGCTTGGCTGAAAGTGACTCTGGATGGCCTCTGATTAAAATCGTTTGTTTAAACCCGCAGTTTCCAGCCCTGCCATTAACTGTCTGACATTCTAAACCATGGCAAAGCTGTGAAGATGAGGTGTGGTTGGATGAATCTTCTCCCAGGGTGGGTGGCTTTTGAGAATAGAAGCACTTGGCCCATCTGTGTTCTGGTAAAGTAAAGGACAATCTATCATATTCATAAAAATGTAGTCAACGTTGGTCCGTATTTAAAGAGGATATTTACCAGTCTGGGTTTTTCAGGTCTGATACAATAGATGTCCATTCACAGCTAGTAAATATAATTCAAACACTAAAATTTTTTTTTCCCTCTGTTGCTGTAATATATCACTTCACAGAATCAAATGTATCTTAACGCTATAATAAAATTGGATACATCCTGCTGGCCCATCTAAAGAAATTGAAGACCGTTAGTATCCTATGGCTTATTTTTATATCAGTAAAGCCTGGCCATGCCAAAAAGTAGCAAAGCAAAATTTATCCACGTCATACCAAATACATAGTTCAGAAGCTTGGCTACATAGGGCCTATCTACAGTGATAGCTTGTGAACTGTTGTAAGCTGCCAACTACAGCTGGATTAATGCTTCTGCTTCGAGTCAGTGCAGTCTTCTGTGTTCGTGTCACTCTGCAATTACACCGCTAAACTGCTAGTTGGCGGTGGTGTTTAAATGACACTCTGTTGAGCTTTTATCCCAATGGTTTTCCACAGGTTAATTGGCACACTTCGAACAATGGTGACTAAAACTGAACGGACTTGATGGAGGTAGAGCTCTGAATTGGCCATAAGGCCACGTTCAGGCTAGAGTTAAAAAACAAAACAAAACACAGCTCCCTGCACCTTTTGAATGAGGCCTTTTCGGTGACTCTGTGTTGATTCAACAAAGAGTTACCAAAAGGGAGCTCTCCAAGCTAACAACTAACTTTCAGTTTGACAGCTAACTTGGCTGGTAACTGGACAAGAACTGGACAAGAACTTCACACACTTCACCTTCTTAAACTTCTTCTTAAACTCACGTCACCATTCACCGAACTCAACCAGACACAAGAAATTTGCTTATATTTATATCACCCCCCTCAAAGAGCGAGTCCATTGATGGGTACGACTGAACCTGCTGGAGAAATGTTACGACCAATAATGAATGGGACAGAAGAAAGCGTCTCAGACTTTGAATATGCTGGATGTAAAATGTCATCTATGCCTCTGCTTTTACAGGCAGCAACACATCTATCACACTGTACATTCTGAGAAGGTACGTTCCAGCTGGATGATCATCAATTTCTATTTTTCAGACTAGAAAGAATTTTGGATATTGTCATTACATTTATAGAAGTAATCTCAGTTAGAGGAGCTTCCACCCTAACATTGATCCAGACTGATTAATCACAATTCCAGTTCAGATTAAAATAAACATAATTTCCTATGTTTCATTTCTCAGTTTCAGGAATTGTTCATTCCTCTGCAGCCCACCCTGACTCGAGGTCTGGCTGCCTGCGTAGCCCCATTGTGCTGGCAGCACAGCCAAAACCCAGGCCCAAAACCAAGGGCCCCTGCTGGCCCCTGCAATGGAAAGCAGATGGCCGGTCCGCTGACGGCAGCCGGCTGCAATCGACAGTCCAGGAGAGGAAACTTCTCATTCGCCGTCATCCATCATCGGGGCTGTGGGGTGGGGGGACAGAGCAATGCCTGACAGCCGTCGTCTGGCCTCTTTCAAACACCTTCGCATGGCACATTTATGGCTCACACTCATACACACATGTAAAAACACACGCATACACATGAATAGCGGGCCTTGCTCACACCAATACACAACCACACATACACACACACACACACACAGTCGGGCCAGGGAATATATTCTGGCTCAAGTTCCAGTTTTTTGCCTTTCATTAGTGGTATTATTCTTTTCAGCAGCGGGTTGGTTGTGAAAGGTCTTTTCTGGTCGAGCTCCCCCCCCTGAGAGAAAGAGAGAGAATGGAAGAGAGAAAGAGAGAAAGAGAAAAAGACCGAAAGACCGAAAGAGAGAGACAGTGGGAGTTATTACTTCTTCCTGTATCTCTAATTCTCTCAATCTTTACTGTTCCTGGTCCTCTTTTACATCCAGTGGTGTCCACGCTGTCCTCCCATTACACCCCAGCACGTCCAACAGAAATCAGTGTAGAGGAAGAAAAAGAGGAGAGAAAAAGAAAGGGAGAGAGGGAAAAAAGTGAGTAATGTACCTGACAGCTAAGGATCATTAATCACTGTCAGAGTTGAAAGGAGAGGGAGGGTGAAGTGGAGAAGGCGGGGGTCGACGTTTGACGTGGCAACACACACACACACACACACACACACACACACACACACACACACACACACACACACACACACACACACACACACACACACAAAGACACACACACACACACACACACACACACACACACACACAGATAGAGACACACTCACACACAAACAGAGACACACAGACAGACACACACACACACACAAACAGACAGACACACACACACACACAACCACAGACACACAGACACACACTCACACGCACACAAAAATACACGCACACACACAAACGCCCTCTCTCTCGTACACATGCTGTGCTTCATACATTCTTTCACAGACCTCCTGTGTCTCTGTCCCTCACTTCAATTTGATCATTCCACATGGGAGATGAACAGTTTTTCCCAAAACATCAAAATGGAGCTGAATAAAAAAATGATCAAATGAAAAGACAAAGTAAAAGAATAAACACATGCACTCTCATGCTCATGCACATGGCGGCGGCCCCTCATGTCTGTGAGCTGCTGACACTAATAAGGGCTGTTGAGGGTTTGACTCCACGCGGCAGGCCGCCACTGCACAGCAGGAACGACCATTCACAGCCTGTCAACCCGCCCCGCTGCAAGAGGCACCGACAAAGAGCTGCAGAATGTAGGACTCTCACAAAAGAGATGACAGCGACACAGTGACTTCAAATCTCAGGCATGCAGGCATGCACAAAAAGACAGACACACACACACGCACAAACACACACACACACACAACCACACACACACATACACACACGTCCTTGTCATCCTCTGGTCCTCCCCCTTCCTTTTAGCAGGACAGCAGCTGGCCTGTCCAATTGTCTGTCAAACTGATGAGACTGTTCAGCTATGTCCAAATACTCACACACACACACACACACGCACACACACACACACACACACACACACACACACACACACACACACACACACACACACACACAAATGGTTTCAGTTCAAATCAAGTCAAAGATCTTTACAGACATCTAATGTTTTCATTTCAATACCAAAGCATACAACAATACAAAGATAACAAATCATTACCTGTATTAATTAATTACTAATTGAATTTCAGTCGTCCGATTGTTAGGAAATCTGCAGTTGTTGTCGAGTGATCAATAGAGGCCTAAACAATTAGTGTGAATGGTTGTTTATCCAAGGCTGCAAATTGGGGTGTCACTGCCTGACTCTATTAGTACTCATAAAACATTTATAAATATTAAATTAGTTCTGTGGAATTCTCTTAAAATTTTAGGGCTGCTATGATCAATATTTTTACATAAACAACTATTCAAAAGACTACAAATGTGACAGAGGTCAGTTGGAGAGAATTATCACCTGACTCTTTGGTTCCCCTTAGCCCTTTAGTACTTTAGAGTCTTTCAGCTTATCGATGTAGTTTTTTATGGCTCACACTTTGGTTCACTCTGATTGCTCTAATCAGCATCATTTCCAGCTGCAGCTGGCAGCTGTTTTTAGTGAAAAGCTCTGATGAACGCTACCTGCCCAGCACCAAACGGTATACACACGGAGGTACTGGCTAGGTAACCATTTTTCTTGGTGGATAAAAAAACTGAGCAAAGAGAAGAATGAAAATTGTACTTTCATTTAATGCGTAGCCTGAAACAGAAATTCCAATTAAAGCCGACGGGCCCTTGCAATTTGATCCGTACCGAACTTACTGTGTCCACCAGTGGTATATTTGTATTGTGCATTAAGGCAGGGACATGCAAAAATAGACCCTAAAAGGGACCTGAGCCCCTGTCTTTAACCTTAGATATGACAAGTTTCACAGTATAACATAATCAAGCTCTCAAAACCCTTCTGATCTAATGAGATATTGATCTGATCAAAGAATGAATGAAAGTATTACCCATCCATTAATGATGCCAGAAAGTGGCCCTATTGGGTATGGCTGAGTATTGGTGTGTAGATGTCTTCAGGCTGGGATGCTTATAAAAATGTGAAGTTTGGGGTAGATCTGACAATGTATTTTGATTTACAAAAATCCCTTGTTTTATTTTGAGACATTGAAATTTGCTATGCCACCGTTCAAAAGGAAGCATAAAGCTTCAGGAGGCTTGTTTATAAGTCACATGTAGGTGAAACGTACCGCGACTACTCCATCGACATTTTGTAATGGGGCACAATTGAGCCATTTTGCCACACCCATATGCAAGACCCATAAAACATGTAAATTTTCACTCATATGATTTATGTGTAGTTTCTTGAGTTTTCAAGCACATTTAGTCCCTAAAAAATGCCAATCATTTGTCATAATAATAATGAACCCTAACGTTGCTCAATTACTTCAGGTTTAACACACATAATATGACATAAACAATCTGGGTTTCCTTCCAGGCCAGGTAACTTGTTTATTTAACACTCATTAAGGGTTAATGACGTGTTCATTTTTTACAGTACGGCCATACAAGATTTAAAAGTGTTTATGGTATGAGTTAAACTCTGATCATCTGAAATGTAAAATTTATTCTTAGGTACAGTTTTCAGAACTTATATTTTAGTTAAGTACTCTCACTGTCCGATTACTACATTTCAGAAGCAGATTGTACATTTTACTGAACTACATTTATCAGACAGCTATAGTTTTTAGTTACCTTACAAATTAATACAAAATATATCGCCAGTTTAAGTATAATGCTGTTTACAAGATCTATGAATAGTCTAATTTAGCTCCATCTCAACCAGCTGATAGATTAAAAGACTGCTTACATGTTACATTGGGTATCAGTAATAAACATTCAATATTACAGATTATTATACTGCTGACAGCTGCCTTTCTGACACCAAAATGAACACTTTAACCTTTCATTGTTTGAGTGTAATGCCACTGATAGTAATGCTTTTGTACTTTTACTTAAGAAACTTTTTGAATGCAGGAGTTAGCTACTAATTTACTCAAATAAACAGTCTGACTACTTCTTCCACTGGTTAAATGCAGTTGCAGCACTTCTTGCTGAAATTTGAAACTTGAAATAAGAGATGCAGTGCCCTACAACAGTGTACAATCAATTTTATAACTCATCATAATCAATTTTACGAATGACAAATGGACGTATTCATAAGAATTATAGAGCAATGTTTTTGTAATGTGTAGTTTTTCATTTGCTTTTCATTTGAGAGTCCAACCCAGACCACAGCTTGGCCCCCCAGACACTTCCCAGAAGTCCACAGATGGCTGTGAAAAATATGTAAATATAATCACACTCTTTTACACATGAAGTCTACTCGACTCCAGAACATTCACTGCTGATTGCTCCCCCTTACTGTTTGGTCCCTTTTTGACCAAAATCAAGAGAAAAGCATCTGCATGGACAATCAGTTTCATTTCCATTTTTGAACAGTAATCCTGTCATCATCAATACTTATTTATAGATAAAATGATGCTGTCTTTTATCTCACTGATTTGAATTTGTTTTATTGCAGTAATAGCTCTGAGGGCGTTCTTTACTGTAATTATGGGTTATCAAGGTGTTGTTCATGGGCATTGTTGGCATCTCTAACGGACCCATAAAGGCGCTAAAGATTGCCATTCTGCAATCACTGAGATTATATGATACAATGCTTGCAAGTGTGTTGTGTTAATCAAACATATATGTACTTACAAAGCAAAGGAAATCAAGACAACAGCAGAGCAAAGAGGAGTGCTAAGCTTCTGTCTCCCAAAAATGAGCACACAAAACACAAAAAATGGACAGTCACAGTTTGGCCTGGTGATGGCTGAGGCAGTCTTTGAACCACTTAACCCAAGTTCAAGAACATGTCAAACTTATCTGCCCATTGGCAAGACACAGAGGCCCCACCAGCTTCAGAGCTACCGATTCACAAGAGATCCTGACCTCTGACCTCTCTGTAGAGAAAGAGAATTTTCCCTGGGAGATCTACTGAGTATCGCACACAGTCGGGTACGTATTTTAACAGGCAGCTCAGTTTAAAAGTGTATAGAAATGATTGAATTCAGAAATGGACCAAAAATTAAGGTATAATTTATGTTCGGTCAGCAGGCCTTCAGCTGCTGCCTCCCAGAATATTCTTTAAGGAAACAGCTGAGGTCTGTTCATGCAATTTCATAATTGTATTTCCTGTGTTCATTTTCTATTTAATATTTGTTATAATGTATTAAGGAAGATATCAGAATCTTGCATCTTGACTTGTTATCAATTGCTACATACACATGTTCAGTGCAGAAACAGTATCGTAAAAAAATGGTTAAAACTAAAATTCCTACATTCAAATTTTATAACTGTAAGTTTGGGAGTCTCATTAATATTATACTTAAGGATCTAAATAAAATAGTGATACAAACTGTCAGTTTCAGAATGTTAAATTATTAATGCATTAACCTGCTACCCTGTTAGCTTATGATCCCTTAAAATGAAGCAGTGCCTACTTGTGAGTAATTCAGTCCCTAATCATTTAAGCCACTACTGCAAACAGTGTATCACATTATTGTCTAAATGATTTTTTTTTAATGTAACAACACTTTTCTCTTAAATAAATATACTCTGATGGTGTAAATACTACAAATACAGGTAAAAGCAGTCCAAACTTTTGCAAATACTCTACAAATACTCATATATACCAGAGCCTCACAGCTGTGGCCATGTAGAGTAGTTTCCCCATAGCCAATGGAGTAGATGACACTGTAGTACAATAGATAATACAGGTTAAACTGCAGCACAGAAAGATCGGAATGATCAATGCTGTGAAAATTACCATGATTTTTTTTTTCAAATCAATAATTTATACTTGGAGATATTAGACCAAAAGCTTTTAAATTTTAGAGTTGGCTAGAAACAATTTAGAAACTTGTGAAAGACACATGATTACAAATATGACTGGATAAAGCACCACAATTTTCCTCCAATTCAGGGTCAAAGTTCACTTACCTACGGTACCTGCTACCAGACTTGCCATCACACTGTATGTAATAGATTTGCCACTGATAGAGAGAATGGGTTGAAGTGGTGTTGCCTTACCTCCTGTCTGCTTCATGGCTGAGTCATTTTATGCCAAAATGTGTGCTCGCTATGTTTTGGGTTTGAAGTCTAATGCTCTGCGGTGCAGCTCTATAAGAGGAGCAGCATGAAAACAGAACTAGGAGGGAGAAGGAGCCAGGCTGGAGAGCGCACGCTGCCCTCCTGGGTGGCAGTGCTGATTCAACAGCAGACAGACCCAGAGCAGGATCATCTGTCTCCATTATGGTCTCCCTACAAATCATCTACATTTCCCTCTTCTCCTCTGCTGCCCACAAGCTCATAAAGCTAGCTTTTCCATGCTGCTTTTGGCAAAAGGAGTGAGAGGCACATCCAGCGAGGTGTATTGTGGGTGGTCGAACGTTGTACGAATCAATGCATACAGACACACACATGCACCACATACTATTCAGTTTCAACAGGGTCCACCACAAAACTGCTATTCTTACCAGAATGATACATTTGCAGCTTTTACTTACAGCTGAATAAATGCTGCTGCGGGAAAACATACGTCTGGGATGTCTGCACTCCCCACGAGCCCTCTCTCAGCCCTCTCTCAGTGGAGACTGTTTGTGCTTGTCCCACACATTTCAGGCTGTCTTTGTTATGGAGCATTGGACTTACTTATTTTAGTAAGTTAAGGTGAAACGGTGATACGTGTTTTTTCGTTCATTTGTGGTAAACTTGATCGAAGCTTAAAGATGAGTTTACAGACCAGAAAAGGCTAAAGTCTAGCAATATTAGGGTGATATCAATTAATTAAAAAAATTTAGACAACAGAAGTTACCTTCTTTCTTCTGCTGTAGAAAACTTCACACAAGATCTTCCCCCTTGCCAGGCTTCTCTTTGTTCCCACAAGGCTGCTGTCTCACACATCTTCCCTGCTGTTCCCTTCTCAACCATCCCAGGGACACAAGAATGCATGTTCTTCAACATGCATTTTGACTGATGCACTAATTCAGATTCATTCAGACAACTTATCGACCTGCTGGATGCTCACACAGCAAGGCCAAAAGCCTTGCTGTGTGCAGGGTTAGAGATTGTGGCTGGTTATTGCACTGAAGGATTTTTTTCAGCAACTTCCGCACTTTATGTTGTATATTGTGATTACCTTCAGTGTATTTTCAATAAAGCTCAATGTGACTCAGCAGGTCTGTCTGAACTGCTACTACAAGTTCATAGCATGATGATCTTGTGGAAAATTTAACTGCAACTTAAAATGGGCTATATATATATATAATGGCTCCAGTAAAAACAAAAACACTGGCGAGAAGATGAAAAGCTCTTTGGTTGAATGTGAATTCCATTAAAAAGGAACTGGCAAAAGACCGAGCTTCAAATTCACCAAGAGAATCTTTTGGACACACTGAGCCACAGGAGGAGACTAACACTTCAGGCACACATTTTTCTCAGATCAGAGACGATGAAAAAAGTCACAGATTCTTTTCGGTTTAATTGATTATCTATCAGAAGAAAAATCCCTCCCAGGTGGTGTTTTTCTTCTATGCTTTTCTCCTTCGCACTCAGTACAAAACAGTACAAAACAGATAAGGAGATGGAGGTTCTAGTCTTTCTTTATACATGGAGTTTGACCTCTTTAAAAATATCTTTTTTACATACTATAGTATAAGAGCAAATTTTCTAAATCTTCCAACATCATGACCAACGCCAACTTATGCAATTTGTACATCTAGTATTTGTTTGGTGGAGACTACCGCCGAATGTGGTCTGAGCAGTCAGATCTTGATGCATCCTCGATGTATCTTGGGTGAATCAAACTTTTACCTAGAGCTGTCCGCTTGTGATCAGCTCACCCAAGATGCATGTTAGTGCCAGGTATAAACAGGGGCTAAGAGCCACCATAGGTCTGTGAGCTATATGCTAAAGTCAGGATGCTCACAATCACAATGTTAACATGCTGATGTTTAGCAGGTAATGTTTAACATGTTCATCTTAGTTTAGCATGTTAGCAAGCTACACAATGTAACATTATCCGAGTAGCATACAGTTTTTAAAATCCATCCTGTATCACGGATGTCTGAACAAGGATTCAGCGCACATCATTGTATCTGGACAAAAGAGATGACCTGAGTGATCAGAGTCAGTCTGCTAACACTGCAAATAGGAAAACTATTGTTAAAAAAGCAAATGATATCATTGTATCAAATTACAATAGTCATTTCAACTCAAGCAACCCAAGTTTTATCGCATGATAAAAGGTAAATTCTACAGTGACATAACAGGAAGTGTGTGCATACATGTGTCTGCATTTGTCAAAGTGGGAAACCAAAAGGTGTGACGGGGTCAAACTGTGAACTCTTCGAACTGAGCTAAATGACAAATTTAGGACGCAATCTAATAACCACAATTTGTAGAATGACACAAAGCAAGCGATTGTTACTTGGGAAATGAGATTTGTGTGCACACTATAAAAACATTTCCAGGGGTTAAGCTATATTTAGCTATTATCACCCCTGCAAAGGAAGTTATGTGATCATTCGTGTCCGTCTGTCTGTTGTCTTGCTTGTTTATTTGTCAGCAGGATTATACAAAAACTACTGAACTGATATGGACTGAATTTGATTGAGGGAAGTGTCATGGACCAGGGAGGAACCCAATAAATTTAGGGGCTGCTCTCCAGCATTTACTGGGAATTTGACTTCATCCTCCCAGGTGTGGTGTATGTTGTTTGACGTTGGTGTTGGTGGAGGTCTGCCCTCTACTGAGCACATTTTCTAGTTCTAGATGTGGATGGCAGTGTCTGCTGGTCAGGTTCACCACTTTGGTAGCGACTACAGTATTTCAGCAACTGTTGATGGATTTGATCCTCTGACTTTACCTCTTGAGCCTTCAGTTAAAATTTTAATTTGTACGATACTTTTGTTTATAACCAAACAATTACTAAACTACTGATACTCGAATCGGGCTTGGTCATATTTTGTGTCTAGCATGCTAACATGCTAACTGAGACAGTGAACCGGTTAAGGGTAATAGCGTTGTCACTATGAGCCAGTTAGCATGTTTATTTTAGCATTTAGCTCAAAGCAATACAGTGCCACAGCCTCAAAGAGTTGCAAGCATTACAGCAGACACTTAGACTTGTTCTAATTTATTTGAATACAGTATGAAAACACATCTGGTAAATGCTAGTGTCTTGCTTTGACCTGAGTGAAATATCTGATCAGTGCATCTCATCATCTGGGGAAAAATAAAATCTTTGAATGTGATATTTGTAGTGGGAAATCATGCAAAAGGACCCTGGTTGAAATTGAATCGTACAGAGTTCCATGAGGACAAAGCAAATTCAAGAGTAGAAGCACAAACATTAAGGGGCATGTGCTAAAAAAAAACAAATACAAAAACACATTCGAAGAGATGTTCTCTGACTTAAGGTTCACGGAGGTGATACAGAAGCTACAGATTAACCTCTGTTAATTGAATAAGACCTTGATCTGGGTTCTGGAGATCATGGCTAGTTGTCCATGAACTTCGCAGAAACATGATCACATTTGACATTGCACAATGATGATGGAACTAATTCTCCTTTTAGCTCACCTATAATCCAGAACTGCAAACACCATTTGTCACTTCCTTGACGTGAGTATCTAAATAGGTCTATCATTACTCAGGATAATGGCTGCCTGGAACAAAGCAATCCAACTTAGGCCTCAAAAGGCATATGAACGCACAGTGTAGACACACACAGCGAAACAGACATTTCTGTATGGCTGTTGTTGCTGTGAGCAATTACAGCACCTTATCTAATAGTGAGGATAATGAGGTTGCACAGAGAGCAAATTCTATCATGTTGGCATAATGAGATTTGGGCCCGTGTCTCGCGTCCTGGGGTCGAGGACAGGGACGGGGACAGGGACACACACCAACACACGCACACACACAGTTTTCTTATCTCCCCCCCCTCACGTCTCTGCCTGACATTCAGGGGAAATTGCGTTCAGGCTCAGTGTATGAAGCAGTGTGTGAATGGCTCTGTGGCTCTCCCCCTCTTCCTCTCTCTTTCCACCCCTCTGTTCCCCCTGTACCACTCTCCCCCTTCATGTTCTCCAACAACCCCCCTACCACTTCTGACAGGCTGTTTGATTTATGACTCCAATTCCCAGTGCAGATACATAGACACAGGCCACACTCCAAACTATATGTATGTATTTTAGTTTCCCCCACAGCCCTCCCCTTTCCTTGGCTACACTTCTCTCTCCCTATCTTTTACCCTGTCTCTATCAGTTCTTCTGTTTCACTCTGTCTCACTCCTTAACACACACACACATACACACACACACACACACACACATTTCTTGGGTGTGGTGATTGATTATCCTAGCAGGACTGCCTGGTGTATTTTTGATCCTTTTGAAATTTAATCTCTGTGAGCAGTACAGGGAGTGTCTCGTCAAATGTGTGAACACGCACGCGCGCACACACACACACACACACACACACACACACACACACACACACACACACACACACACACACACACACACACACACACACATAAACACACACAAACACACAAACACACACACACATGCACATACACACACACACACACACACTCAGGAGCTGGAAGAGAAGTGAACAAGTTTTGGAAAGGCAATACAAGCAAAAAGTGCAGGGGCTTTTTGGCACCATATTTCAAGTTTTATACACAAACAACTTCATCAAAAGTTAGAGGGTAAAATTGGTAACAGAACAACTTGCAAAACACAGTACTTAGCTTTGTGTACAACTGCTAGGAAAACTGAAATCTGAGACAACACACAGATTGCTGGCTGATATCCTGATGGAAGCCTGTGATCAGAATCCCAGGACCAAGACTGAGAGGTATTCGTTCATAAACCAAAGTCTCTGTCAAATTAAAGTCTTGACTTAATGATGGTGCCTGATAGAAAATAAGGAATAACCAGAGTTGACAGAGTTAATCCTAATGGGAACATGAGGTTCTGTACCGACAATTGTGACAATCCATCTAATACTATTCAAGCATATTACTCAAAACTACAATATCAACTGATAGTGGTGCTGGGAGAATAGGCAAGGGATCACTAAAGTCATTAGGAGTCATCCTCTGGGAAACATGAATGTCTATACAGAATTTCCTGGATATCTATCTGGTAGTTGTTGAGATGTTTCAGACTGTACAGAACCAACTGACTGATGTTGCAATCCTGTAATCCACTGGGTCTAACTGTGGCCTGCTACGATGCTCAGTAAATGCCTCTAAAACATAGGCTGGATGCTTCTTAACCATTGTGTATTTTTCTTTCTTCTTATAAGTGTAAAGTTCAGAAGATGTGAGTTGTTGTGATGCGGGATTTGGATTTGTTTAAAGGCACCTTTGTTGTAGCCAGTCAGCATAAAAACAGTAGAGTGTAGCGTACATAACTACTTTTGCTGTTGTGTAATCAGTGACATAATGTTATATTACTTGATATTGTGTTGTTATAACAAAAAATAAACAATGTTTATGTATGAAATTGGTTTTAATATCACAGCGATTCATCGGCTGAGCACATCTATTACCCAGAATAATATTGCTTGGTCAATGGCATCACATAAGTACAAGAAACCAACAAGGAAAAAAATGAAAGGACGATTGGCTGCAGTTGTTTATGGTAAGATCCTTGAATGTGACTATTTTATTATTGGGCGGGGGCTGGGGGGGGGGGACTAACTGTAATACAAATGGTCTGATGGTGGAATCATTACTGGAAGGGGAAAAGCTTGGAGGCAGAGGCGAAGGTTCAAGAGGAACATGCATTGCCTGAGCTTTTCTTTTGCTTAAGGGCAGCACACTTGAGCTGTGTTTGTTATCACCACTGCTTCTATTGTTCTCACTATTACTAACACAAAGGTTTTAAGTACCTCATCCCTGTTACAGTAGGTCTTTATTGTATGTTTAAATGATGATGTTCAGAATATCCTGCACTCTTGTGCAGGGTTATTTGTGAGCCTGATATGACAATTCATGGAAACAGCTAATTCTGATTGTGAAGTTTACTAGGAATTTAATAAATAACAGTGATGGTAAACGCATGTAAACACACTCAGCTGTTAGTGGAAGGGGAAAAGAAGATATAAGCTTCCTTCCTCCAGTCTCTGGCTCCACTCTGTCATTTGCTTTCTATAAATTGACCTGCAGACACAAACAGCCATGGTCGTGGATCATTACCCCCCCCTCTCAATCTTGGGTTTGTCTCTGCTTTGTAATAAATGATAAATGAAATGATAGAGCACTGTGTCTGTGTGTGTGTGTGTGTGTGTGTGTGTGTGTGTGTGTGTGTGTGTGTGTGTGTGTGTGTGTATGTGTGGGTGTGTGTGTTTGTGTGAGCAGCAACATGTATTGATGGCTGATCTGTGTTTAGTCCCCCAGGTCATTGATCATAAGCAGGCATTCATCCATAATGGGCCCTCTATCTGTCTGTCTCTCAGCGGGGGACTGGGACCACAATGAGACATACATGGATCAGAAACAAAAGGGACCATTACACAAAACCCTATCAATACTTACTCCTGAGAAACTACTTTCCTTCTTTTCTCGGGGGAAAGATTTGCTGGATGCCCAATTAGTTACAGCAAGACTCATTGATAGAGTTTGGTAAGGTATGTGCAATCACACTCAGCACCAGAGCTACTAACATTTTATTCATCTTATTTGGGGTTGTATGTTTATTTTCATTCACATATCAAGAATTATGATTTACAAAATGAAATACCTGCTATTTCAATACAGTAAATCATCTACAAAATTATTGGTAACATATAAAATAAGCTGAGAAGAAAGAAAGAAACTGTGTTTAGACAGGAAATGTAGTTTACTACTGATTTTCCAGGTTGTTTATGATTTATTTTCATTTAAGTAAAAGATGCCATTTGATATATTTACAATGACTTCCCCTCAAAACCAAACCACTTTTACCATAATTCCAAGACAACTCTAACATCAAGTGTAACTTGATGATGATGATCAACAACATGCTTTTTTGACAATACTGACCTTTGAGCAAAAAGAGAGTTGTAGTTCAACACGGAAGTTTAATTTGCTGTCTTGAATAAACTGTTTGAACTTATTAGGTTTCCATCCACCTGTTGTTATGTGCATTTTCAAAGTGCTCATTAGAAAACCTTAGAGGAAGAGCCAAAAATATGGAAAAAATATTGAAATATCACCAAAAAGGTATGCTTTTTTTAGTTTTTCCTTTTCCCATTGCTGTTGTGCAATGTATGAAAACATCAGATCTGTGCAAAGCTGACTGTAACCTCCCTCAAAGTAATATACCAACATTGTTTTCCACTGTTGGATGTTTGACTTGTGCCCTTTTAATTATTTCATCTCGCTGTAGCCTCTTCTACTGCAAAGGTTTAACAGCAACCAACTGGAAAATCATCACCAGCAGCTGTTTACCTTGACAAACCAACCCCTAATATTCACATAATGATAGAATGGATGAAAATATGCATTCATTTGCATTTTCATACTTGATTCTCTCAAAATGCAGGATAGATTTGTATTAAATTTGGATGAAAATCTAGCTAGTGTAACATTAGCTACCAAGTTAACTTTATTGTATGCTGGCAGTTAGCAAACTAGCTGAAAAAAATGGAGCAGTAGAGAAAAAGATTAATGGGGGACACATGGACGATTTCAGTGTTTATTTTTCTGTTGACCAAAGTCCTTGGAGTATTCCCTCAACATTCCCAACATTAGACAGTGAGTGGCATCATCTAACTGCTCTCAAGCTGAGTTTCTGTCCTCGTCGGTTTCTGTGATCTGCAGGGACAAGCCAACCAAAACAGCGATAGTACATCAAGAAACAGACTGTCGAACAGACGATGATCTACAGGTCACAGCAGATATGTGGACTGTGCATTATCATGCAGTCTCACGTTCAGCTGGTTAACCACAGCTAGAGCCAGGCACACACTTTCTCATGGTACTGTCTGTTCAGAGAGAAATCCTCATGGGGGGACGAGGAAGTCAAGGGCTTAAGCCCTAACTACTCTATATGTGTGTATGTGTGTACTTGTATGGTATGTAAGTGCTTTTAAGACTCTATTACACAGTCCATAACCCAGGCCAAGTTATTTCCAACATGTGGACAGACAACAACGGGAATTTACTGTAAGATGAACCAAGAAGATAAGTTAGTTCACATTACTCTTGACAGGAAAGTAAAACAACAGAGATGGCAGTTATGAAATGAAACATCAGTCATGTGTGTCCCCTTCATGTCAAACAATTGCAGTTTATTGTCTATATTTACACAACTAGGTTGCAGAGATCCAGTCGGATGAGTTTTTTGATGTCTCATATTACATATACTTATCTCTCAACAATTCTTTGGGCAAAAAGCAGTAGGCGTATGATGGTGGTGTGGTGGACTCAGATCCCGCATAAAGCCATTGCTCTGCTTTATCTCATCTGAGTACTCCAGAGACAACAGCAACCCGTGGGCCATAAATTCACTTCTTAGAAGGTTAATTAACCCAAATTACAAACTTACTTCTATTTACTGAGATACAGAAGTCCAGCCCCTTTCCTGACATTTTTTTTCAGCCAATGAAATTGCTCCGGGACAGACTCAAGTTAGACAGGCTTTAATGGAAAGAGGAGAGGGTTTTTTTGTCCTACGACATCTAGGAGGCGCTGTCTCTGAAATCTTCTATATTTAGAGGTATATTCATGTATAAAATGATTTGTTGTGATACAGGCCGTGGAAAGTCACTGAGCATCACATTTGTTGTATTTATCGAGTTTATTTTCCATCACTATTTTCCTGAGTGGAGATAAACAGTGGAACATATGAAGAATGTGTCGAGAATGGTGGGTCTGTGGCCAAATAGAGATTACATAAGTTAACCCATCTAGCTGCATGCTTGTGAACGTTGTCTTATCTCAACAAATAGCTAGGCTTGATCTTATTTTATAAATTTTCATTGGTTAAAAAAAATGTCAGGAAAGCGGTGGGACTTCCAGTGATAACTTGGCTTTATCTAATCGGAACATGTCAAAATATGATGAAAAGGGTGTTGATATTACTGTCTAACAACCCCTGTTATCACATGATTGAAGTACCATAATAAGGTAACATGAAAACAGCTGTGTTCTCTCCATTACAAATGAGAACACTCCATCTGTGGAAGAAGACCATGAGATAAGTGGGCCTTGAGTTGAGATTTTTTTTTTTCCTGTCAATCTTCACCAAAGTTAAGATAGAACTTTTGTACTCAAATTAGTTAGATTTTTTGTGATTTAGGTAAACTTGAGGCTGGTTACTGATCTACAGGTTGGTCTTGTATTCATTAACACTTGTTGACAGGATTGTTTTTGAGCATGCAACCCAACCATGCCAGGAGTGAGTCTTGTCTGTGTCAAAGAATAATATTTATAGTTTTTTTTTCATCCACACAATTGTACTTTTGTAGGTATAACTACAGATGTAGATACACTGACATGACATGTAAAAAAGGGCACTGTAAGCAATGTGCTTGGTAAACTGCCCCAGTGACAAACTCTTCACCTTGTTTGTGAATTTATGGAGAGTATCCATGTGAGTAAAAAGCCAGCTAAATGTTGTCTTAAAGAGAGTGACAGGTCCTGTACTAACCAATAGGTAAATGAACAGCATGAATGTGTTTATGACTGTGAAAGTCAGTGTCAGCCTTTTAAATATTCTGACCCAGTCCCCTATACTTTATCACTGATGTAGAGCCTGCCACAGAATCTAAATTACACCCCTCCCCTCTGAGCTTTTCTAGCACCTCCATCCCCTATCCGATCTCGTCTGCTCTCTTCTCACACATTTTCCTTTTTTTTTACTCTCCTCTCCTCTTCTCTCCTCTCCTCTCCTCTCCTCTCCCTTCCTCATCCATCTCCAGCCTTGGCCAGTCAGTGGCAGCTCCATTGATAGGGTAATCCAGGCCTGATTAATGACCCAATAATCAGAGGGATCCTCAGATCAATCATGGCTGTGATCAATAACCCTCGGCCAAGGCGATCATTAGCCTGCTAGAGTGTATCCTCTATTAGACCCACAGACCAAAACAAAGGATGTAGAAGAAAGAGAAGAGATACAGGGAGTGAAGGATGGAGGAGGGGAGGCAGGATGGTTTTTGGAGGCTGATAAGGAAACAGCAGTTTCTCTGAGCTGTGAAAGAGAAACCACAGAGTAAGAAACTGAATGATCTAATTCATATTCATGTGTAGGTTAGGAGACATGGGACTGTAGAATTCATTAAAAAATATCCTGACGTTGCAACAGGGGGACTTACCGGAGAGTTCAAATGTGTGTGTCACCACCACTGTGTGTATGAATGTATGTCATGCAGTGTACAGACATGCCCTTGTGTTTGTGGGTGTACAGTGTGTGAGTGTGTGTCTGTGTCTATATAAAAAAATGTCCAAGTATCCATACTGTGCCGTATTAGTGTTTGTCGGCACTTGTGTCTGGGGACGTGCCTGTGTGTGCTCGTCTGTGTATCCCGGTGTGTGTGTGTGTGTTTATATTTGTGAGTGTGTCAGCAGGGTGTGATGGTCTCTGATTTATGGACTGTGTCCCTCAGTGCCAGCTCTCTGTCTGCTCTAGCATGGAGGATGAATGGACCTCTGTCAGCCAGGCCAGAACCCTCCCCCTTCCCCCTTCTCCCCTCCACCCCCCACAGAACCCTCAACCCTCTGCGCCGCCCTTATTCCCTCCTCCTCTCTCTTCCTCCTCCTGTCTCTCTCTTGATAATCCTTTTGCAATTAGCCACAAACAAACTTAGACCGACTATTTACTTGTTACTATAAATGCTTTCTCTGACAGCTGGCAACATAAATGATATGGGTAAATAACCTCACACCAAGCAGGGGCTAAGTGATTCATGTCCATTAGAATAAGCCTGTCTGTTGTTAGCAGCTCAGTCTGGGACATGGACAACAGGGAAAATATTCAGCTGTGGAAAACCATCAGAACAGACAGTCAGGGTCAGAAGTTTCAATTTACTTAACTTATAATAACTTATAATTACTTATAATGGATAATTCTGGTTTATTACAAGCCAGATCTTATCTTCATAGTTTTTTTTTCAATCTTGCACTTTTACGGTTGACGATTGGTTAAATCTAAGATACTAAAGCAACTTATTGAAGGCAGGGCATGTCATGGTCGTAATAATAATAAACAGTATTGACCTTTTTGTAAAGATTAGGACATTCCTGGTAAAGTCATAGGCACTGAAATGCAACTGTTAGCATTACTTAATATCAGATCGTGTCTTAATTTGTGTGATGGTTTTGTGGTTTTACACTGTTTTACACTTTGTGCAAATTTTCATCCAAAGCACCTCACTGAGATGCAGGTAAAGCTGCAGCTATGAGGCTATAATACCAAATCCACCCCATTGTTTGTGAGAGGGTGCATTTGTGTGTTAATGACAAAGAGTGTGTGTGTGAAATACAGTGAGAGTTGGTATGCATGCACAAGCTAATACAATGCATGCATATCCCAATGTGTTTTTTCTTATGTCAGCATATATATAAATATAAATATAAATATATATATAAATATATATAAAGTTTTTTTAGTTTTCTTTTTAATGATTTTATGTATATATTCATATATTATGCAGGTGTGTGTCTGTGTGTATATAAAAAATGTCCAAGTATCCATACTGTGCCGTATTAGTGTTTGTCGGCACTTGTGTCTGGGGACGTGCCTGTGTGTGCTCGTCTGTGTATCCCGGTGTGTGTGTGTGTGTTTATATTTGTGAGTGTGTCAGCAGGGTGTGATGGTCTCTGATTTATGGACTGTGTCCCTCAGTGCCAGCTCTCTGTCTGCTCTAGCATGGAGGATGAATGGACCTCTGTCAGCCAGGCCAGAACCCTCCCCCTTCCCCCTTCTCCCCTCCACCCCCCACAGAACCCTCAACCCTCTGCGCCGCCCTTATTCCCTCCTACTATCTTCCTCCTCATGTCTCTCTTGATAATCCTTTTGCAATTAGCCACAAACAAACTTAGACCGACTATTTACTTGTTACTATAAATGCTTTCTCTGACAGCTGGCAACATAAATGATATGGGTAAATAACCTCACACCAAGCAGGGGCTAAGTGATTCATGTCCATTAGAATAAGCCTGTCTGTTGTTAGCAGCTCAGTCTGGGACATGGACAACAGGGAAAATATTCAGCTGTGGAAAACCATCAGAACAGACAGTCAGGGTCAGAAGTTTCAATTTACTTAACTTATAATAACTTATAATTACTTATAATGGATAATTCTGGTTTATTACAAGCCAGATCTTATCTTCATAGTTTTTTTTTCAATCTTGCACCTTTACGGTTGACGATTGGTTAAATCTAAGATACTAAAGCAACTTATTGAAGGCAGGGCATGTCATGGTCGTAATAATAATAAACAGTATTGACCTTTTTGTAAAGATTAGGACATTCCTGGTAAAGTCATAGGCACTGAAATGCAACTGTTAGCATTACTTAATATCAGATCGTGTCTTAATTTGTGTGATGGTTTTGTGGTTTTACACTTTTTTACACTTTGTGCAAATTTTCATCCAAAGCACCTCACTGAGATGCAGGTAAAGCTGCAGCTATGAGGCTATAATACCAAATCCACCCCATTGTTTGTGAGAGGGTGCATTTGTGTGTTAATGACAAAGAGTGTGTGTGTGAAATACAGTGAGAGTTGGTATGCATGCACAAGCTAATACAATGCATGCATATCCCAATGTGTTTTTTCTTATGTCAGCATATATATAAATATAAATATAAATATATATATAAATATATATAAAGTTTTTTTAGTTTTCTTTTTAATGATTTTATGTATATATTCATATATTATGCAGGTGTGTGTCTGTGTGTATTCATTTGGGGACGTGTTTGTCAGTCTTGGTCGGTATGCGTGTGTGTGCAACCACTCTCTGATGTGGCAGCCTGCTGTGTGTACTCATTTATGTGTAATGAATGCTTATGAGGGTAAACAGATGGTGTGTTAACATGGTAAAATATGATCTGCTGCCAGACAATATGGTGGCACGCTGGTGTTTACAACACACACATTACACCCTGGGACAGCAGAGCAGCTTTAGAGCAGCCGGCCTTTTTCTTAACAGTTCTGAGTGGAATGAAAATGCTTTCCAAATTCTTTCATCCAAGTTATTAATTTTCTTTCATGTATTTTCTTTGGTGATACTCAAATCTGTCAAACAGAAACATATTTAGGATCAAACAAGTTACTGGAATGGATCTCCCTAATGGAATAATCCACTACATTTATACATAACTGGATTTTGGTGACTCCAACAACGACAGCTCGTGATGGTTTTGCACTCATTTCTTGTAATGATTTAATGAACAACAACAGCAACACACTAGGTGTAGACTGCGGCTTCTCAGTATTAGTCCACCCTGTACAGCAGGTATGTTATCAGGAAAGATGGACTCCTTCATGAATGTTTGAAATTAACATTCAAGGGACTATTTGTAGACAGAGAGGGGTAAAGAATATATATATATGTATATATATATATATATAACTTTAACTTTACTGTTTAATTTCACTCCTATATATATATATATATATATATATATATATATATATATATATATATATATATATATATATATATATATATGCATGTATACACACACAGGGGTGAAACAAAACAGTAAAGATAAACTTGAAACAAAAACTTGAAACAAATAAGCTGAAAGACACTAAAATGCTCAGTAAATGTGGGTTCACCACTATAAGACCTTCACATTACAAGTTTGATCCATTGTTAATATAATAATAATATTGATTACTGCAGCTTTAAGGAGGTTTTATTTTAAGATTGTTTTTGCTCCCATCAATCACACGGGACATGTTTTGTGGCCCTGGCTGTAGATCTGATGACAGCTGTGGGGTTATTCGGCCAGTGTCAATCAAACCTGTTCAAATCACACACCCCTTTTCACAAGTCCTGATGAAGAATAACTGAGAACTTTTCCCCCTAAACTTCACTGGTGTTTATTTAATTATAAACATTAAATATTACAGACTAATAGTTAGGATTAGGAGGAAGTTTTCAAGGGCTTCAAGGTGAATTTCTACAGTATTTGTACAGTACAATTAACCTCAGTACCTGCAAAGCAGCAAAACATTTTCCCTCTTCTTGTTTTAAGTGTGTTGCTGCTGTTTCCGCACACAAGTAAATTCACCTTAACTTGGTTTACCCACATTTTCATGCTCACATAAATCTGCCTGCTGCTGATTTGTTCATATAGGTCATGTGTGAGGGTAGGACAAAGGATCTACAGTATATGGTTGTTCACAGTGTCACATCAGTCTACAGCCTATTGAGTCATGCATGGCATTAATATTGACAATTTACAGTTTACTTCCTAGGGTTGTCACCAAACTAAAATGGCTTATTCATTTTGAACGAAAAAGGAAATGTGTAAATATTAATTTGCTAAAAGTTTTTAAGGACAGTTAGCTGAATGAAAGCTCAGGTTGAAGGATAAGGTAATGCAGCCCCTTCCTCTGACCCATCCATGCAAACACACAATACACACAAACACGCAGCACACACTCCTCTGTGTGACCCCATGGCCCAGCTGTCCATGATGAACGATGACAGAGGTGTGACAGAGGAGGCCAGGAGGAGTCCCATCTATCAGTCTCACACACACACACAGACACACAGACACACACACACACACACACACACAGACACACACACAGACACACACACACACAAACACTCACACACACAGGCAATGACAGGTGGCTCTGCCCACTCCTTAGCCTCCCGTGCACTCTGCTAGACTAATAATATTCTCTTCTCAGTGCAGCTTGTATTTAGATTTTCTACAACCTCCAGTCATACAGTATACAACCACAACCTAGGTGGGTGATCATATAAAGTATTTAGTGTTGATTATTCCTGCATTAACCATTGCTCAGATCTCATTTTTGCCCTCTTCCATCACTGCCTGCTCCAAGACATATAACTCCCTCTGCCTCACTAGCTTCCTTCAGTATTAGCACTTAGTGTTTATGTCAAATGTCTTCTTCGTAGTTTAGCTTATGAACTCATAGATCTTCAGACAAAAGTAATTGCTTTCACACCACATCAGAGTTTCCTTGTAACTGGACCTGAAGATCCTCCTTTTTTCAAGTGTTGTATTTCTGGTTGTTTGGTGTCAGCAGCAGGGTTAAGGTGACACCTTTCACATCAGCCAAAATAAACTGTACTAACTTGGGAAATGCACCAGGGGTCGTTTTACAGAACCAAGCAAGTTAAATATGAAAGCAGCCTAAAGTACACCTTTTAGCAGCAGGACATGATCATATTAGCAAAGCAATCTTGTGATGAAACAGACACATTTTTAGCCTGGAACTAATCTAAAATTTTGGACCATTGTCATTCCTGATCACTCTCTAAAGATGAAATCCTTTTGGATAAAATTAATAAAACTTAAGGTGTAGATAGTCTTTCCCTATAAACCTGAAGTCTAAGTAAACACAACTTATGAGTATTGTAAACCCCATTAGTTGCCTTTATATATTTAATGACTGCTGTACTTTTTTTTATCCAAAACTTCAAAAAGCCCCACCCATACTTTCTGATTGGCTGGGTAATTTAATGCGCCCTCACCTCGAATAACCCCAGTTTAGCAACACATAACTCATGAGAGGCAAGTGGGACCAGAGACAATCCTGTCAGAGGATGACTGGGTATAAAACGGTTTGTCTTTGAGGGTAAATATTCCTTTATGTTACTTTTGCACCAGAGAGGCAACAGGAGATGGGTGTTTACAGTGATTTAAAATAGACAAACATCATGGCTACACAGACTTGGCTGGGCTGCACAGGCCTCTATTGACGGATGCCAACCCAAAACTAGTAAGGCCTGGATTCTGTCAGCAAACACACTGACGGAGAGAGCTGATGGACACACACACACACACACACACACACGCACACACACACACCCTGCCACCACATAATCTGGACAGATCTCACCCCATGTAGCATTTTACTGTGCAATCATCAAAGCACCATTAAATCAGAAGTGACTGCCAATAAAGGGAGGAAATTGCGGCAGGGATTACGATGTTTGCATGATAAGGGGTGTGTGTGTGTGTGTGTGCTAGGGTGGTTGATGGGGGGGGGGTCACAAGATTTATGTAGAATTTACTGTGGAGCAAGTTGTAAAGTGTAATTACAGGGGGGGTCTACACACCGCAGAGCCACAGCCCAGCAGGCAGACTGGCAGGAAGGCAAGGAGACAAGTGATCAAGGCCCATTCATCCTCAGTCATTCTGTTTGTCTCTTCTTCTTTCTTTCCTTCACCCTGTCTGTCTCTCAGCAGCTCCAGACTCATAAATCAGCGCCAACAAGTCCAAGCTTCCATGTCACAACAGCTGAGCCCTCTGACTTGAAGTGCTTCACGGGAACAATAGTGTGTGGGCGGAGACTGACCGGCTGATGTCTCCACAAAAAGACAAAACCAGAAAGGAGAACAGCCCTGTGACAGTGGGTAACTTTTTTCTTCACCAGATGTTTGTCATTGTTGGAAAAAAGTTCCTACATTTGTCTGCCAGGTCTTTTGTTTGAAAGCAGGGTACTGCTTTTGAATCGTTCTGCAACACACTACAAAAGTTGTTTATTGGTCTATTAGTATTAGCGTGACATTATTTTTCTGTAGTTTTGTTTTTTGAGTCTTGATTTTGAAGCATGTGGAGAAAACAAGGAGCTTTATTAAAACCTGTATTTCTGGCCACTTGGGGGCAGTGACAACAAGCTGTAAACAAAACACTAACGTATTATTATCTTTAAAAGCTAATGTGGAAAACTTGTTTGCAAATGCTTGCTAATTTACTCAGATATGAAGAAAATTATCATTCATTTGGAGTTATGTTTCTAGCTATCTGGTGTGTAAGTTCAATATTTACTCTCCATTTAGCGCCAACTCCTGAGCTAAATATCTGGCTCTTAGGCATTATTCGTGCAAAACTGACCACTGGAGTGTTTTTGCAGTCTGTGTTTATTTGCCCCAGACTGACACTGTACCAACTATACAGCAATTAGCTGTAGGCAGTGAGCAACATACCCCCACTTCTCCACCTCATCTCATCCATATTAATGTTCACCCACTTGAATTTTTGACTTTACATGCAGTTGTTCTAAAAAAATTTGTGTTGCATTCAGTCTGCAAACATCTTTATATTGTTCGCATTAGCATTTTGCACCGAAAGCAAAAGACACTGCTGTCCATTTCTATCCAAACAATAAGTAAGGCAGTAATCTGGATGTGCCATTTTAGGAGCAGTATAGGAAATTCAAACATTACCACAGTGACAAGTGAGTGCTAAAGAAAACTGTCATCCCAAATGTTATCACATCCCTTTTAAGTCCCAGAGTAGGAGTGGAGAGTTTGGGAGTTTGCCTCTTTGCATGTCTGCTGCTGTACGGGACACGTTGGTTTGTTTACAAGACATTTTGTGCTGATTCTCAGGGGAATGAGGGAGGAGACACTGTATGAGAGAGAGCTGAAGTGAGAGCAGCAATTTGCAATTGCGAAAATCCCTTGAGATTTATGTCAATGTTTACCATTCCTCCTCCAGCCCGCTGCTTAAAGAGGGAGCACTTGGACAATAAATCATCCCTTTATAAATGGATGGGATGCCGAGAACCTTTTGAACTGGGCCTAATTTGCCTGGTAGCTTTCTAAAGGAGAGACCCCCCTCAGTTAGTATATGTCAGGGGCCTCAGTGAAGTGCATTGGCATAGCACCAGATGTTAAACAGGGTGTCGTGTGTGTATCACTTTGTTTCTCCTTATCCCGTGCCTTCTTCCAAAAAGAAAAATCAAGGATTTGTAGAAGACACATCAAAACTGTCTGGTATGGAAGTCCAGAGCTACTAATACGAAAACAAAAATGGTCTTTTAATCAAAAAATCCATTTGGATATGCATGATGTAAGATAACATTATTTTCATCTGTCTAAAAAATTACGAGGTTTCCTTGGGAAACTAGTCAGTTGAAGTGGTCTTTACTTCCCCAGATAATACGAAGTGGCATTATAATCATTGATTCTTTGGAAAAAACATACCAGAATTTTTTTTTAGAAACACAGCTATGGAATAGAGTCTTCTGATTGATATATTTTAGACAATTAAATGTTACACAGTTCATATATCCTGCCAAGCACTTTTGATGGATGATTTTCAAAAGGCCTGAGTCTTTACCATTATGAAAATGGCCATAAAAAAGGGCAATTCCAATGGAATGTAATTGGCTAAAAGATAAAATCAGGACATTCACAGTAAAATTTTAAAGTTTTCTTTGCCTGTTCCTTATCAGTTTCAAGGAAAAAGTTTCATATTCAATTTCATTATCATTGAAACCGTTTTGTGCCTACATTAAGTACAGTAAAATTATATCTGAAAAAAGTATTTAATTTTAATTTTTGTCAGTGATAATGCATCAAACATGAAAACTGGATTATTAAATTAGAATTTTATCATACACCATGCATCCACACATGGAAAATATGTCTCAATTGAATTACTTCATTGATTTCACCCCCTTGAGATGAGCTGTCATGTTTAGGAGGAGGTCCTCAAAATGATGTAATGATTAAATTCAGTCATGCACACTTTTTTGCATTATTTTAATGTTTTAATTTTTCAGGTAGACAAAGGGCACTAAGGAGGAAAAAGGCTAATGATGCTACCAAGCAACTTTGGGAAGATTAGAAGACAAGAAGAAAATAGGTTTCTCATCATTTTATGAAGATGACTGAAGAATCACTGAAAAAAATAACCAAATAAAATCCAAATAAAATCCAAATGTCTGCAAAAACCCTTTTTATCCTTTTACAAGTTCCTCTAGTCTGCTCGTCAACCTGCCCATTGCAGGGTCAGAGAGGGATCACAGGGGTTATTTTAAGGTCAGCGTCAGTTCAAGAAGCCATTGAGTCCACCCTTCCTCCTCCTCCTCCTCCTCCCCCTCCTCCTGACACATGAATCATTTCTCTCCTCCCCCTGTCCTCCTCACCCAGGCCGTCCCAGGCTGCACATGCTGTTTTTCTCTGTTTGCTGTCATCAGTCACACACACACACACACACACACACACACACACACACACACACACACACACACACACACACACACACACACACAGTGAAGGACTGTTGGCCCTGCTGTTCAGTAATGTCACAACTGTCAGGGAGCTCAAAGAGGGAGAGAGCTTTCAACACATAAACATACAGGTAGTGAGAGAGACAGAATTAACCTGCTGTTTGTCTTGTCATTAGTCTACTGGGTGGCAGCTCAGGACTGATGCTACACATACACACATACAAACACACAGAGCTGGCATGTAGACAAAACAGCTGAGGCCAAAACTCTCTCCAAACACAGCACTCATCTGCTGTCATCACCCCTATTCTCACACCTCTACTCTCTCAACACACATACACACACTCTCTCTCTGTCGTTCTCTCTCTCTCATTCTCTCTCCCCAACACACACACACACAAACACATAAACAAATATAAAGATACAGTGTTCCAATAACAACAGGCTTAAGGAAGCCGCCATATTTGGCCGATAGAGCTCCAAAGGGCAGGTCTTTGTGTATTGTGAATTCCTGATGTTGTTGAATCCATCTCACACAACAAGCAGCAAACATAACACTGACTTATCATTATCTTTGACGTTGAGCTATGATAAACTTGGTAGAAAACTGATAGTGCCACATTCAGTAGACGGAGTAAGATCAGCATTTATTTTGAGTTGTGATTATTTTGACCTCTTGAATAGAAGTACAATACTCACTCTTCTTTTGTCTCTATTTTTTTTCCTCTAACAACTCTGGACTTAAGCTGCCAAAGGCTCTACTATGTTCACCAGCCAGTTGCTAACTTGGGCTGTGTGTCTTTGGTGCTGAGCAAGGCAGGTTGACTAAGATTACCAGAGCTTTTTCACTGAAAACAGTTACTCTCAGAGCAGTAAGACTGAGGCAGAATGGTAAAGTTGTGAAATGTAAATCCGAAACAACACACAAAAATTCACCAGAGCCTGGAGAACCTACAAAGTTGGGTGATAATTCTCTGTAGGTTAGTCACATACAAGTAGTGATGTGAACTACTGTCGAAACAGAAGTCTTGATTATAGACTCTTTAAAGAACATGGGCTAAATACGATTCAATCAATCAGTTCTTAAAATTATGTGAAACTGGATCTTGCCAGAAGGAAAACATCGCTACATTCAGAACTGAGGTGCTGTATCTTACCACAATAGAACCTTGAAACTAAACGTACGTTCTGTTGAAAGACAAAAACGAAAAAGACCATGAAACCCTTTTGCATCGCCAGAGGGTCTGGATAATGAATAGTCACTGGGAAAACATGTGCTGCATAGACAACTTTTATATCGTCTTTCGATTCAGTTTCAGTGTAAAACATGTTGTTCTTTCTTTTCTTTGGGTTTGGAACCATCTACAGCATGTGGTTTGTAGCAGTGATTTGTTTTTCTTTGGAACTTGAATGTCAACTGCCTAAAATCTTTATTTATATGCGGTGTCATTGTGTCATGTAATCTCATGCGGGAGGGACCACTTCAGTGGTATGACCCGAAAAAAACAAAAAACAAACAAACATTTATTTTTATATTCAGTGTATGGTATTAAATTATTGGAATGTGTTTATTTAAACTTTAATAAATCCTTGGATTTTATTTGATGTATAGTGTTTGAAATTTTACCTTGTGATTCGGAATAGTTGGCATCTACGTGGACAGAGTTTTCACCTGATTCGTCTGGTTGTCTACTTTAGCTGATGTCTATGCAGTGTGTGCTGACACTCCAGCGGTCTGTCAGTAAGTTTGTGCAGTGATTTTGACTTAGTTTCCTTGTTTGGTGGTGCGGTCACGCTCGCTCCAGCTGATTCCAAAACAGGGAACGAAATGAGGAGTCAAATATCTCCTTTAATGTTTCATTGCAACCAGATCCTTTGTATTCAGTGCAGCATTGCTCAGTAATATTTCCCACCACTGCCTAAAATGTTACCCAATGAAGCATAGCTTCATAAGTCCTAATCCAGAGACACTATGCAAATTTGGTTCAGTGTCTTGCTCAAGGATACTTGTGACAAAAATGCAGAGATCTCTTCCTTCTCTCAGTGCTAGTCTGCAGCTGAACACCCTTGAACATGAACCAGTAAGGTGACACGATGATGAGAGGATAAATGTAACAAATAAACTTGTGTCCCTATAATGTTACTCTCAAATAAAGAAATACCAGTTTTACTGCCTGACTGTCTGTCTGATTGATTGTCTGTCGGCGAGGGTATTCTGTGTCTGAGAGCGATGCCAGGAGACAAGGCTGCGACATGAACATGATGAATCCCACACTCATTTAATTGCTGTTTTACAGTTCAATGACAGCCATCAGCTAAATAAGCTGTCACACACACAATGTAACGTCTGACTCGCAATTATTTTACTGAGGGAAAGAACAGTTGGGTTTTTTTTTTTCATATTCCTGGCTCTCAGAAAAGTTTAGTGATGGCTATGTCCAATATGTTAACAGAAGGTGCTACTATACTAAAGCTGCAGCTAAGAAGAGAGGTCCTATTACCACTAAATGTATAATGATTCACTTAGACAAGCAAAGTTTTTACTCACATACCTCACATACAAAATTCCTGTACTTTTTTTCTCTCTTTTTTTTTAAGTGTTCAAATTAATGTTGGTTGCTTTCCAAAGCAGTTACAACACCTTATCTTATGCAATGTTGTAAAAAAAGCTCCATTAGTTTACAAGTGTTATGGCAGTGGGAGACAGTGTAGATATAAACTGTGATTACAAGTAAAGATGTCATGTTTATACACTGAATAAGCATTTCAGATTTATATAACGGTTTTGAATCATGGCCTGGATAATGCATTCTCATTTACTTTTTGTCTCCTCTTTTCCTATCGTACATCAGCCCTGCAGTATTGTTGACTTTGTCATTGTTTACACTCAGGCTCCTCTTTTCATGATGGTGAGAAAAACAAAATGTCATCTCTTTCCTCCAACATTCGTTCACAATTATTATGGTTCACAAAAACCAGTTTGGGGGTGAAAACTATTCATGAAATCTGTGAAAAAACAAAACTCAAATAAGTTCAACTCATGAAAACGACGAATTCCTTTTTATTTAATAAAACTTATCTGAAATTGAAATGTTAATTTAGGACCTAAATACAAACCACTAATGGCTGTAAAATCACATTCACCCCATTGGAAACCTTGGGACCTTTGGGGTCATGTGTTTGGATGGACCAGCTGGATCTTAGAGGAATTTTTCAGCTCTGTTTACAAAACACTCACATGCTAATTCAAATACGTATTTTTCAAAGTAACATTCTGTTTTATACACTTCACTTTATTACTGTATGGTTTTCTGGACATTGGTATGTTCTGGCTGCTGTGTGTCTGGGACAAAAACTCCAGCCATAAATCTACACACAATGCCAAGACCAAAGGTGGAACCCAATATAAGTACATTTACTCATGTACTGTACTGTAAGGACAAATGTGAGGTACTTGCTGTATACTTCTACTCCACTACATTTGACATGGAAGTAGTATACTTTTTAATCTATTAAATTTATCTTTTAGCTTATAATGTTAAAGATAACCTAACAGTATATACAAGTAGAGCTGAAACGATTAGTTGATTAATATTTTTCTTTTACTGTGCGGTACTAGTACTTTTACTGAAATAAAGGATCTGCCTAGTACTTCCTCTTCCACTGGCTAGCAAAATGGAATTTGGTTAATTTGACCAACTCAGATGGCTTGAGGACTCATGATACGTTTGGCTTTGAGTGCATTTTTGACAATGACTGTGGACTTTGTTTTCTCATTTCTTACAGGGTAGTTGCTCTGCAAAACTGGATTTATACATATCAATATCTATATATGTATATACACAGTGGAGACCAAAATTCTTAGACCCCTTTTTGGATCCCGCTGGATGCATGAGAGCAGGTAGAAAGAGGAGGAATAATCACCGGGACCAACATACATATGGCATGTTGGAACTGTGTTTAGAAATACTGAAAAAAATCCAAAGCAAACTTTTAATTTGAAATGGTGAAGCATAGAGTAACAGAAAATTTCTGAGTAGAGCCATGAACCAGAGTTGAACCCCAGACATTTCAGCCATGTACCTTTGTGCTCTTTGAATAATCATCACTGTTCAGCAGAAACACTCAAAATGTACAAGTTGTCTGTGAATCTCACCTCACTACCTTGCTCCACATTGGGGGTGGGTGTTTGAGAGGAGGAAATGAGAGGAGCAGTAGGAGGAGGAGGAGGAGGAGGAAGAGGAGAGGAGAGGGGACGGATTGTCATAGGAGTCATCAGTAACTGTCGCCACCGTGCTGCAGGCTTAATTAACTAGCTTGCTCGTTAGCATTGCTGCCCTCTTTTCTCTCCCTCCCTCTCCGCTCGCTCGCTGCTCTGAATAGGAAGGCCTGATTATTCTGCGCTCCAGTCGCAGCCAATTACAGGCTCCAAATGGAACAACATTAATCAAATCTTTAGTATGGTGGCAAACTCAGAGGTATCAGATTGCAGAGGGACGCAAAACTAATATGTCACTGTCACTGGCGGTTGCACAGGCATTTAGCAGCTAGCATTAGGGAGACGGGTGAGACGGGCTATCGCCTGGGTGTAATATGGAGCCTGATCTGGAAACCATTAGCATGACATAGCAGTAGAAATGCAGAGCCAGTCCTCACCCCACTCTCATTTTTTTGCCCCCCCCCCCCCCTCCACACCCACCCCTTACCCTCGTCTCTCTTCTCCTTCCCCTGTTCATTCTCCTCAGCAGTCAGAAAGGGAGAAGAAGGATACATCGGGGGAAGTAAGGGAGAAAACTGAATGAAAAGAGAAAAGGAGACGTGGAGGGTTAACAAGAGGTAAATAGTAGGAAATGGAAGGGACAAAGAAAGGAACGGCGAGGGCTTTCCACAATCTTTAGACAGGACAAGATAAAGGAAGAGAAGAGACATTTTCTGCCAGCGTGGCTGAGGTGAGTGTTGCTGGATGAGAACACCCAGAACTAAATACTGCCATTCATAGTCTGGCCTCCCAGAGAGTGGCACTGGATCTGGAGCAGGAGTAGCACACACAAAGGACCATGACCCAGCAAACCATGTCTTGCCACCTCACTGGCTTCCCAGGGCTTGGCCCCAACCATCAAGCCACAGTCAGAGCCATCCAGAGGACACCGCTGCATAATGGCCTCATTAGGACAAATGATTAAAGCCCAACTGAAATGTGCTAAATGCCTGTGTCACTGAAGTGGCCTTTAAACGGGCATAAATAAACAAGAGTTATGCTGAAGGTTTGGGTGTGCACCCTGGCAGCATAATAAATTACAGGGTAATGATATTAAAAGCACAGAGTCGTTAAGATGCCAAGCGGAGACGCCATAAATCCAGACGCGGGCTCCCACTGGCTGTCCCCACGAAGAGTAATTAAAGCAGATTTATGAGGCGCATTACATCAGTGCTAGATAGTTCATATATCGGCCTCCTTTATTGGACAGCCTGACAGGCGCCAAAAAATATTGTTTCGAGTTCCCCGGCCCCTCACAGCCGAGAGGCCTCTCCCAGCACTCCATTTTTTGTTGTGTCAGTCCTCTGTGGTTGTGATGGATGGACCGATCCGCTCCTCCGTCGCTCCCCACGCTTGTTCAGCTCCCACCATCCTTCCTCAGTGGGAGACTTGTGACAGTACCAAATAGCTTTATCTTCACAAAGAATCTCCTCCAACTCCCTCCCTCCTTTTCTCCTTCTCACCAGGACAGAAACAAAGAGCACAGACAGCACAGATACAGGTGTAAGGCCTGAGATGGACGGGGACGGGGGGCGGGGGACAGGGGGCAAGAAAGCTAAAGAATGAAAATGAGTGGAGGAATTACAAACAGAAAGATAAAGAGAGACATTCTTACACGTCTGAACCCATGTCCTCCAGGATTAGATGAACATGTTGATGAACGTTATTTGCAATGTATAATTGTGCACTGCTTCCCCAGTTACAAGCTATATAAAGCTCTTTTGTTACTACACTGACTTACAGTGCTCTTAAAATGTTAAACTGTTCAGCACAATGCAATTTTCTTTAAATGGCTTCTCAGCTCTGCACAAGTACCTTAGAGTTACAGTTACAGCCACCACCTCGGATTTGAGACTCCAAGCATCCTTTCTCTTTAGTTCATAGCAAAAGCACAACTGCTTTACAACATGTTTCCAGCCTTGTGAATTCATACAGTATAGCTTTGCAATTCTCTTTGGATTGCTGGTCATTGGGTCAGTTAGGAAACACTTGGACTCAGCATTTAGGGATATAGGAACATTTGGAAAAACTGGGGATAAAATATAAGAATAAATAAGGACCAGAAAACAAAAACTGGGCACTATTTTGGGCCACCAACTTGTTTGTATTTCACGGGTTTGTAAAATACAATAGAAATGCAAGACAAACTAGTCACCAACACCAGAGAAGATATTAAAAGCTCTGGTATGGACGGTCTTAGGTAACTGGTTGTCAAGTTCCAGGGAAAACCAACATGAGAATGTGCTGTTAGCAAAGCACACAAGCTCTAAGAAAAATTTCATTAAGTGACAAAAGAGAGTGAGCTGGGAAACCTTGTTCAAACCAAGGGCAGAGTTCAGCTTTCCAAATTATTCCACTACACTATGATTCAAAGAGCATAGAATTGATATCCTCTCTTTTTGATATTCTACTAAAAATGATTTTCTTACTGTATCTCACCTTATTCTTATTGAAAATACATAAATATCAGAGAGACAGACATTGATCCCTCAATGTCTAAAGTCAGCTGTTTACTTCTCAAATGATTCCCACATCCGCCACAGTGCCTCTTATCAACGGCCCTAAAAAGTCTTAGAATCTGTAAAGGACCTATGTGTTTCATTGGGCATTAAATATACACCAATCAGCCACAAGCCACAAGAAGTTTGGGCACCTTTGGTCAAAATGTTACTGTGTATAGATAAGTGAGCAGAATATGAAGATGAAACATTATTTTCAAACCTTTTAGAAGGGGTACAGCAAACTGATTTGCAAAATTATTTGTTTCAACTCACAGTCTTTGAGGCTTTTTAATTTTTGCAAAGCAGTGTGCTTTGGTTTTTTCTGTTTTTTGGACTTATTGATCACAAAGCTAAGTACAAGTCAAACCTCTCTCCTTTTTAATTTCAAAGCTTAAAGACTCTTAACCTCTACAAAAAGTGCTTACAAGCTGTGAAACTTGCCAAAGAGGGTGTTACTAGGTACTTTTGTGTTGGGCCATTTTGCTTTTTTGTTATTTTGAAATTGTAAACGATGGAAATATTAAATAAAAATATAAAATATTAAATAAATGTGCCACCTTTACTCTACGCCTTCTGGAAATCAGTTCAGTTATGCACAGTTACAGAAATCTTGACCAGTGGTCTTTGTCGTGCTACTGTATGTAAACTGTATACATAAACTGATCAGCCACAACATTAAAACTGAAACTGGATTTAAAGTTATGGCTGATCTGTGTATGTGATTCTGTCCTTACAGCTATACCTATCCCCATAAAAATAAACCCCATACATATAGATTTACATAGTTGTACATGCTGTAGTGGTTCAGTGGTTATGATCTTCTGTATATCTCAATAAAATCACTGTACTCCTTAACTGCCCCCACAGGAAACACACTCTGAGAGCCAGACAACTTAATTGGTTCGGCTGCATGTAATTTTAATAGCTCCTGTAATTAGGTTGCTTATTATAAAGAATCTAGTCATAAATCATGTGAAACAGAGTTACATATACATTTCCTGTCATTACAAAATATTCTTCCATTGCTGTGTGTGTGCGCCACTGAGAGTCACATGCAGGAAACCTGAGCATTGTGCTGTGCAAGACTGGTCTGAAAAGAGAAGAAAGAAAACAGGAAGGAGGAAAAAAAGAACTAGAGGCTCTGATGTTAATGATCTTTGGCACTTTTATTATCATTATTAATTAGTGCTTTTCAAGCAACACATTTAAATCAATATGAAGGAGTGAAACAAATTTCAGCATCCATTCGGATCAATGTGGGGGAGTTTTTATTCTTCCGTTTTTTTAAAAATCTACATTAATGTCAGTAAATCAAACCCATTACCATGGACCTAGCAGGTTGGAAGACTGCTATGATTTCTAATTGGAAGGACATGAAGCGACTAGCCATTAGCCTTCCCTTACATGCAGTGAGAGCACATTTGTGATTAAAGTTTTTCTCTTTTACCCTTCTCTATCCTCCTTGTTCATGAGACACCAGAACACAGCTCCCTTGAAAACACAATGTAACACATATTGGACATGCTTCACACCTGTGCAGATACAAAAATCACAGCTACGAGACCTACAGTTAAATGTGCTCACATGGACACTGTACAAACTGTACACGTATAAACATGCATAAATACACACACACACCCCCCTGCTGTGTGTGCCCTTCTCTCCACAGGTGTTAGCTCTGGTGCAGCATCGCCCTCTCCCCACAACCACCACGGCCAGTTCGGAGGCTATCTGCACACCCCTCATCTCTGTCCCCCTAAATTAACCGCTGTGACAACTGTTCCACCGGGTACTCCATTGCGGGGGGGGGGTTAATGTGTGTGACTGTTTGTGTGTAAAATATAGTGGGGGGTTGGGTTGGGGACCTAGCCAGCAGCAATGAACGTCTACTTTGTCCTTTAGAATAATCGGCTGGGGCTATATTTTTTTAAACATAGCATGGCCCTCATTAATATCTGATGATGAGTACATTCATCAAAGACTGGTTCTTTTCAGCAGGGCATGTCGAGCAAGTTACCTGTTTGGTAACCTCAGTGGGCAGTGGGGTAGAGGGATGGGGAGTGGAGATATAGGTACTGTATATATACTGCAGAGAGGGTACACACCTTTATTCATCTTCCTAGAATAGCCTAAAAACTGGGAGCTTTAAGTGAAGTTGTGATTATGTTGTCATTACACATTTGTAACACACTGTTAAAAAAATTGAAAACAAGATGAAAGAATGACTTGGTAAAAGTCATTTTCTATTTTAGAGAAACCTCATGTTGCCCACTCCATTCTTCCATCCATCTATTTATGTCCATTGTCTTGGTAAAAGGACTCCACTTATATAGGGTTTTTTTTAAACCTGAGAATAGGACAAAGCACTTTATAGTTGGGTTCAGTGTCTTGCTCAAGGACACTTCAAAATCCAGGCAGGGAAAGCTAAAGCTAAACCTCCAACCCTACAATCAAAGGATGACCTAGTCTACTATTCTTGGTCTGAATCGCGGTTGCAGCAGGATCAACAAGCCAGCTGAGATCTTTTTTTAATATACTGCACATCAGCAAAACTCGAAACCCTGGTTAAGAGTGCTGGCTGTGTCCTGAACTGTCCTCCAATTCTGTAGAGGTGGTAGGTGAGTGGGGATGTCTGCTAAACTGTCATCAATTTTAAACAACACGTCTCATCCTCTGCATGGGACTGTGGGGGCCATTAAGCAGCTCCTTCAGCAACAGGCAGCTACACTAACAGTGTGAGAGTAAGAGAAAGGTCCTTTGTCCAGACAGCAGTCACACTTTTTAACATTTGCAATGTAACACTGCTGTTGTCTGTCAGGGTTCCAGCCACAACCTTCCAGGGTTTTGTGTTCTCGCTCTCACTGTCTCTCCCCCTTCCCCGTTTTGTTATCACCCCAGTGTGTGTGTATGTGTGTATGTGTGTTTGTGTGTGTGCGTGTGTGCGTGTGAGTGTGTGTGTGTGTGTGTTTTTGTGTGTTTGTGTGTGACTGGCTCACCTGACCCAGCAGCTGCTGAGGAGCACACCTGCATCCTATCCAACTAATCACCACTCCCCAATAAAACCTCGCCTGCCCAACTTCTCTGGTGCCAGGTTGTTCTGCCATAGTGGTATAGACTCTTTTGGCCCTTCACTGTTTCACTAGCATTTTCAGAATTGACTTTCTTGCGACTAATATTTCGACTTCTGTGCTTAGATCCTTTGTTTGCTCCTCTGTGCCGACTGCTGTCTCCAGTGGTTCCATCCCACCACCTACAGAGATCTTCTCTCAGCCTCCTGTTTCCACCCTCCATCTCTAAGACCGGCTCCATGCTCTCCACCACCACCTGCCCTTCTCCCATTTTACAATAAACCATCTTTAACCATCCCTTCTTCAGCCTCTGCCACTGGGTCCAACATTACAAAAAAATGTACTAAAACAGTGGTCTCTGTCACCATCACCCACCATGTATACCATCACAGATACTTAGCACAATATATCTCAGGTAATAGATCTTATTTATTCATTTATCTATTTGTCATGTATTTATCATCATATTTATCTTTTGTTTCACGTGCAATAGTACTTTAAACTGTTTTTTTCTTTCTGTACAGTTATCCGATTTCCAGTGCAATATTTTAGTACACTGCTACAGACCATGTATGTATTACTACTGCAGGTTATATCTGTATATAGTTCATATATTTTTTTTAGTCAAGCACTAAATCTTTTTCATCTACTTCCAAGCTAGTGTAATAGATGAGTTTTCCCTATGGAAATAAGGTTTTGTCTCATCTCTCTCTCATCTTCCTACCCATATCCTCTAGTTCCTGTTGGGAGCTTCCATAATGTTCCCAGGCTAAGAAGGATATGCCATCTCTCAGTGTGTTCTGGGTTTGCCGTGGGATGTCGCTACAATTGGACGTGCCCCCGCTACCTCAAAGGGGAGGTGTCCTGGAGGCCTGATCCAACCCTATCTCCAGACCAGAGCATTGATATTGGAAAAATCTGCAAAACTGATGATCACATTAGGGTTATCCACTGTTTAAAATAACAGTTCTCTCCACAGTATCTCCACATGGATAGAGCTTGTTAATCAAAAAACATTTGGTTAAGCTTATGGGTTAACAAATATAGTAAAGGTTAGGTTTGGGGATTAGCATTGAGGTAGTGTTAGGGTAGACTAACTCTAGATGATAGATGGTACAATAGTCAATATTAAGTCTTGGATTGTGACATAACAAACTCCGGCCTCCTGCATGGACGTTTGATGTGTTACCAGCCCATTCAGTACCCCTACCCCAGACTCTTATTTTCCACTATGCTTCATAAAGGAAACAACACTGTACATCCAGCATTTTAATTGGCATTGGAACTAGACATTAGGGGCTGCAGATTCATCCATTATGAAAGTACTTCCAAAGCTAGTGTAATAGATGAGTTTTCCCTATGGAAATAAGGTTTCGTCTCATCTCTCTCTCATCTTCCTACCCATATCCTCTAGTTCCTGTTGGGAGCTTCCATAATGTTCCCAGGCTAAGAAGGATATGCCATCTCTCAGTGTGTTCTGGGTTTGCCGTGGGATGTCGCTACAATTGGACGTGCCCCCGCTACCTCAAAGGGGAGGTGTCCTGGAGGCCTGATCCAACCCTATCTCCAGACCAGAGCATTGATATTGGAAAAATCTGCAAAACTGATGATCACATTAGGGTTATCCACTGTTTAAAATAACAGTTCTCTCCACAGTATCTCCACATGGATAGAGCTTGTTAATCAAAAAACATTTGGTTAAGCTTATGGGTTAACAAATATAGTAAAGGTTAGGTTTGGGGATTAGCATTGAGGTAGTGTTAGGGTAGACTAACTCTAGATGATAGATGGTACAATAGTCAATATTAAGTCTTGGATTGTGACATAACAAACTCCGGCCTCCTGCATGGACGTTTGATGTGTTACCAGCCCATTCAGTACCCCTACCCCCAGACTCTTATTTTCCACTATGCTTCATAAAGGAAACAACACTGTACATCCAGCATTTTAATTGGCATTGGAACTAGACATTAGGGGCTGCAGATTCATCCATTATGAAAGTACTTCCAAAGCTGAAACTATTTTTCTTAGCCCTTGAAAAGTGGGGAACATTTTATTACTGGGAGAACTTGTTCCCCTCTAGTTTCCCCTGTCCTCACTCAACAAAAGGTCACCAACTGCACGTCTTATCTTCTAGTAGCTTTTCACCCAGTCACTTTGTGTGTTTTAGAAATGTTAATTATTTTCTCACCTTTGACCTTAACCTGGTTTATACTGTAAGTAGTCAGCTATGGCTTAGTCAGTGAGGAGGAAGATGAATGTTTTTCAAAACACCTGCAAAACCTAATTTTGAGTTGTTCAAGGTTGTTACTACGTGAACATAAACATACTGTAGCCTCTACATTCTGCAGGTGTTGACTGAATGTTGACTGTGCATGAATCTGTATATGTGTGTGAAGATGGATCTGTCCTAGCAGGCTTCAGTTTGATTAGTGTATGTGTATGTATATACAGCAGTTGTGTTTCTCTTATGTTGGTTTTGAGGTTTATTTCACTAGCTGTGTAGATTTTTAATGTTATCTAAGGATTATGGCACAATTTTATGGGAGAGACGGATACGGCAGATGCGTGTATGAAAAGCTGCATGTCTCTGTCCCTGTCTGTGTGTCTGAACAGGCGTAGAATGAGAATGAGCGCAAACAGCAGTGTGCAGTCAAGAGTAGCACAGCCACTCCATCACCGTGATAGGCCTTGTCATCTCTCTCTTTCCCCTGCTCTCCTACTCCCGCACTTTCTGTCTCTCTCCCCTCCACTCCCAATGGTAAGGATGGGGTGTAAAGATCACTCCTGCCTAATTCATCACCCGCCCCCCCTCCACAGCCCTGTACAGTCATTAGCTACATATACTGACACAGCACCCCAGCCCACACCCTACCCTCATTTATTGTCTTTTTACAGCAAGGAAGCAGCATCAATTAAGTTTAGGTGAAATTGCTCTGTGTCCCTAGGATACACAAGGGGAGCAAGAGTGATTTAGATGTATTTTTGATGTTGGTGTTGCTACTGTGTGAGTGTTGATAGGCCAAGTTGCTGCAGCATTGAAAAAGGCCCTTTTAAACATTGTATTAGCCTTTTGAGTGGTGCACATCTTCAGGAGACAATGGATGGATTTGCTAAAAGGGGGGATCCAATGTATGCTGGCGCTATGGATGGCACACATTCCCATCATTGCCCTCAATAATGATTCACCAGCCTACTACAATAGATGATTGACAACAACCAATTAATGTAGTAATAGATAAGGTGTATTAAAGCTCTTATGACATATTGACCCAATTTGCTTATTGCTGTCCAATATTTTCCTTATTTATTATATTATTTTGTCTGGTTTTACTACCATCTGCTGTGGAACTATTTGCTTTTCTTCTCGGTTTTCAACACATTTGTAATTATCCGTGCCCAATGAACACTGCTCATATGGATGGAATTCAACTTAACTGAATTTCAATTAATTTGGGTATAAAAAGCTGAGGCAAGTGTTCTAAAAAAGCAGGTAGAGCTGAGAGAGAAAAGGAGGTCTAATTTCTAAACAATGGAGGATAATGGGGACTTATTAACTCCGTCTTTTTGTTGTCCCAGCTTCACTGAAGTGTATGTGGGTTGGCCCGGTTGCACACATGATGCTTGAGTTTCAGCCAATTTGCCTAACTATAGGAGGGCCAAAGAGCAAGGAGGTTACCTCTTCCCATGTGAATTTAGTGTATATATCTCATTTTACAGCTATATCTATGTCAATATACTTAATCGCTCTATTGGATGTGATCTTATAGCTTGATGAAAGACTAATTGTTTGTGATATCAGAGGTTGCATAAAGTACTATACATCTACAATGTTCTGCCAATAGAAATCCATAACTGTTACCTCAGTGAAAATCCCCTTGTATATATTGGAGACCCAGCTTAACCCCTCAGGAAGTGTATGATGAAGGGGTTCACTAACTACCATGATCAATGGCAGCGAAGCTTTAACTACCATTTGAGCTCAGCAAGGATGGTGGTAGAAAATGCTTTTGGACAATGACCTGGGAAAACTTGAGTTGTGATCTACACATAGTGCTGTAAGTGAAATCAACAAAGAACACTTCTTGCCTGAGTGGAACACTGAGCAACCCGATCTCCCTGTGTCTGACTGAGTTGCTTATCAGGTTGGGCAAGAACACCGTCACCAAGCTATCTGTGAAGTGATTGTAGCCATGCAATAAGTTCAAGTCTTGCTGATTTCAGTGATGACTTGAACAATTGTTAAAGATTGTTGCTAGTATGAATTTGAATGAATAAAAGAAATAAAATGGATCAAGTAAACGTGTTCGGCTATCTATAATTGATGTGCAAGGGTAAAGAAAAAAGTAAATAATGATAAAAACAAAGATATTAGACAGTGAATAACCATTTATAAGGAACAACATCAACAGCAATGCCAATTAACAAACTTTTAAGGCAAAACATGATGTGGATGACAGTATTATCAGCCCAGCTGCTGGAGGAAGGTGAAGGACAAAGGTGGTTCAAAAGAGTCATATGTGTTGTCCCTGTGGTGTAAGTTGTTATTGTAGTGTGGTGACAGAGAATAATACTACCTTTTGGGTGCAGGTGCAGGGTACTGTCATGCGGGGGTTGGGTGCTGTGGTGCAGAAGCTGGCGTGAAATCAGGTCTTGCAGAAGTAAGGCCTGACTCTGCAGCTCACGCTGAATCTCCCTAAACATGTTGCCAGAAACATTCATCATCAGAGCAGCATCAGCGGCCCTCATGCTCTGTATGTGTCTACACAGAATGCATACAGGAACAATATTGAGTTGTAAGTCACCCGCATTTGAGCAGTAAATACAGTTACTGTCGTGGCATGTGTAAATGGAGGAGACTAGACTCAGAGCGTAAAAAAAACCACCTCCGGTTGTGTTTACGTATATAGCATGAGTAAAATGCAGACTCTTCTGTGGCCTGCGTAGACAGTATAGACAGCTGGATAAGATAAGAGTGGAAGTAAGAGAGGATGACTGAAAAACATTGCTTAAACAGTGCAATAAACTTTTTTCTTATTTTTCTTGACTTGACAAAAAACATAATCAACCAATTCCTATGTTCATATTCAACAAATTCTCATGGAACTAACAGTCCATGAAGGTTCTATATAGGGCTAGCAACCTGTAGGTGGAACAAAAGGTTGTAAAAAGGTTAATGGAGAAATTGTCTCTTCACAAGAACTGATGATGAGGCTTTTAAGCTGGAAATATAAAAAAGATGCTCTTTATCTCATGTCAGGAAATGTTTCTTTTTTGAGAGGCAAGGTTTTTACAGTGATCGGATGTAAATGAGGAATCTTTAAGTTGCCTAATTAAAATTCTATATACATGATAAATTACAGAAAAGAACAAAAGAGATTAAAAAAAAAGACAGTCTGTTTTTGACCTAAATGCTGTCTAATTAGTTTTGAGTTTATGCTTTATAGTAATAATGCAGGCCAGGTGAGCAATACACCCTCAGTGTGTCCTAACAGGTGCTTCAGGCTCAGTGCCCTTGTAAGGGCACACTCTGCAGTACACTGCTTTGCTGTTTACTCTCTCAGCCAGCCAGCTGCACTGCTTTATAATACTCTCATAAGTGCGCTACAGACGGAAATGGGTCCCCTCACTGCCACTCCCTGGCTTATGATTAATGTGCAGCACTTGGAGCCGCATGTGTTGCTGCCTCGCAGCTCCGGCATGTCTTTCCGGACCCGACATTTTGTATCCTCTGTGAAAAATGAGCTCCTTGGAGTCGTTCATTACACTGTTCCACTGCCAGAAGTCTCCAATGCATATTCCTTTTCACTAAGCCTTGTGCAATGCTTGTACTGCTTGTGGGTGTCCGTGTCACTATGCATCTAACTCACTTATCGAGACAGCTATCCAGTGAAATGCATGCCGAGGGAATGACTTGACTGTAATTTGGGACCATTACAAAGGGAGACAAGTCAATGGAGGAAGAACTGACAGGGTAGAAGGAAGGATTTCAGGGCTCCAGTAGAGGACACACTGCACAAGCAGGACAGAAGCCACTTTTCTGCTGTGCAGGCAGCCTGATACGACAATGGCCTAGTAATCATTGTTCCTTTTCTGAAGTTATGGCTGTAATTTGGTCTGTCGGAGAATGGAGTCCATTTGTCTGACAATGGTAGCCACAGTCAGTCAACACACTCTTGCAGTAGAAGTACCAAAGAAGTACCACAACCTCCGTTGTCACACACTGTCGCACACACAGATAAACACACTCCCTACTACTCAGCACTCTCTCAAGGGCACGCTCCAATAAAGCAGCATTGGAAAACAGCCATCTGATGGATTGGACCTGCAGACGGCAGCACAGGCAAATCCCCTAATGTGGCATAAATAAGGCTGCTGTGCACCGATCGCTCTCTACAGACAATGTAAATTATATTGTCAGGTGCAGTCACTTCCCCACTCGCTGTGCAACTAACAAGAGTCACCCGCCAAATCTCAACAAGGAGAGGAGGAGCTACCAGTGGGAAGGGATAGAGGAATTAATTAAAATGGCAACCCACTTACACCACACACAGAAGCTGACACAAGCATGTGCAGGCATATAAACAGATGTATTCACACACAGAGCCACACATCTAGGTTGTGTATATAGTTTGATTTATTTCGCTTGCTCCCGTGTGCTCCCTTCCCTCCCCTCTGGCTCTCACTGAAGGTCGATGCGACAGCTTTGCCAAGGAACAAAGGTGATGTTGCTCAGCCATTTTGGAGCTAAGCTCCCCGCATGCCCGCCTGAGACCTGCAGACTCTCATTGGGCTGACAAACTCAACACAGAGGTCTGTGAATACTGTCAAGTCTGATACACTGACTTCCATCAATTCAGAACTTCCCCCGGCCGCATCAGACTGATTAAATACAGAGCCAAGGACAAGATTTAGTGTCAGTATTAACCTTCGTGGGCTGCTCCTCGTCTTCCTCTTCTCTTCACACGGTTTTATACCAAAATTGTCCTTCCTGTCTCCTGCTCTCCATGCAGCTGTTTTTTCTCAGGTTGGTTCCAAGACTTTGTCAGACCACAGCTGTTTTATCCTTGCCAAATTTCTGTCTTCACAACAAGGCTTTGTTGCTATGGAAGAAATCAAAAACACCTGTCAAATGATTCTGCTTGGGTATTCTGCCACTCCTTGTATAATGCAGTGAAGTTGCTTTGATATGCTATTGACAAGCCTCTATAGCTGCTCAGAAAGAGCCTGTCCTGATGACAGAGCAATAAACAGACTTTACAGGCTTCAGTGACAAACAGTTAAACAGAGAATTAGCACATGTAAATGTTTCACAAAGCTGGCAGCCTAAAGCCACAGTAGACTGTGCAGCCCTCGCAATTATGGTGCCATAAGTGGGCACATTCATAAGATGAGAAATGTTTAAAACAAACAGCATCTTTCACACTCTTGTATTCCCACAAACACTGAAACCCACAAGTGCTCCTTCCTTGCAAGCTACCATGCATAGAAACAGCTTTGCCCTCTCTCTGTCAAACATTTCCTCCCATAGCCGGCTAAAAAAGTGTTTCCCAACGCTGACAGGGAAAATGGATGGCCTCCATTACGCCTGGCTACAAACACATTCCGCCAGGATGAAGGGGCCGTAAATTATCCTGCGAGCGAGCAGCCCAGGCCAAAGCCGCGCCAGCAACCCCCCCAACTCCTAATGGGGTTGGCCCCTCCGCAGCCTGCACAGCACTGAATCACACACCCTATACCCAAACATAGACTGTCACCTATGTGTATATACAGTATGCGTGTGTGTCTGAAATGGAGGGGGCTTGTTGAATCCAAAACCTGGGAAGAAGCCCTTGAAACCATCATCTGAATAAGTCCGATTTAACGGAGACATGCAGTGTAATAAATAGCAGCATGGTTGGGCTCTCTCATGATGGGGCACAAAAGACCTGTGCTAAATTACAGCACAATAACTGTACCACGGGCTGCACACTGACAGGTCTAATGCCGTGAAGCTGGAGGGCGTCACTGTAGAAACATCAGCAGTATGTCAGGTCAAATTCAGTTCACATGACACAAGTGTTGTTGGCAGGTGGGAAGTCATCAAATAGGCCGAGACATTGCCCGGTGGCACGGTTAAATGCTAAGTGTGTGTTCGTAAATCATTACATGCAAATAGTATAATGTCATGCAACATTGTGTTCCCACTAGGTAAAGCTTGTTCTTCTTGTGTGACAGTCCCCTCCCATTCTCACCCTGCAGCACTGATCGGAATCTAGGTCCTCTCTTTTGGCAGTTGACAACAAATCCCCCAAAGGACAAATCTTCCCGCTGTAACCTGCGCTCTTTCTTCTTACTCGTGACATTCCATCCGAACGTTTGTCTCTGCTGTTTCTATTCATACTGCCGGGAGTCTCCTGGGAGGCCTGTTGTTTAAAAAAAATGGGGTCATGAGCTTGGGAAATTTTTAGTAGCTTGGAGGAAAGAGTTTGTCCTTTTAAGTTTCTGAATGTATGTGTGTATTTTTGGATGTCCGCTCCATTTTTCTTTTAGGTCAACTTTGTGTTCACCATAAATGTAATGATCCCCGTCCGTACTGTAGTATTTCTATAAAGATATTCATGCCCATAAATAAACTATGGTCTTTTGAAGAAATGGTCATGTTGATAATAGGATTGTTAACATTAGTATTCTTCGCTAGCCAGAAGCTGAGAACCTAGCTTGTTGTTACTATTATCTACTGTTCAGAAATGAAAACACTGTTTCTTTAAACCATTTGAAAGTTGAATTAAACTATTATTCCCATCTTGTGTTGCCAGTGAACACAAAGTGAATTTTATACATGCACCAAAAGAGCTGTCTCTATTGAATTTTTTTTTGTGTAAATTTTTTGTTTATGATAGCAATTCACCTCAATTTTAAAGGGTTAGAGACAGGAATCTAAAAACCTCAACAAATGAAATAAAAAAAAAACCCTTCTGATGGGCTAGACACCACCAGGTATAAATGAAAAAATAAGTTTGTTCACAGCACTTGACTTATCAGTGCTCTGCACAAACCACCACACCTGTGTGTGAACCACACAACCTGACAGAATGACCCCCCCTTGTCCCCGTTCAGGTCCCCACCACAGGGCAGCCAGCTGCAAGGTCCTGCCTGAGGTGGAATGGACCTTGGTGACAGGTCGCATTATACCTGGGTGCTGACAGGGGGAAAAGGGTCAGCCCTGCTGTCAGGGCCAAGAGGAACAGAGGAGGTGACGGGAGTGGGAGGAGGAGGAGTGAGGAGGAATGGAGCTCCTTTCGTCGGGCCCTTTTTTGAGTGACGGGAAACACAGCTGTGACAGTGATGGTGCATACCAGCGCACGTGGGCTAGAGTCTACACAGGCAGAGGTGGAAAGAGTACCACAGGAATGTGGTGGAGGGCAGACCCAGGACCAAGAACTCTGTTTACCTATCATTTAAATTGCAGAATAGGTTTTACCACCTTGTAAAGCTGACACAATTTTAGCAATGCATAATCATGAAGTTAAAAGTGTTAATTCATGAGAATAGTGTCTTTCACAGAAAAAAAACAAATCAGGTCCTTTTTTTATAATTTAGTTTTTTAATCAATGGCTTTCATTGAAATACTATAACTACAATGACTCACTTCTTAGATATTCAATATGTATTAATGAGTTTTGTATCTTTTAAAATGTGTTCAAAGCAAGTTAGTCAGAATGGTTAATGGTATTAGGAAAAGTTGTTTAAATATAAATCGTTTCAGTAAATTTACAATATACTGTTCTACATGCATGTAAATACTTGGACCATATCTTATGGAAAGTAAATGCAAATAAAACTTTGTGAACAAGACCTGAAAGGTCTTGGACAACACTGGAGGAAAGTTTGAAAAGTCACATTGCCCTCTCAACAAATCTTCTTGACCACTGGGTTATGTGGATAGGAAGCACGAAGAGGGGGAGTTCCTGCCTCTCTTGGCTTTGAAGAGTCAGAAGCAGGAAACTGTGAGATGGATCACTGCCAGTCAGTGTTTCCAGCATTGTGCTTCTGGTGGCCATCCTTATATCCTTACATCCGTGTCTTATTGAACTGCTACCGGCAAACATTGGGACTTTAAGTCTGGGGCCATTTCAGTGAGCAGGGTCAGGCCACCCTGGCAGCTTGTTTCAGTTCACTGGTCACATGTTGTCTACATGCAGATACGTCTTGTGTGTGAGATGATGGGATGAGTTTCCCGTCTGACCCAAACAACTGTCATAAATCAGAAATTTGTAAGGAATGAAACCCTGTGTTGAGAGGATCAGGTTCTAGAATCATTCAACTTCGAGTGAAACAGGTGCAAAGACATTCACCCTCTACATGACCTCATTCCCTGGATGCTATAGAGAATAGTGATAAATGAATGGAAATCCAAAGTTTAGTGTATTAGTAAGATATTGGGCCTCTAGGAGCCTCCAGAACATTTTCAACTCCTCAGTTTTCAGGTTTTTCTATTTTTTATCTCTCTGTATTACTTTAATGAGTCTAAATTATTCTTCAGTTGTCACATGACACCATTAGCCAGCACTTCATTTTCATATTTGAGTCAGGTCAAATGGGATTATGCTCATATTTCTTTATGAGTTCAAATTACTAAGTCAAAAGAGATGAGTGTATCTGACTCAAGATGTTATTACTCATTTTCCAACGTGCTGTCTGCCTCCGTGTTTGGACGCCCTGTCCTCTCCTTACCTCCTCTGGTTGTGGAGTGGAGGCTGGCCACCACAGTCATCCCTTTCCTGTCAGCACTGTCGCCCCATTTACCCTGCAGCCATTCATCAGCCTGTAAATGAAGTAGCAGGTTTATTAGGCTGCGGTAAAACTATTCACCCTCCCACAGTCCAAAGCCAGCATGCAGAGTCTGGCTGGACTCTGCTGACGAAGCGAGTGTGCCTCTTTGTATGAGACTGTGACTGAGGTGAGCAAACCACGATGGCCGGTTGGCAATCATCCTAAAGCAAACAAGCCCCTGTATGAGCAGAATCCTTACATTGCATTAGCATTCTTTAAAATACACATCTGTATCATAAAATTTACCCGTGGGGCCTAAAATCCCACAACTAATTCAAGAAGATGTGAGTGTGTGTGTGTGTGTGTGACTATCAGTCTGACTTGCCCCTCTCCAGCTTGCTAGCAGCATTTTCAAGTGATACACATCACTCCCACAATGAATGAAATGCTTATATTTCATTAGCAGTCTTCAAAATGTGCACCAACATCATAAAATAACTCGGTAGCACCTTAACCACATTATTAATTTAAAAAAAAGGTGACCTGTGCACTGACCGTGAAGTTATTTTACATGGTGAGCAAAATCCTCCTCCTCCTGGGAAAAAATATACTCTCAACACTAACATGAATAGCCAAATTAAATTATTTAAACCTGTAATAAAACATAATTTTACAGTGGAAATATTAATTATGCAAATCAGTGACAAGTATAAAACATATGCCAATAGATGAGAAAATAATTAGCTGAGGGCTGATGATAAACGGAATCAAGTGAAGTAAATGATAGAGTTAGAGCTGAGACATTAGGGGATATTTTGGAGTGGATTTGATTTTGGATTTAGTAACACTTTAACGAATAACAATATTAAATAATATCAAATTGTAACGTCCGATCCTCCTTTGTATTGTTACAGATATATCTGTTTCATCTTTGTATTGGGTTGTGGAGTATGTATATGAACACATATCCAGGGGTCTGACCGGGTGAAACACACTGTTAACTGACTTGTGTGCTCATGTGTGTGTCCGTGTGTGGGAGGTGTCCTGTAGCAGGGTGTCAAGCAGTGAGGTGTTGATGGTGATTCTTGGTGACTGGGCCGTCTCCACTGGAGCCGCTCTGTTGTCTCTCGACAGATCTCTCGCTGTCAGTAAGATCTGAGCCGTGGCTGCTGGATAGATATTCAAAATAAATAAATGATTTTGACAATAGAAATCATGACCAAGGCACAGGTCCTCTGTTGTCTTTTCACTTCTCAGATCAAGGTACAGAGAAGCTGACCTCTTATAGTCTTTTAATTTCTTTCTTTCCCTTTCTCTCTCGTTCTCTTTCACACACCACCACCATTTGACAAGTTCACCATGATGACAGTCTAGTCAACATCCCCCTGCTCACATGACATTTGCACTGTCTCATCTAGCTGGTCTAGTTGTGCCTTCACTAATGACCATACACACACACACACACACACACGCACACACATGCACTTACACACACACACACACACACACACACACACACACACACACACACACACACACACACATATAGTGTAGGGGATAGAAATCGCTGAGCTATTTGTGTGCGTCAGTCCAATGTGCAGCACAGTTTGTTGGCTCGCCAGGCAGCATTACATCAAACAGACAGGCCTCTTCTATGGAGGTCTGGCCTCTCACTCCCTCTCTCTCACACACACATACACACTCGGCCCTGCAGGTAATTAGAAGCTGGAGGTCTTCCATCAAACACAAATTCCCCCTCTTGACTCCACAAATATTGATAAAGACTCTGTCCACAGTGATTCAAGAGCAACCATGCAGAAAAACTGTCTCCATCAAGGTGTGGTTTGCCTTATTTGATTTCATACACACAGCCACAATTACACAGCCCCCATTGTGTGTTCATGAGTAGATAAAGGGCTGCAGGTAGAGTAAAATCTGTATTTGAGGAAATATTTTTACACAAATACAAAAAAATGCACATAAAATACCTGTGTGCCGCACAAACAGACACACACACACAGACACACACACACAGACACACACACACAGACACACACACAAAGTGAGTTCAAAACAAAGGCAGCCAAGTACTAAGGTTAAGCCAAGTATGAGGCATAAATGTCAGTCAGGGCAAATCACCCTATCTTCTTTGTCTGCCCGTCTGTCTTTCTGTCTGTCAATCTGTCTGTTCACCTGTGTGTGTCTGTGTGTGAGACAGAAAGCCTGCCTGGCTGTTTGTAGCTCAGCCTGGAGTCTATCCAGGCCATCACTCACACTTTACCATAGAAGAGGGCGTTGGACAGGTTTTATTAAAACTCTGTCAGAGGGTGTGTGTATATGTCTGTGTACACGTGAGCGACTGTGTGTGTGTGTGTGTGTGTGTGTGTGTGTGTGTGTGTGTGTGCACATCTGCCTCCGGCTCAGAAGAGATATCATCTCTCCCTTGACATGTTCTTTCATCTTGCCTTTTTTCTTCTTGACAGACACCATTTTGGTTGCCACTCATTTTTTTTTTACTCAGGCCTTTCCGCAAGGCTGACTTAATCCATTGTATTGTGTGCGGCAGCGCCTGGATTACTCTGGGTAATGCCGTTTCACTCATATCATCAGTATAACGAATATTCAAATGATATGCTGGTGAATCAGAAAATCAGGATCTTATAGGACAAGTTCAGTTTTTTAATCTTAATATAATACTCATATGCCCAATGTAGTCTACTGAATGTTGAAAAAGTTATTAGGCACTGTAATAATCCCTCCTGCCCACACCGGCCTTGAAGTGATCCCTACCAATCACCATTGTGCTGAATAGCATGTGGGACAAAATCTCATTCTCATTTTGTGCAAAAATACATTCTGAAGTTCAGCTTAAGCTAATGTGATGCTTTAGCATTCTCAGTCAGGCATATCAAGTTTGTATTTTCCTTTTTAGAACAAATTCCCTGTTTCTCTTTTGGACACACATACAAGGAGTTTATTACGCTAGCTTGGCTAGGTGTCTTATTATTCTAGCTACGCTGTAAAGGCATACGTTTGTTACACACGGGCTGCAACACACTCCAGCAGTTAAATCTGAATATACAGCAAGGGTTGGAGAATTTCTTTATGTTCATTTTGAGAGCACCTTGAATAGCAAGCGATTTCCTTCAACCGACTTTCAGCGCATAAAACTACCAGGAAGTAGCCCATACCTAAAAAGCGCTAGCTAGCTTAGTTTGGAGAAACTCGATAAGAAACATCGTCCAGAGATACACAAAAATACTAGTAAGCTAGCTCAGTTCTAGCTAGCTAACAACAAACTTTGACTGTGTGCTTGAGAAAAGGAAAACAAACACTAAATAAACACTAACTTTACCATTTTGGGACTACGCATATGAGCTTTGGCTGATAACAAAGGATTTTTGCACGGTGGAACTTTTGCAGCAGCACTAGAACCCGTGTCCACTATGGAGGAAGTATTACATGGGGGAGTATTACAGACACCAATAACTCTTTTGCCATACTGCATGTGGATATGGGTACGTGAGCATCGTATCAAAGGAGACATGAAAGCATCAAAGAGGTCCCGTTAATGAAGACAGCAGCACAGAAAGGCAACTTGGTGCCAAGAAAGGGTACATCCACTGATGGTTCCTGTTTTCACACGGATGAAGGCAGCCACAAGGCACAAGGTTGTAGTGCAGCACATCATAAAAATAACACATTGAGCTGTTGTAAGAGGTGTCACACAGAGCTGTTCTTTCTCTGCTAGCGAACTACTTCTTATAGCTACACGACGAAGAGGAGAGAAAGCCGCACACGCAGCAGGCACAGTAATTAAAACACTGAGACAAGGCTTTCCCTGTACGATAGGCTCCCTCCCCAACTCCCACCCTCCCTCTTGAGCTGCTCGCTCCCATCAACAGGCCGTAAGTTTTTAATCATGTTGAAATGATTTATTTAAACGTCAGGCAATGTGTCACCTCTCTTCCTTTCATTTTTCAAAATGTTTGTGTTCTTTGCTGGATGATAAATTTATCTTCAGACAACCTCAATATGACTAATTAACTCTGAAATATCAGAACCAGATGTCGAGCTGAAGGAAGTTCTTAACAGGCAGCCAAGAGAGCTGGCTCACCTTCTGGCTCCCTCCTCCAGCAACAGCCCTCCTCCTTTTTTCTCAGCGCTACCTCCTCCTCTCGAACAACACCGGGCTCCTCCAACCTGCTCCTGCCCTCCACCACAGTCTTGGCCTCAGTATTTTTACACACACCTTCCTTAGAAGTTGGAGCTGTCCTGTTGAGAACCAACACATTGCAGAAGGTCATAAATCTGGCAGTGTGAAGTTAACCTGCACATGCCCTGTGTTTACCTCCTCCTCCTTTCCCCTCCGTGTCACTCAGCACCTCCACCTAATTTATTCTCCTCCCTCCCTATTGGCTCACTTTTCTCACTCAAGCTCCAAAGATTCAGGTTTTAGTGATATATTGAGCTTATGCCCAGAAAGTGTAACAAGACCCCAAGTTGGTAAATTTATGCTCTCAGACCCTCAAAAAACTCCAGATACTACTTTTAAACTTATTTCGCTTTTTTTTTTTTTTTTTTGCAGCTTATCTCAGACAAATGTACTTTTTCATGATTTATGTCACTCTTTATTTCCGCCTAATGTCAAAAATGTTTGGATCAGGAGAATTAAGTGGGATATGAATTCAGTTCCTTCATATTCTGTCTCGCACAGTGATAATGTTTTGAATTGGAGCGGTGGTGAAAAATCTTCTGTCCCTGCAGAAATGCCTTGAAAAAAGCACAGGGCTCCTGCAGGAACATTGCAGCACTGACACTTTGACAGTTTGCCATGAGTGACGTCTGATCTGTACAAATTTCAGGACTAATAAATCTACCTGTCAGAGCTTGGGACTTGAAAGGGCCGCAGCCCTGCGGCACAGCTTTAACACAACTTGTGTTGATGAAATTCTGTAGGCTGGAGAATTATAGCTGTCAGAAAAACGCCCACATCAAACCTGAAGCCTTGGCGTTCTTTCTTTTTTTCCCCTCTGCTCTCTCAACACTCATATATTGCTCATTCACCTCCCTCCTCCCTCTCACCCTGCTGCCTCTCCCTTCCAGACATCTCTCTTTTCCTTCCTCCTGTTCTTTCTCACTGCTTGGAAAATGAAACATAGGCGTCCTTTCATGGCTTGGCGACCAGCATTACATCATTCTGACACCCTGAGGACGCCCCCCCCCCCAATCACACACACTTCAGTTTAGTTTTTTTTTTTAATCAGTAGCTCTACAAATACAAAAAGTTTGCTTACAGACAATAAGTTGTCAGGGGTGATGGGTGTGTCTTGTTGGCTACCATGCTCCCAGCTCTCTCTTGGCATTTGGCCATGATGGCGAACAAGAAGGCAAAGCGATCCCATTGGCTGGCCTAGGTTCAAGATTTGGCTCTGTCACCAGAGCATCAGAGCCACCAGCCAGGGGTTATGGGGTTAAATGGGCTAAAAGGTGGGAACGTGACACATGATTTCACAAGAAGGGGTGTGATATGTGGGTGATTCAAACACCAAAAGGCCCATGGATCAACTACCCACCACTCCCCTCTTGCCACCTCCTCCCATTTCCATATCCTTCCAGGCCTACTGCCCACTCCTCTCCCTCCCCTTTTCATTGGATTTAATCCTGTTTATCTTTGATCCCAGACCGGTTTGCTCCTCATGCCCTTTCAACCCGAGCTGACGTGTCCTGTGGGTGATAAATCATCTGCGAGTGTTTAGATACTTTGCTGCTGCCGCTGATTTTCCTGTAAACGTTTTGAGTGGGGTGGATCATATTTGCATTCTACAAAGCACCGCTGTCAGTGTTAAAAGTTCACTGGAGTCCTGGGGACGAATAGCAGCCTGCGCTTATTGATTTAAATGTCAAAAGGTGTGCCTTTTGCATAAGGTTGGGACCCTCCTGGTGTAGTGTGATCATTCACTGACACTTGAGTCAAAGAGCCTGTGAAGGTGCTCTACTTTATCATTGAAATGATTAAATCGAAAGGGTGAGCTAGGTAGCATTTAACCTATGGCCAAGCCAAGTGGAATTAATATGAAATCCAACTTGGAGACAAGGCATCTTAGTGCTCAGGAAGACTGTCACATAGCCAAAGGTTCACACGTTCAGCCACTGTCATGCATGAGTCAATCTTTTCACAATGTCATTTTAAATACCTAAGTTTGCAAGTCAGATTGCATTTCATGACTTTGATCAACTAAGCTATTTTTTCATCAGTCATATCACATACAAGAGAGACAATAGAAATATCTTTGTTCATTAGCCCCATGCTGAAACAGCAGCAGTCATTTACACTACACACACAGTCACTGCAGCAATCTGTCGGTCCATGTGCTTGTCAATCACTCTGTGTCTCTGTGGGAAGCCGCCTCTGACTGACAGCCCGTGTGATCTCTCCCAAGGGCTGGCAGGAAGGCAACAAAAGGCCCAGCTACAGTAATTGGCAAGATAAAGACATCCCGCCAAAGCAGCACTGTCACTCATTTGGTAGCAGAGAGATGAATCAACATGAAACATGCCACACCAGTTAACCAAAGGGAAAGTTTGCTTGTCACCTAACTGGTAACCAATCAGAACGCCAGCCCGGGGTCATTTCCCCTGGCGACTGGCTGAGAGGTGACTTGTTTAAACTAACACACCACAGCCCCCCACCCCCACCCCCACCCATTTCACCTCTCTAACCTTCTCACCTCCACTCTCCCCTCCTGTGCACACCCTGACCCCTGCGTGACCTGTCGGCCCTTTGCTTAGGTCAGCTTACAACATAAACGCCCTCCCTCCCCTCTGTCTGCTCAATCTTACCCCTATCCTTCACACACCTGGTTCTCATTTCTCAGATTTCACTTTCCACCGGTGCTGCGGGAGAGATGCCATCTGTCTGTCTGTGTCTATGTGGAGGTGGAGGCAGAGATTGGAGAACGTTTAGCTGCCAACATGAAATAAACAATTACTGACCAAGAACATTTACTGTAAGATTAGTGAGTCAGATCTAAAATGTGTGATAAGGTATTCTATTGAATAACTTTTGTATTGAGTTCTTTAGGCCTAGATAACGACTAAAATGCCACCACTTGCATCAAACACGGCAATTTGCTTTCATTTTATTGAAAACAGAGTTTCTTGAATCGGTGCAGACTCCCAGAATTAAGTGAGTAAAATAGCGCTTTGCTGGTGTCACAGTCCACTCAGAGAGGTCAGATAGGGTATCTGTGACTTCTAAAGAGGTCCTGTCACAGTGTGTGTGGGTTACTGAGTGTGTCTCCTGGTGCCCTGAGTCTGACCTCCCTCTCTGTCCTTTCTCAATCACCCCTGTCTCCTCAGATACCTCTCCTCCTCCTCTTCTTCTCCTTCTGCTGCAACAGGAGAGCACACCAAGCAGGGGGCCTCCCGCTCACTGAAAGCCTCCAAAGAGGGACCCCCTGTGTGGCATGTAAAAACCCTGTCTCATACAGACACACACACAGACACACACACACACACACACACACACACAGGGCTCTCGTGTCGGCCTGCCTGACTCTTTACAGGGTAGTCATTAGTCATCAGGCAGATCAAAGGACAACTGCAGGAAGTGAAAGGACCCTGACAAGGAGGAGTCCATCTGGCTGGCAGGCCATCGCTCATCCTCTGCTGACAGGGAGCCACACTCTCCAACTGACTGCTGTTTCTGCTGCGGGCTTGTGCATGAAATGTGACTCATTTCTCAGGTAGAATTTTGTCTATGATAAAGGCTAATAAAGTTGACTTTGCTCTGATAGAAGATGAGAACTCCATTCCACCATACTGTGAAAGAATTCATATTTCTGCCCAGTATACCATTAATATGACAATTAGTGATACTAAGATATGATAAAAAGCTATGATAGACACAGAATCTTTCCTTTAAAGGAAGAGTTTATTTAAAAAATATAACAGTTTGGGATTTTCTTGGTAGAAACATTTAATGATGAACAACAATTGATCAAATCTCAAAATGGTTTAAGAGGTGTTGGTCTGCATACTTTTGAACTTTGGACAAAGCTGTCTCCCCCTGCTTTCAGTCTTTATTTTAAGATAAGCTAAACGTGTCCTGTTCCTGCACATAAGCACATAAACACCCTCCTTAAAATGCATAAGCATAGGTGTGGTGTCACTCTTGTTATCTGACCCATGGCAAAGTGAATAAGTGTTTCCCAAAAATGTTAAACTATTCTTTTAGGGTTTTTTAGCCTTCAGGATCCATAGCGGGTCTAGGAGAGGATGTTATCACTCTTTGTTTCATGCTCTAAAAAGGAAGTGAGGCTAAAAAATGCAAGACATGTGACAATCTGTGTGTTTTATCTTTAATCCACAGTGCTGTTATTACAAGATTTGCAACAGTGATGATGTAACTTCCTTTGTTGGCAGAAAAACTGAGCTGACTAGCTGACAGTTGCATATTAGACACATTACACATTACTTAGCATCAAAGATTTCAATCAATCACCATCCTAGTCACAGTGACCTATTAAATTCCACCATATGAAACAGGCTCTGCACCTTGAATGCCTCCATGCTGGTTAATCCATTTTCATTTTGACAAACAAAAACCCAAAATGCAACACTGCATAATGTGAGGTCAAAGACTTTGCTGATGCTTCAGCTGTGCTATGCAAGTGCTGAGGTGAATATATATATATATATATATATATATATATTTAGATTAGTATTATAATATGCTTTAGTTTGGCTATAACAACAGTTACAGGTCAATGCAAAATAAATCTAGCTATGTTCAGGTAGAAAAAAAAGATCTTTATGGGAATTTTGTTTCTTTTATCAAGGTATGTCAGCGACCTTTTAACCCCATACAATGTTTGTTTGTAGCAGCTGAGGCAGGTTCCTATTGGCTGCTTCAAATGACAAGATTAAACACAACTCAAATCTATCACAGGCTATAAAGTTATTTCAAAGACATTTTTTAAATGTCTTTTTAATAGACTTCTGTCTACCTAGAAGAGTCACTCTGCTTCGGGCTTACTTGTTCCTTACTTACTTATCTTATCTTTTGTAGACAGTTACATAAAAAATTGCAATTCGTAATAAAGATAGTGATTATGAGTATTATTATTGCAGGAAAGATTTATGCCACATTCTAAAGCAACAACAACAAATAATTACCACGGCGGTTTACATAAGTGAGGGCCAACATGAGAGCTGATGCCCCCTTTACCTCCACTGTCATCCCTCACCCCTTTCCCACCCACCCTGGCCTGTCTGCAGGGTGACCATTCCCTTTTGCTGCGTGACTGAGCGCCTCTCCTGCCACACAGGAGGCATCAATTACAGGCCCTGGCCGTCCCGGTGTCACTGCTCTGTAATTAATGGGCTCTCCCGGCGCTGCGCCATGGGGCCTGGCCTCACCGTGAACTCCACAGGAATTCAGAGACAAACACACACACACACACACACACACACACACACACACACACACATTCAAAGTTCTACACACGCAACAAAGCATGCACGCACATGCTGTGTGCAAGTTACATGTTGCTTATGAATCATGGCTACCACCTGTTTATGTGATTATTTAATGTGCATATAAACATTTCCGAAAATGTCGGTCACACACGCACTTAAGTATTAACACACATACTGTGTAGGTGCATACTTACAGCTAATAATTCAGAAATACCTGAGCATGTTCCTTAGAAGTGTCCTGCTGTTCATATACAGAAAAATGCAACCGAGAAAGTCCCACACACTCACACGCACATACTCATACACACACATACAGAGCCCCAGCCCCCTGCTGCCTGCCCCTTCATTTGTCAATCAGCCAGACAAACAGAAGCACAAGGTCCCCCAGGTCATAGGGTCATGGGATCCTGTGATTCCTCTGCTACCCTAGATCTCCACACACACACACACTCTAGCTCCACCAGCCAGTCAAACTAACCCACAAAATTAAATGATGTCAACTCCTTTTTTCACACTCTGAATGCTGGTGACTTTCAATCAATTTCTCCATTTTTGTTGTCAATTCTCCTTGTGTCAGACATGCTTGCAATACTTCCCTGAGCTTTTCCTCTCCCCTTCAGTTTTCTGCTTTCACCCCACCCCCTTCCTCTTGCCCTCCCTCTTTTTTCTTCCTTTCTTTTTCTTTCTCTCTTTCCCCTCGCTCCCTCCTTCAAACATCATGCCTAGAGCTGACACTGAGTGTGACCCTGCCTTTATTGTTGCAGCAGGGCAGAGGCGCAAACACAGGGCAGGGACTGTCACCCCAGTGATTAAAGAGCGCATGTTTTCAGTCAAACGCCTCAGAGGGGAGTGATCCCAGATAGAGAGGGGAAGGGGGATAGAGTCGAGCGGGGAGATAAAGAGACACTAAAAATGTAACATTTGCAAAGATGTTTGGCTACAATGTGCTCATAGAGGCATTTTATTAAAATTAAAACACACATTACTGAGGTTTTTTTTCACAGATTATATGATTAAGTGGTCTGTTTAACATCTCTCAGACACGATAGCCTGAATAACATGCCCTGAACTTTGTGTAACCATGCCTTAAGGAGCTGTTAACTGACTGAAAAGATTCAATTAGTATGGAATTTTAACAACACATGATGGTCAGCAGCTAGTCTCAGAAGCCTATTTGCTCTAAACCTGTCATATTTAAGGATGTTAATAGGCAAAAAATATATTCACCTTGTCATCTAAGCAAAATAAACCCTAATTTGGACCAATGCATGTGTGCAGGCAGGACCAACAACATGCAGCTATAGGGAGATTCATCCTCGGTTCCTCAGGATGAAGAAAATAAAAGGGCAGCTTGTTGAGTTATGGCTGTGGGTATGAAAAAGACAGAGTCATAGATGTGACATTTTGACCATTAGACCTTGCTCTACAAAATATTATTTTTATTAATGTGAACAGGAATCGGTTTCTCCTACAACACACAAGAGGATTTAAACAAATAGGGCAATGAGAGCGCCAGGCAAGGAAAGAAATAAATAAATAGCACGGCTGCCTCCATATTTCATATAACAGTCACCTCCAAGAGCTGTGGGCCTCTGTGTTAGGCGTCCAAGCTAAACACTTGGAAGTTTGCTCAGTCATAAATTAACGACTTGACAGTCAAAAGTGTTTAAACTAATTTGTCAAATCTTGCTCGTTTTTTTTTTCTCTCCACCGTTTAAATTCATTACAACAGTTTTTCTTTCTTTCCAAAAGCCTTCCAGAAATGTGATTCCCAGCACCTCGCAGTAGTCTGAAAAGGTACTGGAAACTAAAATCCTTCAACTGTACATTACATATACTCAGACCAAAATTCATTAATTTCCCTGCACAGAAACAGGGTTGAATTAATTCCCTTCAAAATAGAATTTATCTCACATGTTGCTGTAAAGGGACTGGGTTCTGAGGAACCTCTATGCATCAGATAAGCATTCATGGCTCATCAGCTCAGCAACTTGTATTTTTGTTGATTCAGCAGCCATGCTCTGTTAAAGTGGGATAATTACTATTGACAAGTTTTTGCCAAACATGCCAGAACAAAGTAAACACACATGATGCCTTTGGCTCAGAGCGTCAGACAAATAAATGTCATGCAAGCCAGACAAAGAGAACACTGCTGCATGAAGGCTGTGTAGCATAATGCACTGTAGAGTTTCCTGCAACCGATTGCCTTTGACAGCATATGACACAGTGTAAACATAGACCCCTTTTCTTTACTCTCTTTCTCACCCACATGTCCTAATGCAGTGATTCCCAACCAGGAACACTGATAGCCCTGATGTAAATGAGCCAGGCTAACTGTTTCCTCCTGCTTCCAGTCTATATGCTAAGCGCGCAAACCATCGCCTGGCTGTAGCCTCATTTTTATTGGGCAGACAGCTAATTCTTGGCTGTAAGCAGAAAATGTTTCCCAAAATGTTGAACCATCCCCAAAATAACTATACTTCATTAGTAACATCATCAAATGTTAAAGACATGCACTTGGAATAATGATAATAATAATAAAAAAAAACAACAAAAAAACAAGTTTTCAGCTGCTTTGACATAAAACAGTAATGAGTTATTGCCATGAAGCAGGTGACAGGCCTTTTGTTTTGGCGTTGCAGATCTTCAAAGCCTACAGGCAGAGTCTTCACCATGGTCTCTGCTCAAACCTCCTACTCTCTGCTCCCAACCCTCTCATCCAGTGCCTGACACACGCCAGCTCCCATCTCTCAACATCACTTCTACAGTCACATACGGATCCATTTTCCCTCCCCACTCCTTTGTGTGTACATGTGTGTGTGGTCTGCGTGACTGTGAATGCATATCTGCGTGTGTGTATGCTGTACCCAGAGAGACAGGCACACGAGCATGAAATCCCTCAAACCTCCTCTAATTCCCCCTGTAATTTATGGCTCTCAGATACATGTCATGCTTAGGCTAAACAAACGGTCCTTTGTCACTGGCAGCAGCCTTTGATCAGGAAGAATCGGATTCGTTGTCTTGCCACTGCACCGGATCTGCCCTGCACCACTGCTATTGCCGTGAGGATTTCTTCTAATACACAGAAGTACAACCTAATGTTGCTGAAAGTTTTCCACTCACACCTCAGCACAATCACACTCTTACTAAACTCAAATCACGACTCCCCTCATTAGTTTACTCTGAACTTGTGACCCTGGCTAACACCCCCCTCCTCCTCCCACATAACAAGTCACTCTGCAGGATGTCTTTACAGCAGGCCCCTCTGGGTGATTGACAGCTGGCGGGGGAGGTATTGAGTTGTGGAGAGGGAGTTGTGGGGTCAGGCAACAGCAAGCAGAAGGGAGTTCAACATCTGCAAAGTCACACAAGCTGATGTGACCTGTGCAAACTGCCAGGGCCTCTGCCAGGTCCGATTGCACAGACACTGACACACACAGATACACACATTCTCACCTGTTGGCAACCAGGTTGGAAGCCACTCACTGCGGATTCAATCCAGGTAAAAACATAAGGTTTTTGCTGGGATGTTTTGAAATGTGTGGCATGGCGGGATCCTTTTTTTTTAAGCTGTCAGCCAGAGGGACACACAAATGTGTGAATGTGTGGCTGTCTTTCTGCGTGCGTGTGTGTGTGGAGTAGCAGTGTAGGGTGATTAAGCATGTCAGTGCTGGCCTGTGGGATTGACAGTAACTCCGGCTGACTTGGGCACGCAAGGGGGAGAAAGACTGGGGGCACTTGTGTAACAGAGACACACAGGCAGGTACTGTTCTCCCGCCAAGCTCGAAACAAACCGCTGTTGACATCCCTGTCACCAACACTCATTTTTAGCGCTCAACGAGATTAGACTCAACCGGCGGCGGTAGAGACAGAGGCATCAAATTAAGCAAAAGCGGCTGACAGCGAGCATGTTCAGCACGCTGGCTTTCTGCAGGCTGTTTTCTTCCGCTTTGCCTCACATGAAATGTTATCTTTCAGCCTGCATTCCAAGAGGAAGGATCAAAGATTAAATTCAGGGTAGATTTGGGGAGCCGTTTGAAGAGCGAGTACACCAAAAGGAAAAGTGCAGGTTCAAAAAAGGTGAACTTTGAGGCGAAGATGCATTCAAGACATGCCTGCTTGAAAGATCTCATTGTTTGGCTTCAACTTTTGCAGACATTGTGTCATGACATAGGCATAATTCGTTGCTCTGTCTTTGTTACACACATGCAGATATCATGTTCCCCACCCATTCACTCACCCACCCACATACACTTTGAGACATCTTATCCCTCACACGCATGCACACACAAACAAACACACTATCCTCACCCGCCTACCTACCCATACTCTCACACGTAGGCTTTTTGACAGAGTGAAGTTGTCAGGGAAATGGAGAGGAAATGACACAGGGCATATTTTCACAAATCTCCCCTGTTGGCAAACTCCGCTCTGGCACAGGGCCTGTCAGCGGCCTGTCTCCTCAATTTAGCCATCAGCCACAGTCGGAGTGCCAAACACACTGGGACACGCTTGTCCTTAGACAGGAGGGAAGACAGAGAGAAATGTCAACGGAAAGAAACAGAGAGGTGTGTATGTGTGTGGAGAGGTTTCAGAAAGAGACGTTGAAGAACTGCAGAGGGAAAATGTAAACTGAGAGAGGCAGAAAAAAAGGAGACACGGTCAAAGGAAAAAGTCAAAATAGTTAAACTTGTGGAGTTTTGTTGAAATTTCACGTCCGTAGAAAGACGTTAAGTCCCACACTACCCCTGCCTCCATAACCGGCCCTCCCCCCAAACAGAAATGTCAAATGCCATGCCATTATCCCTTTGACTGGTGCTGTAACCTAAACCATGGGGTGCGGGGTGCCGTGCGTCACCGTAACTTTGGGAAAGTGACTTAGACAAGGTGGCGGCCAGCCAAGGCAGGCGGTCCACATCTACCTGCTTCACCGGAGGCATTGCAATTGCCCTGGCTATCTCCCACAACCCCCCCTCCTCCGCTGCTGCTGCCTCCCTAAACTCACCCACACTCCAGCTGTGTACGCCATCCAATGATTGCAACAGACCCTCTGCTGTTCTGCTGCAAACCTCGGTCTAGCACAGCCTCCTGTCACACAGCCCAACGAATTATCTTGGCATTAAGAGGAAAACACCAATAGGAGATGTTGCACTTATTTTATACCAATGTTGAGACCATGTATCCTGGATGACAGGCATAGCAGAGGCCATGGTTTGGGTTATTGCACCAGTTATATTAACGCGGGTGTCTCCAGCTGTTGGCCGAGGAGCGACGTCCCGGATGTGTGGAAATTTCATAATGCATCACACTAAACTGATTGGTAAATCCTTTTTTTTTTTAAATCTTTTGATTTTCCTCATTCCCCCTGTTTATTTTAGAATAATAATTTATTTTACACTGTAGTGATGCTGCTAGCAAACCAGCAAATAAATTGGCAAGCTCTGCATTTTGGCAACATAAACACTTTAACTAGGACCAAAAGCACTCTGATTTAACATCCTGGTCCTGACAAAGGAAACCAAAATGTGTTTTTTTAAGCCAAAAGGATGGTTGACCACAAGCACAGGATGGGAAAAGTCTTGTCCATCTTTTGCATACACAATATTTGGGTGCTTGTATTTGAGGTGCTTTCAAAGCATAGATGGGCATGAAAATCTGCAGGTTGAGTTGAGATACTCCTGCACATTGTAAAAGCCTGATAATACATTCAGCAGTATGGATAATTTATTTTGAATTCTGAGTCAGTTTTGGATGAGGTCAGTAACTATGGGATGGTATTTTTATTCCAATTGTAATGACAAATTGGATAGAGCTATGATTCACGCCTCAAACTGCCTTCATCTCCGTGACAATAATGGTTGTATCTCATGGGTATTGTAGTGCCAAAACATACCCTAGTTTGTACTTAAGAATCAAAATACTTGAACCTGAAGAACCACAATATAAAGAGTCCTTAAATTGTGTTGCAGATGTGGTTCTTTATGAAGTCACATTAAATGTATTGGTAAAAGAGTTTCACAACCAGTGACTCTTTGCAAGGGTCCTTGGGCAAGATACTGAACCCCAAATTGCCCCCGATGTATCACTGGTGTGTGAATGTGTGTGTGTGTTTGTATGGAAAGTGCTGTTTGTATAGAAAAGCACTGTATAAATCTGTGAATGGGTGAATGTGACAGCAGTGCAAAGTGCTTTAAGTGGTTGATAAGCCTAGAAAAGTGTGATATAATTGTGGTCCATTTACCATTTAACATTTACCATTTCACATTGCGACTCTATACTGTAACTAAATGATCCTTTCACCGTTCATACTTCAAGAACATCAGAGTTTGTACAAGGTAGGAGCACCACAGTAGCTAATGACATTTATGTTGAAGGGTAAACTGCTGAAGGAGAACGGAGGTCAGGCCGCTGCTGTCTGGCTGTGTGGAAGCCTCGTGGGAAAGACCTGGGGCCAGAGCCACCTTTCACCACCACCCTGTCTGCAGCAGGGACAGTGCCAGGAGTACAAACAAGGACACATATGTCTGCTGCTGATTCCTCTGTGTGTGTATGTGTGTTTGTTTACATCATTCTGCTGGTTTCTGCCAAGAGACTTTTGATTATCCTGTCCCGAGGGAGCCGTCTCCCTGGGGAGCGTGGGTGATTAGCTCGTGGCTATAGCCTGTCACCGCTTCCCCCCACATCATTGCACACACACACACACACACACACACACACACACACACACACACACACACACACACAAACACGCACACACATATTGCACACACTGCGAAGGGGAGATACGGTTAACATGTACTCCCCAGGCAGCGTGAGGTCACCCAGTTCTCTATTTCAAAGGATACAGGGTCGCCGCCGAGCCAGCCGAGGCCCTGCGGAAGCAACCAGTCATGTGTGATTTTCCAGTCCAGTGCTCCGTGATGAGCAGGTCTGGCCATGGCTCAGCCCCCAGGGCCCAGCCCGCAGAGAGACTGGCAGGATTGGAGCTTGTCCACCTTCTGCTCTGGCCTTGTCGTATCATTGGGAATGAAGGCTCATCATCGGCTGCCAACCAGCGCTGCAGTCATCATTCTCCTCCGCTCTCTTTGCCTCACTGGGGCCCCAGCCCTGGTAATTTATGCTTACCCACACCATTATTAGTCTCATTATAGACCCATTTGAGTGGCTTTCAGCCTGTCACAGGCGCTCAACTATGTCTTCAGCTTGACTTGATTTCCTCTGACAGGCTTTTCTTAAACTAAAAGGCTGGGGAGGGGAGTTGGTGAGATAGGAGACTGGAGAAAGAGAGGAAAATGCATCTTGAAGGAGTCAAGCAAGAGGTTTGGAGGCTGATGTAGAACATTCATTTGCCTTTATGATGGGGCACATATTTCAGCTTTTGGCATGGCTCAGTATATCTTAAAAAAATTATTTTACATTTCATTTAGAGGCACACAGATATTAATGGTTTGAGGGGCAAGAAAACTGGCAGGTTGAGTCCATCTAGCTGGTTGTTGACACATTTTTAAACACAGTTGAGAAATGACCTTCATTTCTGGAAACCTAAAGCCTTTCAATTTTACTGTGCTTGGCAAACGGTCTCAGCTCACTTGGATCCCCAATTGCCTGTCAACTGCTGGGTCTGCCATCCATTCATTTCCTAAGTCGTGTCCCCACTAAGCCCTTCGCTACATCTTTCATTCTGTCATCGCTAACATGATAGGGAATTCCCCGGGAGAAAGGGAAACTTCATTGGAAAAGGCTTGGAGAAGTGTGTACCAGTTCCCCTCCATGCTGAACTTGAACAGAGCCAAGATCTCTCAATCTGTGACGGCTCATTTGGAAATGTGGCCCTGGGCTCTTGTTCGCTTGCGCCTTTGCCAAATACAATAATTCTTTAGCTCAATTTTAGAATTTTGTGATTTTTCACTGTCAGTTACAATCTTTTGAAGTACTTTATTGAATTTCCTGCTGGTCTCTGCTCTAAAGTCCATTTTACATTTTGCCACAGCTAAGCTCCCTACTGCTGTTTCACTTTTCTGTCTCTGACAGTCTTTTGCAACAAGGTCAACCTCCAGAGCCTTTCCAGTTCACTTTCCAGTCTAAAACCCACTTTTTAAAAAAGCTCTCCTTCTACTGCATTAGTTGCAATCATTATTTCTTCATCTGGATTTCTCATTATTCTCACTGATATTTCTTTGCATTTCACCTCTTGACTCTGTCAAGAGTAGCTGTGGGTAATATCATGTCATGTCACAGCTCATTTATATCACATGGATTGACAGGAGGGCCAAGGCCAGCTCTGCTTCTGATAATGGCTGATCTAATCCATACTGCTGTGTACTTTCTCCCACTCAGCTCCTCTGTTCTTCATATCGATGCCTTTAAACCCAAAAAGCCTCTCTCTCAACCCCCTACATGTGTTTGCAATTCCCCTCCGGGAGGTTATGATTCAACAGCGGCATCATCTCAATTCGTCTCAAAGCATGAAGCATCGCAAGAGAAACTAAAGTGGGAGACAAGACGGCCCTCTCTGCCCCCCTTTTAGAGGCAAGAGTCTGAGTGTGTTTGGCGGAGTTGGACGTGAGGCTCGCTCTTTGGGATGTGGGAGTTTAAGAAGAGAGTGCCACGCTGGCCTAATCACATTACGGGTGCCATATTATGTGTCAAGCTGTCACTTTCAATTTGAGCCTCCGCACTGCTGCAGCGGGCCCTGGCTTTTCTTCATATTTTTGTTTTGATTGGGGCTTGATAGTGACTAGGCTGGAACTGGGTGTACACAGCAAGTAGGGGAGACGCCATTTCACTGCACTGAAGAGTGTTGGTCATATGTTTACAATTAGTGTTGGTTGGGGTGTGGACGGAGGGTATGTGTGTGTCTATTTGGGCTGGGGCAATCGCGCCCGCTGACCTCCTCACACTGAATCACATGTCTAATCTTATTCTTGTCTCCCGTTTGAACTGATGTCATGTGTCTCATCGTCCAATCTGTCACACTGGTTGACGTGGAGACCGTGGCGAAAGGCTGGGAGTCGGGGGGAGCTGTGGGTATGCGCAGGAAAAGTCTGCATAGTCGCTCAACTCCATGAGCAGAGCAAATTGAGGAGATACAGACTGACAAGAGGGAAAGAGAGGGTAGGAGGAGTTATGAGATGGGGGGAGCAGGGCGTGAGTTCAGTCAAAGCCAATTGTTCTCCAATTGAGTGGTATGACTCAGAGGAATTGGTAGAAGTTGGGTCTTTTATATGCAAGCGGCTGAAACATTTGAGCGATAAAATTGAAATCCCCCCAGGCCTTTCTACTCTGGAGAGTCTGTTTTTACAGCTATTTAGATCCAGCCTCCCGTGAGCAATCACTGTCCTCCCTTTCTCTCTCTCCCTCCTTACCCCCCTCCATTTATCTATTTCTCGCTTCATCCCTCCTTCTGTCTCTGTCCGATAGATCATCGTCTTGGAGATAAAGCCCAGCGACCTGTCAAGGTTGAGGGCTTCAAGCTGCTCTTTCAGACGAAGCTTCAGTATCAGTCGAGAGAAGAAACAAAAGAAAGGAGAGATGAGAGATGGGGTGTGGGGGGGGTGTGAAATGGTTGGGCCTTGGTGGCCATGCTGACATCATGACACATCCAGCTGGGTGTCCTCTATTTCTAATGGTTTTTTTCATCTCAATTGTTTCTGTAAATGGTAAATATTCCCTGCAATGGCAGACCTGTTTTTAAGTCAGAGGATGATGAGATATGAAATCTCATTCTTGCAATGTGACGGTAGAAAGATGCAGAATGAAGTGCATGTGCAGAAATGATCTTTGTTAGCTGCAAGCTAACAGGTTATTAGGCTCACTCTAGTTCTTAACTGACTTATTTGGCCCCTGGTTGAGTTGATAAAAATGCGAATATAATACCATAATCACTTGGGGGAAGTGGAAGCAGAGGAATTTTGTTATCCTTTTGAAACTGTCTCTGAAGTACTTACCATAAATACAGTAGTGTAGATTTACTGGCTCTGTAAGTAGTTAATAGCTGATGTTAGCTGTAACCCATTGCCTGTTCAAGAAAGATATGTAGAAGGCAGATTGGTCAGCTAAGCACTACGCACTAGTGTCGCAAATTTACATCAGCATGTCCTCTTATATGAGCATGTCGCCTTTTTGACATATTGAAACGCTACATGCAGTAATGCATTTTATGGTGCTAGATAGGTCATATAACATTGTACAGTGCAATCGGTACGCTATCCAGCTAGCTAGCCCTTGTGCTAAATCTGAGTCTTTTATTGTGTGTTTAGTCTTAGCTGACTGTGGGAAGCCAACATGTATGACTAGCCGGTCCATATATTCTTCTTCACGAAACAACGCATACTAATAGCAAGCTTCCTGTCCATTATTCCTTTACACAACGGTCCCTTATTGCGCTACAACAATGTGTCTGGCAGACAGATTTAAATACAAGTGAGGCGTAGAATGATGAGGTGTAGCCGCTCGCAGTTTAGAAAAATCAGCAACATGCAGCATTTCAATGCAAATCTGCGAGGCAAGTGCCACTCTGTGTATGTACATAAGTAAAGACACTGCAATGCCAGAGGCAGGGTTTCCATTCATATGTAGGTGAGTAGGACAGGTGGAGCACAGCAGTCAAACTGCAAAACTTGTGATTTCTTCCCCACTTTAACAAATCCTATATATTTTGTGCTTCAGTAAGGCACTTTGAACTATTTATTTCTATCACTTTGTTGTTAGGCTAATCCTTTGAAGGGCAATACATCCATCAGTCATCCACATTATATATGCTTACTTCCAATATGATGGTTGCCAAATTACAAAGGACAAATGATACAGCACAAGGACCTGATTATCCAAATGCAGTTACTAAGGCATCCATATAAGTGCGAGTAACTTGTCATGCTGAGTGTTTCATCTGACTTGATTTATTATGCCTCATTTACATTCCAGTTTCTCATAGAGCTAATGGTCCATAAATCCTGTGTAGATAATGTCCATAGATTAAAGTGAAATAACAGGCAGTATAAATCAATCCCAGAAACAGAGGGATCTGTTGTTTCAATAATGTGCACCATTAGTTTGAAAAGCAGACCTCTGACACATATGCATTCACAACACAATTCCTCTCTCCCAGGCCCTCTTTCTCTCTGTAACTCTTTTCACACATGAGAGATGGTATGTTGCTGGTTAAATGACTGTGTAAATCAGTGGTTTTATGGCATTCACACTTCGCTCTCTTATATGAACAATTCCATGTTGAGTCTTTTCACCCATGACATGACTGATCTGGATAGATTACAGATTTTTCCTTCTCACAATAAACAACTGTATAACAGAGCAGAAAAATTATAGTATCAAGGAAAAGGTGTTACCACTTCTCACATTCAGACTCCCTCAAAGATAATTAGGGAAAATGTATTTTGAAGTTGAATGAATTTTCCACTGTTGTTCACACGCTATTCAGATGTGATAGTTACTTTAGCTAAGTGGTTAGTGAAGGCTTCTCTCTCTCCTTCTCACTCCCACTCTCTCTCTCTCTTTGTGTGTCTTGGATCAACAGATGAACTTGTTCACAATATTTTCTTTGTGCAACTTCAGCATAGAGGATTGTGATGTTTATGTTTGTGATGCAACATCTGCTGCCTAACCTTTGACACACAGCTCCACTTGCTCAACAGAAGTACTCCAGTCTGCAAGTGTATTCCTCTGTGCCCATCTGTGGCAGTGCTGCAGTGCTACTAGGCTATTACATGTGACCATTTAGATAATGCTGTAGATGGGACATTGCTTGAGCCTACATACAGGGTGGGGCAGCTGCATCAGAGCCAAAGTAGCACATTTTTAAATAATTTGTTTCATCCAAAACTGGATAAAAAAGGAAACATGCTGAATATAACCACAACAACAACAACAAAAACAACAACAACAGTAATAATGATAATAAGCTAGGCCAATGACGGGTCGACCCCTGATAGAGGAACTATGTTTAGTCCTCCCAAAATGCAGGGTTAGTTCCTGAGTTCCTCCAAAGGTTCTTGACCCATTGGAAAGTTACATGAATTTACTGATACAACTTTGATCCAGTGTTTCCTTATGGTTAGAATTAATTTTTCAGCACAAGTTCAGCAGGCTGAGGTTTGTGTTTCACAACTCAGCAGTGCACAGCATTGCAAATTTGCACTGGTACCACCCGGGTCTTCGGAAAATACTATTGGCTGAGCAGGGACATTTTGAGGGGCCCGAAACTGTGACTTAGGTCTTAAATTCTGAGCCTGCTTCCTCCAGTTGAAACGCAGGTCAAGTTCTTGGGTTTCTAACAAAGTTTCTCGGTTTTGAGAATAGTGTCAAAGTGTCATGACATTTCTCCTAAATATTAGCTTGAACACCCGTGAACCACAAAGACAGAACAGTCACGCTCATAAAATTACACATACAGACATATACAAACAAACAAGCCTACTGACACCTGAACACATGAATATAGTATCTAAGGCTGAAAAAACAAAATGCTTGCTGGTTTATGAACATACTCAGCAGTTCCCAGCACAAGTAGTGGTTTAATATTTTACGAGGGAGAAAAAGTTATGGACTCTAATAAATATGCACACATGTGCTGCTTGTGCAGAGTTATTGGCACTGGCAGGCCACATTAATATGTCACATTAAAGTAGACCGCCTGTTGACAAGCCCTGTTTGACCCTGTCAGTGTGCATGCACCACACACACACACACACATCCCCGGTGCCATTGCTTGCCTTCAGTGACCTGTATTTTAAGGAATTCTTATGCACTTGTATGCTAAAACTCATAGCAGAATACATTATTTCTCCTAAGGTTCAAACCGAATAATGCAATACAGATCTTGATATGTGTCAGCCACCAATAAGACGAAGTAGCAGCACTGAGAGACAGAGCGAAATAAGAGCAGGAAAGAAATTTAGAGAGACAGAGGGAGAGAGACATCAAAGGCCAAGTGTTTTCCATACAAGAGGGCGAGCAAGGCTTTAGATCAGACAAGCTCTTCTGTAAACAGCCTCCTCAGATCCTGCCAGCAGGAGGTTCCCCTTCAGCAAGCTGCTTTGTCTATCAAAGTGCTCCCATAGCATTGAGGGGGCACTGGAGCAGTGCTCCTTGCCACTTCCCTCCCTCCCTCCTCATATAAGAAAGCCTGGCTGCTACACCCCCCTGACACTGAATCACAAAATAAAGGTGATTTTCTCCTCCCACTCCCACCAGCATTTCCACCTCCTCTCCCCTTTTTCCTACCTCCAGCTCCTCATTCTCTATTTTCATGTGCTTCAAAGGTTCCTCTTTTAAAACTTCCTATTTCACCTCCGCTCCGTCAGCGTCTCCTCCTCCTCCTCCTACTCCTCCTCCACCTCCTCACTCCTCCGCCACCCATCAAACAGTTGTTTTGTTCCCTGTTAAAAACACTTTTCACTGAATGTATACTGTCACTTAATTTTGTCTTTTGACCTTGGCATATTTTCCAGCAAATGAGGCAACTACAAGGAGGAAGAAGAGTAAGGGAACCAGCAAAGAAAAGTGTAACTATGAAGACCAAAAGAGAATAAAGTCCATGCCATACTTATTAGCAAGAATACAGTTTCTCCTTTGAGCCTGAGAGGAAAGTAATTGTGGGGCTTATTTTCTTCTTCTTCTTCTTCTTCCACTCCTTTCAATGGGCTTCAGGAGCCAGCTTTACAAGCTCTTCCCTGCTCTCATCCTCCACTGATCAAAGCCCGCTCACACAGATATATTTCTCCTCGCAGACAATGCCTCTTCTCAAGGTGCTGTCAGGTTCCCTTCTTTGCTTTAATTTCATCTCTTAAACTTTTTTTTAATCCCCGTACCCCCTGCCTCCCTTCCCTCTCCTTCTTTTGTGAGGGCTGTCAGCCGTGACAGTTTGTTGCCAGGAGGGACTTGTGGGATGAGAAGGTAGGTGCACTTTTACAAAGAGCCGCCGCCTGGCTGCACCTCACTCACACTGTCACTCAAAACAGCCTGACTCGCGCTCATGTACACGTGCGTACACGCAGGCAAGGTGACACGCTCGGCTTTCATGCATCGGCACCGGTAACAATGCGGCGCTTGCACATTTACACTCAAACCCAGGCAGTGAAACATGACAGACACCTTGACCTTGTGTTTGTTGTGCCACGTAGGCTATCAGTGCCGAGGAAAAGAGGCTCGGGAGAGGGTGCGTCGGGCTGCGGAGCCACTGTCTGGGTGTCTCAGATCATAAGCCAGAAGGAAACTCGGAGCGACAGAGCCGTGATGGAGCGCTGGCAGAGCCGGCGCTGACAGGGCTTAGATGACAGACAGAGGCTGACAGACGCTGACATCTTCCTGTCGCCTCAAGGAGACACGCGGCCCTGAGTGAAACCTGAGGAGTCCTCCCTGCGGCCTTAACTACCAGGCAGCCCTCGAAAACCTAATCCCTAAAGTTCACACAAAGACACCCCGATGACAGAAGGGCAGGAGCAAGGAAGACAAGAGGAGTATCATTTAATTTTCTCAAAGAGAGAGATGATGAGGGGAGACTTCACCTTGAGGGAAAGGATTGAGTCTGTGAAACATTAATTACACCTTTTCCCACCCCTACCTATCAACACTCCCTGCCTATTTGTCTTCATTTTGGCAGTGCTGGGGTAGCTCACAGCAGGTGAATAGCTTCATCTGTTCTTGTAAGGGCAGTTATAGGCATGCAGAGGAGTTATTTGATGTTTTGTTTTTTGAAACTCTTTTGTCGAGGCTTCAACCCATATGATTTTAACACGAGATGCTAATAGCAAATACTCTGTGGTGATATCAGGCATTTCAGCTATGTCCGTGGCAACAGATTCCTGTGGGTGAGCTGAACCAGATTTTTATATTAAATATCCTCCTTCTCCTTCTCCAGCTACATGAAGCTAAATTTGAAATGTTAGGCCCAGCTCACGCTATTAACAGTCTCCTCTCTAATCTGGGAAGCCTTTCTGCTCATGTTAAGTCTGCTGCCTATGGTTTAGCTGTCACTTGTGATTTTTGACCTTTACTTTGATGGTCATGTTACAGGGGTTTTGCAATCATGTTTTGTTCACTACAGCAGTAAGAAAAAAGCTTGTATTGTCAGGTTGATTTTAAACAGTTCTCACACTAATAGGAAATAATTTAAACATCTTTCTCTTTCAGGAAGAAAAATCACTAATATACAGTAGGAAATACAACCATTATCAGGTAAAATGGACAGACACAGCCCAGTTACTCTACTGTGTCTCAGCAGGGTTAGCTTTTATTCTCTTGCCTTTACACTTACTTATAATATGTAATATTTTTTGTCTCTGCTCTCAGACAATTAAAGGAGTATCAAAGAGTAGTTTTACTGTGGACCATAGATACTACCTGTTAACCAAGGTGTAGAATAATTCATCCTCCTCTAACCGGGATGTCAATCAAATCTGTCTAACCTGTTTGACAACACAAACCAGGGTTTTTGTGTACACAGGTTTTCACATGGGCCTGTGGGTCAGTCTGGGGTCACCCAAGCATTTGGCTGGTCAACAACAACACTTAGGTATACACTGAAACTAGCAGTTGATATATAAAGGCCTTCTGACTGCTAAGAAAAACTCACGCCAATATTAGGCCTTTCTCAGACTTATTAAAACACTATGTTCCAAAATGAAACCTCATTAATTTCAGAGAGACAACTGCCGGGGCAGTGGGGGACCTGATGCAGAAGACTCGGAAGAAAAAAAAAAGTGGGTCATCATGCAACAACCTCATTCTACTTTTGCCACAATGTAATTTAATATCATCCGGCAAGGAAATGTGTTGGCCAGTCAACTATACATTCAAATGCACGTTTCTGGTACAAATGGAAATGGACGCAGTAGAAGAAATGACTTCTGCCATGTTGCGATGTAGTGCTATTGTTCGTGATTCTCTCATTTATACCTTGAGCCACAATCCTAGAGTTTACATTTTTACCTACATTAGATGTTAACCATATTAAAATCAGTGTATAAAGCAAATTAAATTGTTTTAAACTAGGAAGGTAGTGTGTTTAGTAGTTTGAACTTGATGTTGAATTTGTCGAGTCAAAACCAATTGTGAACAAGGAGTATGAAAGAAAATACAAGCAGTTACTTCATTTAAACTGTTGCTGCAGGAATAAAACCTAGTTCACTTGAGAATTGAGGACTTTCAGGCCTCTGATTATACACCTAAGTTCACTTATGTGGGGCACAAGTAGATTAACTGAAAGTATACAACAGCAGGAGGAATTTTCAAAGTTTTCCGGCAATTTTGCAGATCATCTCATCAGTGAGCTTTTAGAAAATGATTGAAAGCCCCCCCCATTTCTTCTAGGGGGTGTCCTCACCTCATGGACCCTCTCTGTCAGTCCTGCTGAATAGGCAGCCAGCTGAGTCATATAAAATCACCTAAAGTACCCAGTAACATCACTGCCATTGCTTAAGAGATAACTCTGCTGTCTTTGATGAGCGAAGGTGCCTTGTCTCACACCTCCCTTTAAAACTTCAAGAGATGACCACTCAGCTCCTAGAAAAGAGGATATTAGCTTGTCATTGGTGTGACAAGTTTAACACAATAGGGGTGTTTGGCTTGAGAGGATATACTGGGTGAATCAAAGGGTCTGAGAGAACCAGTCACACGTTATTAGGCTCATGCTGGGTCATTTTCCAGAGGACATAGAGGAAAATTTGGGAAATTTATTTTCACATAGTTATGGATGTAATCATTATTTAGTGTACCACTGATTACAATCATCAACTTTCTCTATTCTAGATGTGTTCAGTAAGTTACCATTAAAACAGAATTTGAGAATCAAGAGTGTTGAATGAGTGAAGTCTAGAGAGGAAGGATTATTGAAGACTATCAGTTGTGTGGAAAAGAATCTGAGCCCGTCAGCCAAAGATGAATTGGTGAGCCAACCAGGAGGTGCTCAGAGCGGCTGCTACTCAGATCAAGGGGTGAATCTGCCCAAGCCAGGACAGTCATAGCCTCTCCTCCAAAGAATCTCAATTCGTGGTAAAAGAGTTCAATTTGATATTATATTTATATGTTAAATGTGGTTACGAATGGATAAGTGAGGAATTGAATATTAACACTAACTTGATGGCGATGTAAACTGAGGAAAATACTCTTAGGAAGCATCCAAAGTGTGTAAGGAGTCCTGTTGATACTGCTTCTTTTCTCTGTTTAAAACAGGGACTGTCTGAATGAGTGCACAAGTTACAAGTAAAAAGGATAATGTGGATATCGTTATTTGATGAGGACAGGTCTGTACAGGTAAAGTGTCTCTCAAGTTTCTGCTGGTCGAGAAAAAATGCCAGGTCTGTTATGAAGAGATAAAGACTGTCTACGGCTACTGCTGTAAGAGAATAGGTCTGAATGTGTAGTCCTTCTAATTGGTTCTAAGGGGACAGCCACCCAGTTCAGAGCTTGCTAGGTTGCCTTCGGGAAGGTAAATTGAGTTGCTAAGGGGTCTATGGGATGTCAACCACTGGCCAGATAGTGTGGAAGTGCTAGCAATAAGTCTGTGAGTGAGCAAATTGTCTTACCTCTGTAATGAGTCAAATGTGTTAATGCAAAATATGTACAAATTATCAAGTGGGTAAATTTGAAACAAGTTCAGGCTGATTTTCCTAATATTTTGTGGGTGCCATTCTTGCAACAGGTGTGGACTGCTGAAACTCTGTAGCCAATAGTAGAATCACTTGGTAATGATCCAGAGGAATAGCAAGTCTCCCTCTCAATCAATTTTTTGGGTTACCAAAAGGATGTGCTATTGAGCCAATCAGCCGATGGAGAGTCAGGTAGGAAACAGGCAAGTGGGGAGATATAATGAGACACAGAGAAAGCACACTGTGTTGATGACCTGCTCATTTGTGGACCAATGAAGGAGGCTTGTGAAGAGGACTCAGTGGCAATGCTACAAGCTCTTCCACACAGAGGCCATAAAAAGTTAGGAAAGACGAATTGCAATTATGCAAAGAAGAAGGTGAATATCTAGGCAGGACATTGTGTTTTTTGGCCTTAAAAGGTTATTTACAAGGAGCCACAGCATTGGGCACCTCTAACTGTAGCAAAGCATTTCTACATGGAATGAAATGAATGTGCGGGTTTTGCCAGTGTCGTGCTAAGACAAGAGATACCCATAGGAAAATGACCATTCACATATTACACCACCAAAATGGACGCTCTTGAACAAGGCTTTCCAACTTGTTACCAAAGATTGGTAGCAGCAGCATTTGTCTATTAAAAAGCATTCACTCTAAGAAATGAAGCATTCAGTGACATAAATGTCACACCAGTTGTATACACTACTGACAAGTCCCAGATTTGTGCTCAATCAAACTAAAAAACAGGTTATGAAGTAATCTTGTCAGCACCAGAATTTAAAATTCAAAGGTGCACAACTATTAATCCAGAAAGAAATATGGTGATACCCACAGATGGTGTGCCTCTTGACCATACAGAATAGACTTATTCTTTTTTAAAAGCACAACCAGACTGCAAAGTTTTAACTGTTTGTGGATGGGTCATGTTATAGAGGTGAAAGGGTAACAATGCAGTATATGGAATTGCAAAACTGAATGATGATTGTGAGACATTTCCTCAAGTCCAAGCACAAATGACTGATCAGCCATGTTATGCTAAATTGGCAGAAATTAACAGCAGCCTGTAAATTGGCGACTGGCAAAAGGGTAAACAGATATATTGATTCTGTGTATGCATAAGATGTCATGTCTACGGTAACATTTGGAAGTAGTGAGGGTTTCAAAGAGCTGACTAAATGGCAATCACACATGAGGAAGTAATTTTAAAATTGTTGGAAGCCATGCACTTGACTATGGTGTTGGACATCACTATATACCCAGTGCAAGAAAAATCTTTTACAGATTAACTAGCAAGGAAAACATTAATACAAGGAGTCATGGGAGTCATTTTAGCCGAAGAACCAGGTCCAGCTGCTGACCTATCATTGTTAATCCAAGCACAAATAGCAGGCAATGCATATGAGAAAAATGTTTGGCTAAAATGGAGGCTTTTAAAAACAAAAAACTTATGGTGAAGGCCTAGTGGTCATGTTGTTGCCCCCACCTCCCTAACACGATAATTAAGGATGCACATGGTTTAGACCATTGTGCAAGGTGGGAAGGTTATCAAAAGAATCAAAAGAATGCATGGTGGTCACCATATTGGAGAGCCATGGTGGACCAAGACCTGCATAATTGTGATAGTTTGGGTTATACAACAGGAAAGCTTTTCAGGATACATTCCACCAACAATTGGTCCATTCCGACACCTGATAATTGGCTATGTAGACATGGTAAAGACGATAAAGGTCTAAAGGTACATGTTGGTTATGGTAGATAGATACAGCCAGTGGGTAGAAGCAGTGCCAAGGAGTCAGCCAAATGTAAAATCAATGGTAAAATGTAGGAAGATGTTCCCTAGGTTTGGTATACCAGATAAAATCAGCTTAGCCAATGGGCCCACATTACTTAGACAGCATCATGAAAGGCACTGCACAGGCCTTGACTATTAGGCAGAGACTAGGACGTGTCTTTCACCCATAGTCACAGGGAATGGTGGAAAGAGCTAATCATAGTCTAAAAGCAAAAGTAGCCAAGATATGTGCAGATGGGAAAACGAACTGGATGGAAGCATTACCATTAATTTCAATGAACATGAGAAAGCCTACTAACAGCAACACACATCTAACACTGCGTGAAATGCTTAGGGGTTGACCCATGGCAATGCCATATCTTTCAGGTCCATACAATGGTCCTCTGCTTGAGCAGCATGAAAAAGAATTGACCGACTAGATGCATCATCTAACTGCTATACACAAAACTATTTTTCAACAGGTGAATGGTGCTGCAGAAGGAGGAACCAGCTTGATTCCACAAGAGCTGTAATGATCCAGCCAGGTGAGTAGGTGTACATTAAGGTGTTCAGGAGAAAGTGGAAGGAGCGAAGAGGAGGAGGCCTGTTTGAGGTGATGTTGACAACTCTAACCGCCCTTAAGGTTGAAGGAAAAATAATCTGGTGGAAGCTCCAATTGCAATGGAATTTTACAGAAGAAAGAAAGTTTTGGTGTCAGAATAAGTCAAATTTCCATGATGCATTGTGAAAAGGTAAATATCATTCAGCCTTACAATGCAGTAATTATGGAGTAGAGTGAAATATGTATGATGTAAAAAAAATAAGGCAAAGACAAAATACATTGTCTTTGGAAATAATGCTTATCTGAGCTTGCCTAGAACGAAACATTCTGTACAATAATTCATCCAATTCATCCATCAGAGTATTCCAGTGGAATAATCCCATTGCTGGATTTGGTTTGGTACTGTGGAGGAGATAGATAGGCAGCTTTATGCTACACTGGAACCACAATTGACTGATATATTTGTGCTGGTCATATTAACAGGAAAAATAACAGTAATAGGTCTTACCAATCAAACAACTAGGGTTAAAAGCGAAGTGTTAGATCCTCTAAAGGAAGTTTAGATCCTAACGTATGGATATAGGGTACAGCATGAGTCTGGTACGTAACAAATAGATTCATGGCCATGTCTTGAGACGCAATAAATTATGGCACCATTCTTCCATCTTTGCAAACACGTAAAAATGCTCAATGGATTAATTACTTGTGGTAAAATCAACAAAGATTACTAAGTGCAAGAGCCAGAGGAAGTAAAAGAACTGCTGCATGCCACCTGCGCTGTAGCAGTGCACAACAGATTCATCCTTGACACTATGTTGGCTGAAGAACAGGGAGTATGCATGCACATTGGGGAAGCGTGTTGCACAGTCATGCCAATGCACACAGGAAAGGATGGTGATATAACAAATTTACCTACTCTCTGCCAAATAGGGAGAGGATGTTTTTCTCATTGTGTTCAAATCTGCTTATCAGTGACTCTCCAAGTGATAGTCATCATCTCGATGATCACTGAAGTTCAGGAGTCAGTGTCTTGCTGCATGAAAGGATGGTTACAGTTAACAGTCATTAGGGACTGATCATTGACTGTTTTCATCGTTAAAGTCATAATGCTTGAACTGCAAACACAGCTTTGCAAGGCATTTGCAGCATGGTTTACTGTTCACTCAGTGAGAGGGTTCCAGACTAGGTGGTTAACTGTTCTGTTCACATGTGATTTGTGCACTGAGCATGAAATGAAGTTTACTATTGCTTTTAGAAATTAGCATTGTTTATCTTACATTATGAACTTTAACTTTGTGACTTCGATGTCACAAAGGGGGGAATTATGTGGGACATTTATTTTCATATACGCATGAATGTAATTAATATTTAATATCTTACTGATTGTGATCATTTTTTATATCTAGATGTGTTCAGTAAGTTACCATTAAATCAGAATTTGAGAATCAAGAATGTTGAAGTCTAGAGAGGAAGGATTAGGGAACATGCTCACTTTGAAATATTACAATCTATGCAACTGAGTGGCAAAATTAATTATTTTTATTATGTTACGAGCCTTTCAGAATATAATGGTGTTTGGAATCAAGGAATACAAACATACTTTGATGTCCAACTCCCAGAAGATATAAGCTGCTGAGGAACGTAGACATTATACATTTTCAGAAAGTAGCGAGTTATGATGAGAAACTCCCAAATAAATAAAACAATAGTGTCACTGGCAAAGTCAGGCCAAGGAAGTGTGATGATGGGAGTGTGCTTACAATTAGGCCCACAGAAGTTGTGCATTCAGAAAAATGAATGCACAACTGAGACAGTTCAGTTGCTCCCAGGACCAGTTTGGTTTATTGTACTCTGTTTCAATATACAATAAATCTACTTCACATTGAATTCTGAATATTGCATGGTTTATTATAAAAGACTACCAATTGTGTGGAAAAGAATCTGAACCTGTCAGCCCATAATGAAGGTTTTTTCCTGCACTGAATTGGTGAGCCAACCAGGAGGTGCTCAGAGCGGCTGCTACTCAGTTCAAGGGGTGAATCTGCCCAAGCCAGGACAGTCATAGCCTCTCCTCCAAAGAATCTCAATTCGTGGTAAAAGAGTTCAATTTGATATTATATTTATATGTTAAATGTGGCTACGAATGGATAAGTGATGAATTGAATATTAACACTAACTTGATGGCAATGTAAACTGAGGAAAATACTCTTAGGAAGCATCCAAAGTGTGTAAGGAGTCCTGTTGATACTGCTTCTTTTCTCTGTTTAAAACAGGGACAGTCTGAATGAGTGCACAAGTTACAAGTAAAAAGAATAATGTGGATATCGGACACTCGCACAAACTTATTTTTTGTGTGTTAAAGCATGTTAGTGTTCTCTCTTTAGCCTTTCGGTCTGAAAAAAACAAGTCGGGATGTGTAACAGCACGCTCTCTCTGCACATCCATTTGGTTGTTTACTCTTCAAGTATGGCCTTGGTTTGTACACAGACAAAAGTATGACAAAACCTACTTATCTACACGTTTATAGAAAGTTGCCATCAAGAGCTTTTTTTATTTCAATGTCTCCCAAAGGCAAGCAACCAGATAAAAATGGAGCTGCAGTGTTATAGATCATAAGGCATATCGAGTTTTGGAAGACTCCTACACTTGTGCATCTATTTTGCCACCTTCAGAGTTATCACTTGTGATCTCAGGTGTGAATGTTGAGTTAGCATCTACAAGACATGATGTATTCTCCACACTTATAGCTCTCTCTTCCTTCCCCTACCTCCGTCTTTTTCCCAGTTCAGCCAGTGGCAAACAACACATTACTTGGACTGACAGCTCCAAATATTCTACTGTGTTTGCTTGGCAAGTTCAAAATGTGACTGACACTTGGCTCATTGGATAGAGGGGCTGTCAGGAGGGGAGGGAAGGGGGCAAGAAATTAAACAGAAAACAAAATCCTCCCTACTTGACAACCCCCTCCTCCCTCTGCCATCTTCAATCCCCCCCTCCGCCTCCACTCCTTCTCTTCTTCCTCTCCATCCTTTTCCATCATTTTTCCATTCCTGTCATTCCTTTTTTCCACAAAATCCGTTTTGATAGCAAATCACCACGGGCCCGCCAAATGACAGATAATCCTTCACAGTTTTATCACTAAACCCTCTTCTACTTATTTTGTCTCGCAGCATGTACAGTACGTACAGCTGCTGTGTTTGCTGATACAATCTGCCAGCCAACACCAGCCGTGGCAGATCACACAGGAGAATGGAGGAAGCTCGCCTCCACAGCTGCAGATAAATTGTATTAACATTCCTTATTTTTTATTTACGAGAGAAGGAGCATTTACATGAGTTTAAGAACTGGTGTTCACAGGCTTACAGTTTTCTTAATTTATCCCACCATCCCCTTCATTCATCCTGACTCCCACTTAAATGAAACAGATATATAAATAGACTAATACATGTAAGACATCTAATCATGTTGCACATCTATATGCATAAATAAATGAATGTTATTTAATGTTGAATTCTTATAGTGCAATTTGCTCCTGCGATCATAAAATAGTTTCTATTTACCTCATACTCAGTCATAAAATCTTACATATACTGAGAGTGAAAGGCTATTTTTAGTGAGGTAGAGCATTATACAATTTAAAGTCCAACTTAAATTTGAATCTTCCTCTTTTTTGCGTAAAGAAATATAACTAGGATGATACTTATTTTGTGCATTAGAGACTGTATAGCTCACGGACACCGATGCAAGGTATTTTTCAACAAGTCTGGTTTAACTTTCTGTCAATTTTTAATACGATAGAAGACCCATCATGGTCCAGTTTCCAACTTGGAAACAGAAGCTAGCAAACTAACTATCGTTAGCTAATGCTTGTTAACGCTTCCATGTCTCCAAATCACAACAGAGAGTAATGTCAGAGTTGCGTAGGGAATGCACTACTCAAGAATGGGAATAAGAACTGGCTACAGGCCAGCTCATGATTGCCACATCTGTGTGGCCACGAGGGACTGCGTGACATGAATTTCATCATCTGCCTTCGTCCTGTGCGGACATCTGTATGCAGCCCAAAATTTTGTGAGAGCATGAACTGTCTGCACATGGCTGACTGCACATGGCTAAGAGAGTAAACTGGACTCTCATGTCTCATGTACTGCCTCTATGTATGTTATTCTACATCCATGGTTCTAACGGGACAGGCAGTTTTCTTTTTTTGACTTTTTCATGTTGTTCTGCTAAATACAGCAAACAACGGAGCTCTTTTTCTTGCTGTCACCGTGAAGGTCACCATCATCTTCTCTAGTGTGCATTTGTGGAATATGCTCACACATACCCCTGATTTGTAGTATGTTAAGAAGCATGTGCATGTCCATGTATAATTTCCGCAACTGTTTGCATCTGCATTCGCATCCATCCTGGAGAATGATCAAGGCTTACCAATGAAACCTCCCAGCAAGGTGATAGACCAAACAATTTTTTTGCAACTGGCCACACAGGTATTGTATGAAGAAAATCACAAGTAAAAACATTGTCATGTCAGTCTGAACCAATTCAAGTCCCTAGAGAGCACAAATTATGAATTTGAATTTAAATTAAATTAAATTTTTTTGCAAAAGTATTTGACAAGACAGAGGAGTGCTAAGCATATATAGATTTATTCCCCCGCAAAAATGTACTGAACTGAATTCGGTTGGAATCTAATAATCTTCAAATTAGAGAAACTAAATTCAGACAAGTGAATCTTTTCCAACCCACTGGCAGTTTACTTTCATGTTAAGAAAAATATGATTAGTATACACATTTCAATAGAGGATTTAGTTTAAAGGATTGTTTAAAGAGGGTTCTAAAATGACTCACAACAAAAATACAGTCGAAGCTGCTGTGAAAACAGCCAAACAACCTCAAACAGACATTGACAGCAGTGACAGCATGTGAACTGCCCCTATAATTTACCTGCTACAAGTCAATTTTCTCTATTAAAAATATGGAACATGTTTTCGCACCATATCTACATAATAAGTGATCATAAGCAACTATAATTTATTGTTGTCAGTCTTATGACGAGGCTGCCTCATCAAAAGGAGCAATGCTTCAAAGCGCTGATGACAAATACAGGCGGTGAGAAAGGAAGGCAAAGAATTAAGCCGATGATTTACACTGGAAAGCTCTGCCTCCAATAATGGGTTGGCCTAAGGGATGACTCTGATCCAGCAGAAAGAAAGTAAGAATGAGAATAAAGAGAGTAGAGAGCCTCGATTCCTCTTCATTGTTTAGAACATTTACCCTCCAATGTTAAAAATGCTCATTTGATGAAGAGGTATCCTGCCAGTCTTTTATTCAGAGCTCAGTATAAAGGAGGGTTGAGCCTGAGAAATCATTCATATACCTGCACAAGGCGTAATGCCTCCATCCTTCTCCCTTAGGGTCAAACAGGCAGTAAATCTCTTTGCAAAATAACTTCCTTTCAGTGGCTTTATAACAGATGCGCTATACTTCTCATACAGACACAGTTGATGTCATTGGAGACAGGGGGGTGTCAAAAAGCATAAAACAATAGAGGAGGAGAAAGGAGGCACAGTGAGAGAGGACGTAGAGAGATATAAAGGCAGGGGATGTTGGAAAACAAGTTGAGAACACTAAAGGAGGATTTGAGGTGTGGTTTGATGTTGGTATTACTAGGAGCAAAGTAAAAGGTTGTGTAATACTTAAAGTATTATGAAAAGGATCCGCCTACAGAAAAATTTTAGTTAAAAACATTCATAACACTCTTACAGACTAAATTCTAACAACATCATAGATGTAATAAATAATAAGCTTAACGTCTCTATTCCCCCAAACACAGATTTAGGGATATTTGTGTACTTTGTTTGATGCATGTGGCATTGTGAGTGTAAGTGCAGTATGCTTTGTGTATGATGTATGTGTGTTCACGCAGGTGTGTATTGGAGAGAAAAACAGAGTGAATGTTGTGTTGGATTTACAGGGAAACATGATTTATGCTGTGGAACTTTGATCTTCTAAAAGGCTTTGGGATTTTACAGAACTATAATTCTCCTTGGCCTCATCTTAAATAAATGATGTGGCTGTGGTGAATGTCCAGAGTAGGTTTTAACAGACTGATCAGTGGCAGACACAGACACCGGGGTTGGGGGGAGAGGCGGTGGCTACACTCGGGTTTTTGGAGGCCTCATTTCAAAGATGGGATATTATGAGCACATGCTACTTTAGGGCAAAACAAGTCCTTTAAATCCGGGTTGTAGTTCTTCTGAGGCTCCATTTACTGGAAGCAGTAATGTGTTTTAAAATAAATACGTCTGTTTTGCTGGTGCCTACTGGGGCAAACTTGTACCATGCTCATGATGGATCTTAAATTTAGAGTCTACATTCATTGCGGCAGCAACACCAAAGACCCCCCCCAGCAGGAAAAATGGAGACATAAGAGGATCTCTGTCTGCATGACCTTATGCCACGGTCTTTCATGCAGAAGCCAATATGCACTGATGCAATCAATGCAGGAAAGTGAAGATAAACTAAGACAAATAACTGACTCTTGACAAAGCCCCACCTCCTTAGTTGCTGTTTCCATGCCTGTTTAACTTTCTGTTCTCAAAAACGATACAGTTAAAAATGATAACTGTGGCAGATTTACCACTCAAAACTATTGAAACAATGTGACTGTGATTTCACATAGAGGCAGACAAGGCCTGGTTTCTAATTTCAGCTCCACAACCATCAATTTGCCTGTTGTTAGCATATTATCATACATACCTCGTTTGAATACTTGGTTACAATTTTTACATCATGCTTTCTTACATTTTTGCTTTTCTGTTTTTGGTTTTCTAAAGGCTTTAGAGACAGACCGTGTTTGTACATTGAGCTATTGCCCGTACTACAGCACTCCCACGTCTTTGCTGCACAGCATGAAGAAATCATTACAAAGAGGCTTAGAAAATCAGAAAAATCTAAAACTATTTCAAACCTTCTTAGATCTCACACTCATAAAACTGGTCACTGAAGGGAAACAATTCTTTTCTATCTTCTTGCCTCCAGTGCTGAGGAAGTCAGAGGTCATTTTCAGCCACGGAGCTGAAGCCCTGAGGCTGGGAGGGACTCTGTGCCTTTGCTCTGGGGTACTTCAGCGAGAGCGTATGTTTGCTGACTCCCGGGCCTTGACCGTGGATCCTTCTGTTGAAGGGCAAATTCTCCCTACTCACTACAGATAAACAGATACAATACACCACTTCACTACCACCAAACACGACACAGAACCTGATGCCTTGCCAGTGTTGGAAAAGAACAAGTTTATGAAAATATGCCTTAAATGGTTTCCAGAGAAATGAGGTTTTTGATTGTGTGAGAGAGAATGAGGTCTGTGTTTCTCATTATGTTTTGTGTAGTAAGAGTGATGACGTTGCTGCATCCTGCTGACTCTCTTTCCAGGTGTGTGCATGTACACACACTCAATGACACACACTTTTACAGCCGTGTTATAGGATGAGGTCACCTAAAAATGAGCACACACTCTCATAATGTACCTTATAAGGTCAAAACTGCTGACAAAAAGTAAAGTCATTTAAAATCAGGTTACTTCAGTGGAATGTTGATGCGACATGACACATGGGCAAAAGCACTGGAACAAGCATGGCCATTGCCTATTCATACATACACTCACACATACGTGTGCGCTGTATGTTCTATATAAGTAGATACAAACATCCTTATATGAACACATGCCTGAAGACTAAGGAAAGAGATTCTCCTGAGTAGGACATGCACATGTAGCTAAAGATAAGAACAGGTCTACTTTGCAACCAACATCATGCAGACTTCCTGACTTTCTGTCAAACTACTGTTTGAGCACCATGAATTCTACCTCCCGTTTCACTCAATTTGTAGGTTATCATGCAAAATTACACTACATTACTTTCTGGAAGCATAACTATAAATCTGACACAAGGACAGGTTGATATATATAAACGCATGCACTTCAATTTTCTGCTGTCTGTCATTTTCCCCTTTGCTGAAGAACAAGCGGTCTGTCAGCAAAAGAATTCTTCCCTGCAGGACTTCTGAGATGAACAACTTTGGCCAGACCATGGATTTCGTTTTAATAACAGCTCACACAAACACTGTAAATTTACAGCTGGGATACACTCACTGAAAAGAACTTCAAATTTGCCAAAGCCAGAAGTCCAGTCAGCAGTCTCATACTCTAACCGTGTCTCCGTCCTGTTCTTTCACTCTCCTTCAGTAGATCAGTGATTAGCTCTCTCTCTGTCTCTGGCTGGTAAAAGCATCCAACCTGCCTATGGCTCTCCATACCAGACTGGTCCGGAAAGTACTGCGATTGCTCACAAAGGACTCTTGTGCTTAACAGGGCTAAACGTGGTCACTATAAAGCAGTTTGTAGCCATGCTTGGCTACAGAGATGGCACCACTTTAGTCCAGACTAAATGAGGCCTGCCCTACTGGACGGATTGCCATGAAATTTTGTACAGACATACATGGTCCCCAGAGGATGAATCCTACTGACTTTTTAAATGTTCCCCTTGGGAAGAATTATAACTTTGTTGATCCCCTGATTTTCTCTCTTGCACCCTCATTGGGTCCCAGTTTGTCCGCTGCAGCTGTACCTTGTGATTAGAGCTAATTATCAAATGCTGGCACACTAGACTAACATACCAAATATAGTAACAACAACATCATACCTGTTCAATGTCACGTAAGCTGCCAGTTAACATTGCCCTTGCATAACATGCTATCATGTTAACATGCTGATGATAGCATTTAGCTTGAAGAACCACTGTGCCTGACTACAGCCTGGCAGAGCTGCTAGCTCTGCTATAGCCTCATTACACTCAAATTGGCAGATGGTGTAAATGATTGTGTGTAACTCACAGGATTGTTTGTCTTTATCTTTTGTCTCCTTATGATGATTTAAAACAAAACACTTTGAGACAAACAAAGAATGATCAAAGTGGTTGCTCGTATCTACAATAGTGGCATTCTTGCATATATATATATTAACTAGAATAACCCATGAACACATACTTACACATACTTACACATACACATACTCCCATAACGGGAGAAAACTTTGCATCACCCCCTAACTAGCTAACTGACTAATAACTGCAAAGTAAATTTTAAATCAATCCTCATTTTAACAGTCTGGATGAGAGTTCACAATGTTCCTCTGTTAAATTGTTGTTGCTGTTCACCAACATTATGACCACCCATGGCGAATATCATATTTTGTGATAAAAGACTGAGAGCAAGATTTTCTCCATATAGAAAACCTATGTGTGAACCACAAAACCCCATGACTTAACTCATGAGAGCCAGACTACGTTTTGGGATCCATGTGTTAAAGGAGTTTCTCTGTCTTTCCCCTCACTGGCAGCTGGAGGTACTCAGAGCTGACTCTAACATAGAGCTTTGAAATAGCAATCAATGCCTTTATACTGCAGGGAGGACTCGTAAAAGTGTCGTTGGGAGGAATATATGATGTCGTATTTCACCCTCCCCTCCCTATTTTTAAACACTGAGTTATGGCTGCAGAAATGTGTACCCATTAAAGGTGATATGATGTATTTTCTGCCTTGTTCAGAAACTCATTCATCACCATGGACCAAAAAGAAAACTGCACTTACTCTTTCACCCCTCCTTCCTCTCCCATCTTTCCTCCCCTCCTCACCCCGACACTACCCCACCCGTTCTTGTACACTGTCTTGAGTAATTTACGACACACCGGTAGTGCAACCTTCTGGCAGGAGCTGCAAGAGCAGCTTGCTCTCTCTCCTGGCAACTAAATAACCTTTTATAAAAGACCAAACTCGGCCAAGTTGTCTGCTGCTAGACATCAAGACAGACCATAGCTGGACAGAGAGTGCAGCAACATACATGAAGGAGAAGAAAGTTGAGGAGGTGGCATCCTTCTGGGCTAAGGTGGCTCCTTTACACTACTCTTACTCAGTGTTTGAGTGCTGTGTAATGGAAGCCAAAAAAAGGCCAAAATAACTTGACTTTTATGAACAGTTGATTGAATTTCACATTTTGGCCGTCCAAATGTTCAAGTTTGAATTTTCATTCATGCTATCAAAATGTACCGATGCGTACTTATTTTAAAAGCTATTCCTGTAACTTGATGGAAGCAAGTGCAAAAATACTCAAGTAAAGTATTTTATGAAGATTCAGCACTATCAGATTTGTTACAGCACGGGGATCCAAGATGCAAAATGATAAATAAATTAATAAATAAACAAACAAACAAACAAACAAATAAATAAAACACTACTGAAAAAGTTATAGGTTTATGTGAAGGTCGAGGACATCTAAATTTGTACATACATATTCAGTAAGTCATGGGGTTTCTATGAATTTGGTATGGTTGCGATGAGGTTCATTGCCTATCATTTGATTTTCTTAAGTTTGTTCAAAAAGATAAACTTACTAACCTTGGGTGAGAAAAGACTGTAACAATGGAATTTCAAATGCAAAAAACAGCTGAGGATATACTATACATTACATTACATTATATATTACATTTTATATATATATATATATATATATATATATATATATATATATATATATATATATATATATATATATATATATATATATATATATATATATATGAAGATTTCAGTTACACAAAGAATATATATATTCTATTATATATAATAATATACTGTATAACATCATGTTGGGATTTTTTTGAATCAACTTATCTTTTCTCATTAATATATAAGTACATATAAAATTTTAATTAACTTCAAATAAATTCAGTGCTTTAATTTTAAGACCATTTCAAAACTTATCTACACAAGCACAAGCACATTACACATTACTAGACTTTTCAGTATGCATTCTTGCAGAGAAAAAAAAAAATTCCATACATCATAGTTTTTTGTGTATAGTCAACATAAATATCTACTGTTTATGATCCCAATTATGAAGTATATGATAGTCAATAATACTTTTGAATGAAGAGGAAAGCTTATTCACCCTACTTAATGTCCTTATTTGGTTCAACAAAATTTCACCAGAAGTTGTCATACCTCGAAAAGCTCAATGCATACTGTTGCATTAACATTTGTTTTTAGTGTGTGTGTATGCATGTGCGTTTGTGTGCCGATGCAGTCTGCTCCCAGACTCTGCCGACAGAGGATTAATCTCCCCAACTGAGGCAGTAGCTAAGGTCAGCAAGGGAAATATTTCATAAGTGTCAGCTCGGCCTGTAGCCCTCAGCACAGAGTCCGAAATGAGAATGCACAGTCGCATAACAAACAGCCATGTGTGACTTTGCAAAGCTCACATGGAGCACATGTGAGTAGTGGCGGGGGAGGGGGGGGGGGGGTGCATGATATATGGCAGTACTTCACTTTCATGTATTCATCTGAGCTGGTGAATTACTGCCAGGGACAAGCACAGTGCTTTGTCACCACAAGGACCCAGTGGCCTCCCCAGATCTGAGGCTGGAATGCCTTTTCCATTACTGCCTGTTCTCGAACTCCTGTTTTTTCATTTAGGGAGAATTCATAAAAGTAAATACCAATACCTTTTACACCACGTTTAGTTCAACCCAATAAAGCAGCGTAGTTAAAAAGAAAAATCCACTGCGTGTGTTGTTTTCCATCGGGACAAAAAAATGGTTTCATAAATTGACTTTGACATTGTCCCTGTATTTAATACTCTCGCTGTTGCAGGTTTTTCTGCTCCCGTGGTGACCTGGAGTTGGCGAGCACATGCAGGGAGATTAATGGCATGGGAGGGCCGCTTCAGTAACCGTTTGTTTGATGTGTCAAACCTGAAAAGCGCTTATTTACTTACACATTGACTGGCTTTTAATTGAATGATGCCATCCCTTGTCACATCAAAGCCGTGGCAGCTGACATGGCTCGGACTCACTGCAGGTTGTAGTGATTGACATGTACTGCTGAGCCCTGCCCTTCATCATCATCATCCCCAGTTATGTTTGGCAGGAACTCTGCTACTTATGCAACTTCCAGTAACCCTTTTTGTTTATCAGGTCATGGATGTAAGAGTCATTCACTTATATAGGCTATTTGGCCTGTTTGAGAAGCTAGATAGACCAACTTTTTTTTTACACTCAGCTCAATTGTCCTGATGAGAAAAAAGTGTTGTGGTTTTGATTTTAAGATAAATAGGAGTGGTTTCAAAGAAAGAAAGAGAGAATCTATGTTCCCAGCCGCCTCCTCCTAACAGAGGCTGCATGATGAAGACACAGAGGCGGTGACTCTGAGTGTGAGTAGAGGAAGCAGCACTGACTTTAACAAGCGTGAGGAATGTGCTGGGGAGATTTTCTTTGCAAGGCTTGTTGTTGTTCCTCCAACCAGACCTGTCACGGGTCCAGCTCGTAAATACCTTGATTGTGCTTCTATCAAAATGACCCCCCTCCGTTTTCAGACCAATGGAAAATAAAACGTCTTTTGATGTCATCTGAAATTTCACACAACAATGCAGGACGATCTGATTTGAGTCAGACGCTGTCTGGCGGTGCAGGCCCGCTCTCCCCTCGTCTCCTCCTCCTTTTCTCTCCGTGCTCTTGATAACTTCTCTGTGTGGAGGACAATAGCAGCTTTTGTTTCCCAGTGTGGAGAGGACTTGAGGTTGCACGGGTGTGGGCGGTGTGCATCCTACGTGCCTGTCTGTGGATGCGTTTCAGGTGTAGCGAGTACGACAAGGCGGATCCCTACACGGTGTAGGATTCGGAAATAAAAGTGCCAGTCTGCGAACACAGAGGGAAGCCTATTATCCCGGTGTGATTATAATGCAGACAGACAGACGACAGGTAGGCAGAGTGGATAAGAGCGTTAGCTTGCGAGACGCGATGAGCTGACAAGAGAGACAATCTCCCTCCTAAACTGGAGAGATAAGGTTGTCAGCCACAGCTCTGACTCTGACACACACGCACACACACATGCACGCACAAACACACGCACACTCACTCTCACACACACACACACACACACACACACACATACAGATGTAGTATGTAGACAGTCAGATAGATGATACTGTATAGGAACTACAAAAACACACATTTTTAAGATGGTATCATACACAGTATGGCCTGTCTGTTTGTGTTTGTGTGCACAGGCTACATTTTCATGTGTGAATGCATGCACATTCAACTGTGAAAGGATTAGTATGTGTATGTCAAAGACAGAGGGAGAGGCAACCACAGAAAGATAAACGAGGAAGTGTGAATACATTAAGTACACTGTGTAGATATTGTTTGTGGACCTTTCAGCTCAAGGAAATCCTTGTTTCAACATTCTGTTCTGGCTGGAATGTTGCCTGTGAGGCTCTTTTAAGTGTTTGGGCCTAAATGCCATGTCTGCTACACCCCATGAAACTGTCTTAATCCACTTTTTTTTCCCTTGGTTTTATTACTGCTAGAGAACACACTAGGGGTAGAGCAGAGCCCCAGCCTCAGGCCTCTATTCCCATTCCACACACCCCATAAGTCAGTCACAGATAATTAAATAGGAGTTATTTACACTCGTTTTCCCTCCTCTGCCTCTCTGGCGCTTTTTATCATTTCTCTCTCCTTCTCTTTGTACAGTACTCCATGCTGCCAGACTTTGTCAAAGTCTGGCTGACACCAGTGAAGGTCTGTAGAAATATAATAACTTGAAAAGAACAAAAAAACGACTCTTATGAGCTCACATCAGTGTCAGCCCCTCATTCAACAATCACACGGAGCATCTACACAACACTAATCCCCGTGTGCGCCACAAAATGCCTCGACACTTCCAAACATGGAGCAAAAGACAAACGAGCAGATGAGGATTTGCTTGAGCCAGGTTTGAAGAATTCAGCTGCCTAATGTCAGCATTATATATTTACTCTGGAGTCAGGCAAACAGCAGCTTTTCAACACGGGGATGAATTAGGCCCCGCCACAGAGCTATGGCGTCTATTACAGGCCTCAGCGGCTCTATAAATCACAGGATCACAGGGGCATGTGGGGTCCGCTCCTCCTCAATCCCCCTCAGCCCCTATCAGCCCCATCCTGCGGGTTTTGTTTGGCTGCTGTTCCAGCCTAACCCACCGCTTTGATACAGCCATGGAAAGGCATGGAAATGCCCCGAGGGCCAGTGGGACCTGGACATGCTGAGAAGCCTCTTAAACGGGAAAGCTGTCCCCTTAAAATATCCACAACAGGAAACAGCCATCAGTCATCAACACGCCAAAACAGCTGTTACCAGCCTACATCAAGGGGACACATGAAAGGAGCTGCTCCCTGTTGTTTGAGCCCTCCCTTGTTTCATTCTCTTTCTGCCTTTGTCTGGCTTTTCCCAATGCCCTCCTCTTTGGTCTCCTTTTAAACGCCCCCCTTCCTTATGCAACCCCACCCACACTGCAGCGACTTACCCACTCACCCTTTTAACAAGTGGATGACTGTGTGAAAAACAAGAGCACAATCGGAAACCCTTACAGCACAACTGGCAGTCTGCATTGTAAAAAATGTTTGAGGTCCCCTCTAAGCTCTCAGCGTTACCTTTAAATCCCGCAGTGAGAAAGCAGTTGTTATGCGTCACCTGTTTATGTGTCTCGGCCCAAGGTGGCGACAGACAGTTTTAAACAACCAGACGGATTCAAAAGAAGATTGCACCGCACTTAGTCTGCCGGCGTGCATGTTTGAGTTTGCATATTCTTGGATCTCCGCAGGTCTCTGAAGCGTGAGTGGCAGCATGTGGGTGATGAGTGATGACTAAGCCTAATGATGACAGGTCAAACAGTGACTCTGTTGAGTGAGGCTGAAGTGACTTCATCCTCATCGCGCCGCCTTTCCCCTCAGCTGCAGATAAATGGCAGCAGCCATTATAATCAAGGAGCAGGCTGATGGCAGTACGGTTTGATAAGGCCAGCCTGTGTCATGAAATCTCAAACAAGTTAACCTATTAAACCTCAGAAGAAAGGCTTGCTCTGGTTTTCTTTAGCCACTAATCAATGATCTGTGACACTAATTTAAACAGACTAAATACAACAGTGTAGTAATATCTTGGATTATGGATCATGTAGCTCAAGCCAAGCGATCACATTAGTTGAATAGATGTTCCAAACAGGATGGAAATCCCCATAAAGCTCAGCTTGTTTTTTTTTTAATTTGTTTTTTGTTTTCTTTTTTCTTTCTTAAAGGAAAATTAGATTAAATTACTGTGCTTAGAGATGTGGCAACCAAGGGGGAACTCCATTGTCTTTATGTTTTTTCCTGTGTATGCACATTCGGAGAGAAAAGTTTTAAAAAAGTACAAATTCAAATGTTAAAATTATGTTAAAACAACCCAAAACAAAACATTGGCATTGTTTTGGAGGATTGACAGTAAATGCAAAAAACTGAAGATGACATTTACAGCAAAATACATAAAAATTGAATCATGTGAGTTTGCTTTATGCTGGAAAAATTGAATTAAGACCGGTAGCAGTGGCACTTTGGTTACTATAATGCAATAAAGCCATTAACATAACAGAAATGTCCATGGACGGTGCGTTATTATTTTGAATTAAATGCAACTGAATATGCGGAATATGTTCTTTGGAAAATTATGCAGAGTTAGTTCTCCCACATCAACCCTTACAAGGAATATTTTGTGCTTTGTCTCACAGCCTAAACGATCTCCTGGATGTCTGTGTTACAGGAGTTACATCTTTTGTGAGTGGTACACATGTGGCTTATGGAGGTCACTGACACAGATTTCCACACAAGCAGCCTGGGTATGAGGGTGAGGCCAAGACACAAACCGCGCCTCCTCCCATCGTCCCGCCCCTGCCTATGAATGCGGGCACTTGTGGTTGGACAGCGGTTCGTCGCTTTGAAATCCCTCCCCTCACGTCGCTAGTATGTGGAAGAAGTGAGGTACTGTGACGCTGCTGCAGAGGGAGAGAGATACGCACACCGGAGGACCGGCGCACCACTATCCTCTGCGGGGATATTCCTTCACTTGCTCCGTATTTTGACGAGCAGCGACTACTTATGGTGCTTGGGTTTCTTTTTTTTATTGTTTTGGGGTTTTTTCTCGATTCCTCTGCTTTCAACACTGGATAAAGGAATACTTAGGAGTTATTAGCGGGTGATATCGAAGAGCCCGGTAAAGGATGACATTTCGGCGATTTGTTCTTCTTTAGAGACAGTTTGGGTCGGACACGGAGGACGCGCACTGCGCACATGCCCTTTTGGATTACCGCACTCTCTTCTGTGTAATATGTCATCATGAAGCGTGCTGGTAAATGAATTTAAAGCCTACGTCCACTCGTTGCATGCCGTCGTCCCTCCTTGCCGCCCGATCCAGATGAGAGATCCCCCCGGTGGACCTGAACCGCTTTTACGCAGCCAGTCCCCGGAGCGTTGTGCCGCCGACGCCAGCGGCTACGCACACCGGACAGGAGCGGAGAGACAGCCCGTTTGCACACCCACGTCTAGTCCTTCTCCCGCGGATCCTTCGCGCCAGGCTAGAAGGCTTCCCATCCGGATAGTAAAGATGTTGACGGCGCACAGCGGCCACTTGCTGCACCCGGAGTATCTCCAGCCTCTCACGTCCGCGCCAGTGAGCATTGAAGTAAGTGAAAAAACGAACACGACATTTTCTCCAACATCTGTTGGTATCATCTGATAGCCTTTCTACTTTCTTCTACCGTGAATCAGGCAGCATTGAGCATATGGTTGCTGTGAGCGTTATTCTGACAAAAATGTCAGCATGCGCCATTTTACGCACAGCGATTTATTGGCAAGTTTGGCAAGATACCAGAGTTTAGAAATGTGAAATTACTTTGGATAATGTAATGTTCTAATCTAAAAGTAGAATAACCATTTTTATTTTTCCGGATATAAATAACTTAAAGGCGCCCCTCATAGAATGTTTATGTGGAGTCTTCCTCTTTTCTTTCTTTATTCCTTAAACTTGGCTCTAGCTTTACATCCCCTGACCTTCTTTATTCATGCCAGGCATAAATACACAAAACGGAGTTGCTGTAGACTTAACTAGGGTTTATAACTGTAGATTTAGTACGTTGACCGGCCAGGATAATATTCATATGATTACATTTTATAATTATACCTGTGATATTCTATGTGTTTTATGATGCTAAATTCAACAAACTTTAAAAACAAACAGTTTGTTTACTTTCTTGCTGTCTTTTTTTCCTCCTCAGCTGGATGCCAAGAAGAGCCCTTTGGCTCTGCTGGCCCAGACCTGCTCTCAAATTGGCAAACCAGACCCCCCCTCTTCTTCCAAGTTGGCCTCTCTCTCCTCCGGCAGCTTGGGAGACAAGGAGTGCTCCAGCCGGTCATCCAAGCCGGGAGAGCAGCACCAGTCCCTGGAGGACAAATCCAGCTTCAAGCCTTACTCCAAGTCATCAGGCGACTGTCGTAAGGACGTTCTAGTGACAAAGGGGCCTTCAGATAAAGCAGCTTTCAGGGTGCCAAATGGAAGCTCCGGTGGTGGTGGTGCTTCATGTCCATCCTTTCCTCCCCATTCCCAGTCACCCAGCTCCAGCTCTCCTCCCCTGCACACTCAGAGCCAGCCCCACAGACAAAGCCATTCCCCATCCACGCAGCCCCCGCCACACTCCCAGGCCACGCACATGGACAACAAACCTGGAAGCTCAGAGCCGGCAAGCTCGGATACTACCAACAACAGTGCTGGCAAAAAAGACTCAGATGCAGCTAAATCAGGGATGGATGGGGCTCAGTTAGCCAACTCGAGCCACATGCGGGCCAGCGCCAACTCCAGCAACGCCAGCTCCGCCAGCAGCCCACGACCAGAGAGCAAAGCCGACACGCAGGCCTCTTCACAGCCTGGCCTGGGCTCTGGGCATATCGCCCCCGTCTCCCCGTTTAAGCCAGGACATTCTGTCTTCCCCTTGCCTCCTGCTACCATGGGCTACCATGGCTCTATTGTGGGGGCCTATGCTGGCTACCCCTCCCAGTTTGTTCATGGTTTGGATCCTACCAAGTCTAGTTTAGGGATAGGACTTCCAGGGAAGCACCCCAGTTCCAGCCCCTTGACTGGAGCCTCACCTCCATCTCTGATGCAGGGCTTATGTCGGGACCCGTACTGTCTGACTTACCCCAATGCACCCCACCTTGGTGGCAGTAACTGCTCCACCTGTGTCCATGACCCCTCAAGCCTCAAGTCTGGTTTCCCCCTGGTTTATCCTTCACATCACCTCCACTCCTTGCACTCAAGCTCCTTGTCCTCCAACACCACCCCCTCCCTTTCCCACCCCCTCTACACTTATGGTTTCATGCTCCCCAATGAACCACTGCCCCACGCCTGTAACTGGGTGTCTGTCGGAGGTCCCTGTGACAAGCGTTTTGCAACATCAGAGGAGCTACTAGCCCACTTGCGTACCCATACTGCCCTCCCTGGGATGGTGGACAGTAAGCTTTTGTCAGCCTACCCTTCATCGGTTTCATCGACAGCCTCCTGCCACCTCCACCTGCCCCCACCCAGCAGCCCAGGTAATCTGCCCAGCTCCTTCTCCCTCCGAGGCTCCCCTGGTTTGGGCCTGGCCCGGTACCATCCCTACAGCAAATCCCACCTACCTGGAGCTCCAGGACTTCCAATGCCATCCCTCCCCTCCTCCTCAGCCTATTACTCCCCCTATGCGCTCTACAGTCAGAGACTGGGCTCAGCCTCAGCCCTTGGATACCAGTGATAATTTGAAATAGTGCTGACGGCCATAGATTGCAGGCACCAGCTTGGACTCTCCCAATGCAGCCCAACATAGAGGATGGATTCTTGAGACTGGGGCCATCACAAGTACAGGGCATCACGCCTGCAAGGACTAGCATCTGTTAGCCTCAGGATTGTGAGCCAAAAGGCAAAAGACCCTGTAATCGACTGTCTTCAGCAAAGAAACAACAGACTTTAGTGATTAAAGATGGTGGGAAACAGATCTTGAAAATGATGAAATTGTGGGATTATTTCAACAGTTTTCACTTTGTTTTTTGAATTTTTTTTTTCTCATAAAACTGTCTCCCAGAACTGAAAGTCTGTATTTATTTTTCACTCAAGCGCTTGGTATTCAACTCGGGGGGGGATTTTGCTGTCCAAATAAATTGTTCTTAAGTATTCTAACTAAAAAAGAATGATTTAACTATAGTACCATTATGCCTATCATACACTCTAAAAATAAAAATCTTGCACCACGATGAAGATGGACTGTGAGGCTTTATTCTGGGGACCTCTTTTTATCTCCTTTCCTCTCTGCTGTTGTTTTTCTTTCCTTCATATTCTACTGCGCCTTCAAACTCTGGAGTATTGCATGTCCATCTTTAACAATGCCATTATTTTTATTTGTAAATATGCAAAGATGTAATATTTTTTCAAGCTTACTTGGGTTCAGCAAGTTGGGGTCAGTGATGCACATGGTACAAAGATAAGATATGATGACATAAATAAAACAATTAATGATGGCTGTGCTGTCCAACCAACAGGAAAAGGTCTTATTTTGTTAAATAAATGATACATGATTTTGACTTGTTTTTTCCTCCTTGATTGCTATAAATAGTACCATCCTTTCTAACAAAACGATGCAGTAAATCTTGCGATTATGCTGTACTGCACTAATCTAGGCCTATCTATCATTATGGCTGTTACAGCCGCGCTATATGTGGCTGTGTGTAATATTTCATGGCTCATATCAGTTGACAGGGCTGTCCCAAGGAGGGCAGGCTGGGTCACATTAGCCCTGTTAGCTAATCTCTGAGGACCTTCATCCCTCCTCCTCTCTCCATCACCCACATTGCTTTTGTTGTGGCAAATGCAGCTTTTAATTGCTGATTCTTGTTTGTGAGACCTGAAAACAGCCTCCTCAGCAGAGTGGATGGCTGTGTGGACTGGCCGCTGGGTCACTGGGACTTCAATAATGACCTGAGGGAGATGTCATCCCAGGATCTCCTCATTGTCTGATGGATTGGCCTGCAACACAAAGGCCAGAGCTGACAATGGGAGGCGGTTAATAGAGAAATATTCATCAAAGTCCTGACACCTCCCCTGAGGAGAGCAGGCTCTCTTACAGGAGCCACAAACAAGGAGGCCTCCGTCCTGAAGTGAAGAGCCATTTTCTCGCCGCTCTCTGCTGCCCTGTGG